>SNVD02009164.1:0-368855 GCA_013180625.2 Boswellia sacra | reverse complement strand
GGGATTATGTTTCTAAATTGGTAGAAGCAAAAGCTACGAGAACTAATGATTCTAAAGTTGTTGTAGATTTTGTGAAATCTAACATTTTTGCGAGATTTGGAACACCAAGAGCATGATTAGCGATAGAGGGACACACTTCTGCAACCGATCATTTGAAGCCTTGCTCAAGAAATACAACATCACTCACAAGGTGTCTACTGCATATCATCCACAAATTAGTGGTCAAGTTGAAGTTTTCACTCGGGAGTCAAGTCTCATCCGAGACAGGACAGTGAATCCGAGTAGAAAAGATTGGAGGCCTAGATTGAATGATGCACTTTGGGCCTACCGAACTGACGTACAACGACACCTATTGGGATGTCTCCGTATAGGTTAGTCTATAGTAAGCCATGTCACCTTCCAGTAGAGCTCGAGCACAAAGCATGGTAGGCAGTAAAGCTTTGTAACATGGAGATGGATGCTGCTGGAGAACAAAGGAAGCTTCAACTGCAGTAATTGGAAAGAACTTAGAAATGATGCCATGAGAAGTTCCAGAAGAAATTTACAGGAGAAAACTAAGGCATTTCATGATAAAATGATCTCCAGGAAGAAATTTGAAGTGGGACAGAAAGTTCTTTTATTTCATTCTCGCCTCAAGTTATTTCCAGGTAAATTACGATCTCGATGGGTTGGACCTTTTGTTATTATTAATGTTTTTCCTCATGGTGCAGTGGAAATCAAGAGCTTAAAAACGGACAAAGTATTCAAGGTGAATGGACACAGGTTGAAGCCATACTATGAGAATTCAGTGATGCAAGACATCGAGGAGGTACCTCTCTACGAGCCAACTTATCTTGATGGGTGAGGACTGATAACGTCAGGCTGAGGACGTTAAACCAAGCGCTTATTGGGAGGCAACCCAATGTTTTTGAAACATAAATAAAAAAGGACAAAGAAAAGAAGGTAGTAACAATCAATTTTTTGTGTTTCGAGGAGATTCCTCTCATGGGCTATTATAATTGATCAGGTTTTATCTCTCTTTGCCATTTGTCTCATTTGCTTTGTTGTTTGTTTTTGATTTTCATTTGCTCTTGTGTTTTTATTTCTTTTATGTGTCTCTATTTTCTTTTCTTTTCTTTTCTTTTCTTGTGTTTAATTTGATTATTCCGTGCTTTGAGTTCAGTTGTGCAACAGCTTGATGAAACATTCAAACGGGAGTTGAAGCCATTGTTCGAAGGTTTGAAACGTGCATATCTGGGAGAAGAACAAACTCAATCGCATTATTGGTAATATCTCTCCTTTTCTTCTCTTCAATGGATGCTGATATCTTTCTATCGAACCTTCGTAAATATTTCCCTTTACTTCCTCAAAATGCTGTGTTTAAAATTTATAAAGTACGGATGACTAGACTTTGGGCATTGATGCTCCTAAATATGCCTGCTGATATCCGATGGCTTATCGAAGCCAAGGTGAGATTGTCCGGTGAGCCGGACATTAATCTCGCAAAATATATGCCTGGTCTAGGAAAGAGCTACTACGCCAAGAGGCGAAGAGCAAAAAGTTTACAAGTATGTTATAAATGTGCTAGATGGAATTGTAACCAGACTTGTTGTTCATTAGGTTTTGTGTCCAGGAATACAGAAGATAAACTTTCGTTTATTAAGAATGGTTTGAGTAATGAGTCGCTGGATAATGTTTTATTAACTCTTGAGTCACATTCTTGTGGACTTGTTCAGTGTGAATTGCTTAATCTATGACCACAATTTCGTGATGAATTGCAATGTTATAGTCTAGGGAATCTGACTAAAAACGACCCTGTTTGCCAGTTTATAAGAAAACTGGATGGGAAACAAATCCCCGACTCATAGAAGGCGTTTCAGCCGTTACTGGACGTAAAACCAGAGGAAGATTTGAGCCACAATCACAACTACTTGTATATTTGAATGTGTGTTGTTGTTGTAGAATTTTTTTCTTGTTTCGTTTGATCTGATTATCAATGTGTTTTTGTGTTGTTGTTGTTTGTTGATTTTGTTTATTTTAATTTCAAGTTTTCTTTTTGACAAACCATATGACTACCCTATGGCATAAGTACACGTGGGAGACCAGTGAGGAGGTTTTGTCAACCTCCACCGAAAGTGTATCTCTATTTTTTATGCTTCACGTGGGAGACAAGTGTGGGGGTTTTGTCAACCCCCGCCGAAAGTTTATCTCCATTTTTCATGCACACGTGGGCGACAAGTGTGGAGGTTTTGTCAAACCCCACCGAAAGCATATCTATTTTTTTCAAATCTCGGGGCGATAAATCTGCATCGAGCAACCCCCAACGAAATTATGTCCCCATGTGTCAAATTTGAGAGTTTTACGTGTGTATATATCCATTTTGCATATTCTCAAATGTCATTTTATAACCTGTCTTGCACTTGAATCCCATAATACCTAACGTACATCATTGTCTTGCACAAGTTTAGAGCACTTTTAGAAATGGAGAAAACACCAATTCGGCGATTCTAAAATATATGCGTATTTTGTGGATCGCAATTTGGTAAAGATGGAGAGTTTACAACAGCAGCTCTTGATCTTGGTAGGACATTAGCTTCGAGGGGTATTCATTTGATTTACGGAGGGGGTAGTCTTGGGTTAATGGGGTGTGTGTCGACAGCTGCATCCTTAGGAGGAAGCAAAGTTCTCGGCATTATCCCTAAACCATTAGCTGTACGAGATCTCGTAGGCAACACCATGGGGGAAGAGTTACAGGTTTCTAGTATGCATGAGCGTATTGCACATATGGTCATTAAATCTGATGCATTTATAGCTTTGACCGGTGGTTATGGTACATTAGAGGAGATATTTCAAATCACCTCTTGGGCACAGCTAAACATCCATCGGAAACCCATTGGTTTGTTAAATGTAATAATTTTTTTGATGGTTTGTTGTCTTTTCTTGATCAAGCAGTAGAAAAAAACTTCATCTCACAGTCGGCGAGGCACATCCGGGTTACAGCTTCAACTGCAGGGGAGTTAATTGACAAATTACAAGCATTCGTCTATTCGCCTGATCCAACAATAGCTCGGATAGATTTGTTTGGAGAAGGCAATAAGAGGCGTAAACTGGATTTAACGCTCCATCTGTAATCTCTATCTGCTGGTTTGCTTCATTTTCGTTTGCTTTCTGTTTATTGTGTTTATTTGAGTTTTTTTTATGTCATTTCTTTTGAGTTTTTTTCAGATTGTTTCTTTCACCGTAGGTAATATTTTCTAATCTTTGCTTTTAGAGTGGTGGCTTAAAAAGTTTAAGTTCTCTTGAAACGTATTATGGATCTCTTCAATCCATAGTGGCTGAATAAGGAGGCTAACTTCTAAACTTTTTAGATCCATTCTAACTGACTTGTTTTTGTTTGCTGACTTTTTGGACTTTGTTATTTCATGAGTAGGTTTAATTTTATGTAATTTAGAGTTGTTATGTATTTTTGTGTCTTTAGTATTTTTGTGTCTTTACCAGTTCTGACTAAAAAAAAAATTGTGGAAAAATCTGAGAATGGCAGAATATGGGGTTTCCTTAACTCTTGAAACGCATTCTCTCCAAATAAATCTGTAGTTTGTTTATTTCATGTTGTTTGAAGTGTCTTGTTTCTCGTTTTGTTCTTTCATAATAAAGGTATATAGGCTGGAAACCTTAAGTTTGCGGGCTACTGGTCCTAAGGATTGTTGAAATATACAATCTTGACTCAGGTGTAACAATGCCACGTACCTCTTTCCTTGCATTTTGTGGGTCGATGATAAGATAATGATTGAATTAAGAATAACTCTTGGAAAATGATAAATGATGCATGGATCTGTGTGCTTGAAATGTTTATTGGTTTTCGGTTTGCTTTTGATTCCTTGCGCAACATTGAGCACTGAGCTATTATCACTGAGTTATTTGTTCACTTAGAGAAAGTTTAGGTAATTTAAATGTTTCTTCAGATTTCAATGAATTCTAGAACTTGTTTGATGGTCACTCGAGGCGAAATCCTAGACTGTGCAACATTAGGGAAATGATTTAGGCCATCTTTGGACCGTTTGAGACTTAATAGCCAACCTTGACTGAAATTGATCCCTAGTTACCCCTTTGAGCCTTTGTAAGCCTTTTTCTTTGTTAGCTCACTAAAAGATTTCTTAACCTCAAATGAATTTGTTCCAAACAGTTTTCCCTTACCTAGGAGCATGTAGATCATTCACAATTAAATTTTGAGCTATGTTCTGGTTTTGGGAAGTTAGAGGAGGTTGGGATGTGTCATTAGCAATGCAAGTGAGTTCTATTGTGTTTGAAAAAAAAAAAGAAAAAAAGAAAAAAAACCAATCTGTACTTATCGTCCACGTACTTACACATTGAGGACAATGTGTTGTTTAAGTGTGGGGGAGGGAAAGTGTAATAAAAAAAAGAAAAAAAAAGAAAAAAAAGAACAAAAGAAGAAGAATAAGATATCTATACCCTTAAGTGTTCTTAAAAAGAATGAAACAACAAAGTGTGGGGGTGTAGTTTTCTTTTGTTTTCTGGAAAAAAAAAATTGAGTGTTCTAAATAAGTTTGGGGGAGTAACCTGGTGAATTGAAATGAAGTTGTGTTATAGGGTTGAGCTCTACATAGTCTTGAATGATTTATGTGTTTGTGGGTGATTTGAGCCAAATTATTATCCTTTATCATACCTTCACCCAAGCCAAACGTTACAAGCTTAATAAAGTCCTACTTGATCCTTGGTGTTGTGCATGTCTACATTAGTGGAGAGTGACTTGAAAAGCAGGCCTATGGAGTTCATTTATACACACATCTTCAATATTAAATATGATTCATTTTTATGCATAAACTCATCCGGGTTACAAGTGATTAGGTGAGAATGGCTCTACACACACACACTTGAGGAATTGAAGTGAAGCGAAACTAATCTTTGAGATAAAATTCTTGATCAAGTGCATTATTTTGAAGTTTTCCTTGGGTTATAATTAAGTACAATCTTTGAGGCCTATTTGCAAGTCGAAGCATTTGTGTGTTTTAATTTTTCTTTGATTCTGTTTCGGTTTAGTTTTGTTTCATATCGTTGTACTTGCTCGAGGACTAGCAAAGTTTAAGTGTGTGGGAATTTGATAGGTTTCTAATTATATATCATTTTCATATCAATTCGTCCATGTTTCTTTGCTATATTCCTTGGTATTTTTATGTTTTTGTGTGGTTTTGAATTTGTAGGAGTTTTGGAGCAACTTGCACAAAAATGGAGTAAAACCCTTCATTTTCACCTCTGCTAGTCAACATCTTCTCGGATTTAATTGTATTGATATACAATGAACCCGATGACATATTATATACCGTTGGAAAGCTCTCGAAGTCTATTTTCTGGAGAAATTTACGGTTTATAAATCCATTCAGTGTACCAAAAGTTGTAATCAAAACAGTGTGAGAAGTATAGAAATGTAATTCCACAAATCACTGTAGCATGTATAATACGGGACACTGTAGCAGGTTACTGTAGCAGAGTATTTAAACACATTTTAGGGTTTTATTTTCATAACTTGAAGAGGGGAGAACGTGGAGGAGGCTGCATCTTTGGATTTCTCTCATCTCTTGGAGTTCTTGAAGGAGATTGAAGGCTTGGAAAGAGGAAAAACTACAAATCCTAAGAGATTTTATCAGATTTGCTAAGTTTTTCATTTCCCTTTCATTTTCTGGAATGTCTATGTATTGTATTTGTATCTGAATATGTGTAACTAAATCTGAATTGGTTGAGGGTGATTTCAAAGCCCTGATATGGATTTTGTGAGTTGATTGTGCAAGAAGTTGTTATCCAATTCTCTAATTGAAGTTGCTTGTATTTTCCCATGTTTAATGCTTATGATTGCTTGCTGGATTGTATTTGGGTGGCCAACTGAATATAATCTGGATGTTGTCTATTGCTAGACTAGAAATCTTGATCCGTAATTGTCTTGAATTTCTAATCCTTAGTAGCAAAATTGTGATCAGAGATTGCAATTGGAGAATACAACCTAAGTTAAATAATCCGAGCTTGTGTGTTTATTGCTTAGATCAACCTATCTTTCTTATCGTAATGCATCCATTGAATTAAATTTAGAGAGCTTGTTCTAGGTTGTTTAATGGATAGAGATTAAATAAAGAGCCTGTTTTATTTAACAACAAAGTAAGGAAAGATTGGGATAACAGAGCTTGTTGTTATCTACAGTTGATAATTTCAATGGTGTAATTGGATGACAATTCTACGATTAATTCGCAAATCCATATCTTGTGGCAGAGAATGATCCCTTATCCAGATTTCCGTCAGTGATTAATTCTCACTTCAATTAAGTTAGCATTGTGTTATTCTTTACTTGCATTAATATTTCATCTAGTTAATCAATCAACAAAAACCCCCCGTTTATTCTGTTTTTGCTTTCGAATAACAAATTTAATTAGAATCAATCCTCGTGGGAATGATATCTTACTCATTACTTTATTACTTGTGCGACTAGTATACTTGCTAGTTTCGAACGCACCAATTAACAATTTTTCAACTTTTAATTAACTTCACTTTCAAGCTTCCAAAATAGAGCAATACTGATTTTTTAATTTTTTTATAATCAATCTATTAATCCAATTGATCTAAAATTTTATAAAAACATCGTAAACACCTTTATCTTTAAGATTATCAAATCTAAAATTTTTTTGAATAATTAAGGTATTTTAAAATAATTTATATTTTCGGGTCTATCAATTCTGTCAAAAGCTTTTAGGATTGACCTCTCTTCATTTGTAAATACATAAAAAGTCCCAGTTAATTCATAAAATTACAAAAAATTGTAGGATCAAACTAGACTCAAAGACGAAAACATATACCAAATTTCATAATTTTTTGATATCACTAGGTAGCTCAAATAAGTTTTAAAATACTGATCTCCTCTAGAAAACTAAAAATCCCAGAGTTGTAGAGTCATTTTTAAAAGTTCATAAAAAATCAAATACTCAACATTTTTCAGTGAAAAAATTTTAAACAAACCTTTAAGATGCCTATTTTAATATATATAAATTTGAAAAGCAAAAGAAAATTAAAATTATTACATAAATTTTTATAATCTTCTACTATCCTCTAGAAATAAGGTTGATGTATTTTTCTTTTATCAATCCTATATATGTACACACACATATATTCAGGGAACGGGGCAGGCCGGGTTAGGGAACACAATCCCCATCCCCATCCCTATTTAATTTCGGAAAAAATTTTCATTCCCATCCCCACCCTGTTCCCCATTTGTTACTCCCCATCCCCGACCTAAACAGGCTGGGGAGTTGCAGGGGCCCATCCCCACGGGGATTGGTCCCCGCTCAGTCCTTTCTTTCATAACGTTTACATATTGTTTGGGGAATTTTTAAAAATTACCTTAATTGCGGGATTTATCAAAATAAATTAATTTATGAAAATTTGTATTCATGATTCTTTTCAACATTAACATCGTTGGTCGGACTATTAGATACTATCAAACACTACGATCAATACTGTTACATGTTATATTATTATATTACACTTTGTGCATTGAGTGTCGAATAGAGTTATAACGTGTAAATTTTTAATGTTTAGTTTATTTTTATAATTCATTATTTTAATTTGGTCCATTATGCATCAATCTCTATTCTGGTTACCAGCCAAGGTCTAAGAAAGGAATATTTATGGTATGACCATGGTGCAGTTTTAAAGAATGCAAATACACGTAGCACATTTTCTTCTCCTAATTCATTGTATAGTTTGGACAAGCTGATTTAAGAACTACTATGTTGATATGATTATGGTAAAGTATTTATATAGGTCCACAAATATTCAAATAATTTACAATACATTTCATTTTTCAACGCAATTATCACACTCTTATGGATAGAGGTGGTCTGTGATAGAAACTTCGAAATGTATCCATAAAGAGGTCTTGTTCCATCTGGTGCATGTTGCTTTGCATTGGGCCGTGGGCTCAGATCTTCCATGCAAGAAATTGCTTGTGGTCATATGGGATTGCACGAGGATAACCTCGTTCATGAATCATGTGGGGAGCAATAATTTAGCAAATGTCTCAAATAATTGCTTAATCTGCCATAGCTGGGAAAAATCATGCTCAATTCGATAGTGACCAACAAGATGATCAAGCTATTGTGGAGACCATCAGGCCAGTTCCAGTTCCACGAATTTTCATTGTACTGACAGTATGAAACCAGTGTGATTCTCTGCATGTGACACTTTAATGACTTTATGAGCAGCCGGCAGCTTCATCAGAGTGCTCAGGGCAGAACACTCACAACACAAAATATTGACGGGTTGGACGATTTAAGCCATGTGACCCCGGAAGAAAAGAGGCTAGTACACTTAATTTTATCCTTTCATATAGTCATTCTGATATCTAGTCCTTCTATTCATAGAGAAATTCTAAAAAACAATCAAAGCCAAGGGCGTGATTTTAAGAATGACCACACATAAAAAAGATTTAGATGTCACGATTCTAATCCGACAAACTGAATAATTTTTTTTTTTATTGAGTGCTGAGGAATGCTGAGAACTCAAACGCTCAAAAAGAGTTATCAGACATAAAAAATCGAAAGTTAAAAAAGCTTATAATCAGTTTGTAGGTTTGTAGTTACGATCATAGCTAAGGTTTTAGAATTTATGAATATGATATCTCAATTATATTTTTTTAGGAACATTATTTTATCATTTTTTAAATTAACCCAAATTTATGTGGGTTATCTAACTGGATATGTGTGACGGAACCAGGAAGAAGGCATTGACATCAGCTAGGGTGAGGTCTGCAAATTAAACATTGCAATCATAGAAGGTCCAAATGCTTCGACTGTAAGTGTATGCAGGAAGCTTGAATAGAGTCCATTATTAGTGGATATTTGAAGTTTTGCCTTTTTGCTTGTTTCACTGTCCATGAAATTAAATTCTTTTTCTAATAAGAAATCTTGTGAATAAAGAGAAGCAATTTCCTTTATTTTTATTCAAATATTTTGATTAAGTATTAATCTATTAAAAAAATTAAAAATCAGAAAAGTGAAGTTGTTGAATTTACATTTTACGTTATGAACGTGCTAATTAAATTTAAAATTGAAGAATGCTCTTATTTATCTTTGAAACTTCAAGGGGTATGATCTTCTAAAAATTAGGCAAACCGCAAGGATGATATGAATATTGCTCATTTAAATTTGATTAGTTTTTTTAAATTTCCCAAATCCTATTCCAATTATTGATAAGAAAACAAATTATGTATAATTTATCATGGAAAGGTTAATATATTTTTGTTTACATAGTTCTGAAATTATGATCTTTCTTAATTGAATTACTCGATCAATTAGCTAGTAGTGATGGTGGACGCCATACATGAGCTGGTGACTGAAAATTATTCTCACATTTTTTACATCTAAGGCAAGTTCGTTCTCAATAAAACTTATGATAAAAAATTTCAATTTTATATAATAGAATTGAAGGTGACACAATAAGGTTGTCTCGATAACTTCTGAGACGACTCTAATCTCATTACTTATATAATTTAATAAGGAGTTGGACAAAATATTTAATCAAATAATCACATGAATTTAGGTTTATTAAAAGAGTAGTTTATGATGTTTAATATTTTAAAAGAGGACCGAAAGAGGCTTTCTTGCCTATGAGAGGGGAATTTTACCCCCTCAAATGAAGGAATCGAATTCCTTAGAAATTTTGATTTGTTTACGATTTGATGGTCATGTTTGGCGCGTGACATTATATAGTATTATTTTTAATAATTGTATTGCATTGTATTATATTATATTAATTAATGTTATGCATAATATAGTGGATGTTTAGTGAAACATTGCACTGTACTATTTTTTATACTATATAATACTATATTTATGTTTGGAGTATTTTTAAATTGTATAATATTATCTTTCATTTCAAAAATTAACAACATATTATTAAATATCATTTTTATACCAAATTAAATAAATTAAATACTAAATAAAATAATTATAACCTACAATTATAAAAATATATAATCTTCCTTATATTTAATTTATATAAATTTAACAAAAACAAAATAAAAATCATACAAAAACCTTAAAAATAGCTATAGTTAAAGTTGTATAAACTTTTATAATGTAGTTTACATAACAAGAATATAAATAAAAGAAATCCATTCAATATCAAGCAACAAAAACAAAATCTTTTGACTAGCATCACAACAATATCAACCAACAAAAACAAAACATTACACATGTAAAGCAACAAAAATATCCCCCATGACAAAACAAAACACAACTAAATTGTTTCCACAACCAATAAAATCCCTCATGTCCAAAACATAACTAAAATTTTTGCACAACCAATAAAATCCTCCATGTCTACACCACAAAACAAGCAACTGCACAGAGAAGTATCTCATACTCCAAAGCTGCAACATACTCTACAATCAAAAATCAAATCCCATGACTTCAATCACGAGCTTTCTCGAAGAAGAAGTTTCTCCACAAATGCTTGTCTCCAAATACCCTTCAATGACTTAAAAGCTGAGATTTTTTATATTCGCTTCTTGCATCGCTACAAGTCTTTGCAATCCATGATTCTTGGTAGTGTAACAAGAAGAGACATAGCAATGGCAAGTAGTAAATTCTGCCCGCCCTCTCTTTGTCCAGGGGATGGAAGGTAGAGGCCCTCCATCAACTCTAGTACCTTGCACTCAGTCCAAAACAGTGAGTTGAATCACGGATTAACGAAATTGGCTGATGTTCTGTTGTTTTGGAGCGAAACAAACCAAAATGCAAAAAAGAAGCGGAGAGAAATGTAGAGAATTGACGCAAGACCGCTATATGATTGCAACAATCATGTCCTTGAGTTATTCTCTTTTGCCAGAAATGAAATTCAGTTTCACAGGGAATGATTTTCTCCAAGTATGACACCATAAAAGGATCATAAATAAATAGAGTTCAATGTGCCAATTACAATGCTTAGGCACCGAGATTGTTTGTTAAGAAAGACAATTATAAATCAACACTTTAACAATACATCACTTCCACGAAAGAAAAAGATCAAGAGGCAATAAGCTTTCCGAACTAATGGAGGAAAAAAACATAGAAACAGGAACCCATTCAGTCATCCACAACTGGTGTGAGTAATGGTTTATTTGAAAAGAAAGCTTCCAAGTTTTCCACCACAAGATTTTGCCGATCCTTGAAGGTTTCCCATGTAAATACAGCAGAATATGGTGATAGAACAACATTATCCAATGTGAAAAGCTCTTTAGGAACATCAGGCATATTCTCAAACACATCCAAACCAGCTCCTTTAATCTCTCCTTGCACTAGACACCGCACCAATTCCTGCTCATCAACAATAGCTCCACATCCAATATTAGTAATGACTCCTTCCTTGCCTAATGCCAACAACACTTATTAATCATGTGGCGAGTTTCATCACTTAATACACAACAAATGATGAGGACATCACTTTTGGCTGCAAGTTCACAGACATTCGAGTAGAAAGGGTATGGAACAGATGGTTTTTGCTTCCTTGAATTGTAAGATATGCAGCATCCAAATGCCTCTAGTCTTTTAGCAACAAGCGAGCCAATGCTTCCCAATCCAACAATCCCAACTCGCTTACCTCCCAGCTGAAAAATCAACAATCATCAACAACACAGAACTACAAAACCTATGTTTCTAACTTCCAAACTTGATTAAATTTGGACAAAATTAATGAAAAGTGTTATGATCACTATGAAAAGATTTTACCTCTTTAACTAGATTTTTTGTTGAAATTATATGAGAAATAATAAGCAGCTTATCATAAATGGTGTTGAGGATCTGCCAAAGTCAGAAACTGCTGATATAAAAAATGGAAGTTTCCAAAAGATGAGCCAAACGCCAGAAAGCTTCTGGGGTTGAAAGACCAATTAGTAGCTAGAAAACCCATATGCATGCTTACATTTTTCAATTTATTGAAACCAGAATATCCCAAAAAGGAAAACAAAAGATATCACCGCAAAGTAGCTCTAAATTTTGATCACAATGATCAAAATAATTGAAAACAACTATAAACAAAATGTAATAAGTCAGTAACATATATATTGCAACAAACTGGGATAGTTTCTAGTGTTTTACATGGAATAAATGCCAAAAGTCAAAGACACAAGATAACAATTATAATTATAATCACAACTTAATGTTCTGAGGCAAACAAAACAACGAGAAGCGAAAGAGAATATTCAGTGTCAGTGTGAGCAGGAGAACAATAAATGGCATTTGTGATTGCTGGAGAAGAGAGTGAAAAGAACGAATGTCAATTTGTCTTGCGAGGACCATAGTCGCCCTGCTCCGTTTTTTGGAGACATTCACCCAGCTCAATCTCCGCCCTTAATTTCCACCTTCTTTACTTAATCCAGGCTCAGGCTGCCGCATCACCAGAGCAATATACATGTTTTGGAGTTCGTGTACCAGATGTTCGACAAAATTCCAAAATGAGCGTAAGGGTGTATCATGAATATGATCGAGCTAAAGAGGTTAAGGCTTTTGATGACACAAAAGCAAATCCACACCAACATCAGAAACGAAAGAATCAACATATATATACACACAAAATAAATTAGAAAAAATTTATGGAGACAATAATTAGCATAAACCTAGATTAGAAAATAATCAAATTCGAAATCCAAGAGCAGGAGATGAATGTGAGATTAATCCGAGAGCAGGAGATAATAATTTGAGACATTTACAGAGAGAGGGAGGTGAAGGTACCTGAAGACGTTAGCGGAAGATGGAGACGAGAGAGAGACTGAGATAGTGATGAAGATGGCGACAGCGATGGTGACGGAGATGGCGACAGCGACGACAACCATGATGGAGATGAGAGACTGTAGTGGAGGCAGAGATGAGAGACTGTCATGCTGGAGATGAGAGAGAGTCGTTGGTGGAGAAGAGAGAAATGCAGGAGGAGGAGATTTAGAAATTTTAAAAAATCTTATTAATTTTGTGTAGTGCTGGGTAATCCGGTGGTTTTTCTCCGTATTAGACAATGTAATACATGTTACATTAAATTATGCAGTGTATTGTTTAATACAATGTAAAATTTGTTCCAAACATAAGTACTGTATAAATTAATGCAGTGCAGAGTTTTTATACAGTACAATGTGGGCTACCAAACATGCCCAGGGGGATTCCTTATCATCACCCCACTTTATAATATATTAATATAGCCTAAAGATAAATAAGATGTTTAATTAAGACAAAAGTTAGCCTTTGGAATCTTGATTATTTCCCCAACCATATCGCTCCAAACTAGGGGTGGCAATTCGTGTTCACGGGTCGTATTCGTGTCATGTCGAGCTGTGACACGATAAAGATTGACCCAACACGAACACGACTCGTTTATTATTCGTGTCACTATGACACGACACGAATACGACACGATTATTAAACGGGTAACACGACATGATACACTAACACGAATAATAAACGGGTCGTAATTGTGTTAAACACGAACACGACCCGTCTAACACGATTAAGACATGTTTACATTATTGACACGATCCGATTGACACGATTATGATCCGTTAACACGATTATGACACGTTAACACGATTAAAATTTCAACTTTTGTTAAATAACAAAAATATCCTAAGTTTTAAAATTTATTAGGTTCTTAAAATTCTATTTTTATTTTAAAATTTATATACATGTAGGGACTAAAAGTTTAAAAAGTTTAGTATTTTTAAATTTAATATGTAATGTGTCAATATTCGTGTTAATCGTGTTATCGTATCAATCGTGTATAATATGTATTCGTGTTATTCGTGTTACTCGTGTCATAATCGTGTTCGTGCCAATATTCATGTTAATCGTGTTATCGTGTCAATTGTGTATAATATGTATTCGTGTTACTCGTGTCAAAATCGTGTTCGTGTCATAATCGTGTCATGTCAAAATCGTGTTCACGTGTTGAAGACTCTCAACCCGAATACGACACGATTAATAAACGAGTTGACATCTTCGACACAAACACGACACGAACACGAATACGAATATGCCAAAACTCAAACCCGCTTAAACCTGTGTCGTGTCAAATTGTATTCGCGTATCGTGTCAAAAATTGCCACCCCTACTCCAAACTGAGTATTTCCTGAAGGAAACTGACACTTTATACTTTATAGAGCAAAAGATTAAGTGAAACTCAATATATATTTCCTGAATTTTTCTAAAAGTATTACGAATTAAATAAACTAAGTGATGATATTACTATTCAAGCAAATTAGATATACAATAATTAAGTCACTTGTCAGGTCTCTTCTTTTGTCATTTAATTCATTAACTCTCTCTATCTCTCTCTGTCTCTTCATGTTGGATTAAATAATTCTAGGATTAACAATTAAGAATTGAGAACGGGGAAATATCAAAAACACCCTTGAAGTTTGTTCTATTGTTAGTGGAAAAACCTTTTTTGGGGTTATACACTACGGTCCCTAACCTTTAAGTTTTTGGTATCCTTCAGGTCCAATAAACGGATTCGGTTTGCTTTTGAATTAGTGGACCAGACTTTTTTTTTTTTTACTTTTTTCAAAAATGCCTTGATATCCCTAATTAATGGGGATTAATCATTTTTACAAACCTGCAAACCCACGGCTGAGATTTTTTGTTGTTTTCCTTGTTTGGACTACTAGGCTTGGTCTGCCATGTGTGGTAGAGTGAAGGCTGGGACGGGTCCGGAATTTGAACAAGCAAAGCCTTCCGGGCACATGACTTGGCCTCAGAGGCGTAGATGACAAGAATTATGGCTTTAAATCCAGAAAGAGAAGGAATTGTGAAGGTCTCGTTTGAATGGATACGATTGAGGTAGAGGGCGGAAAGGCGAGGGAGAAAGGAGAGGACAATGAGGCAGAGATGGGTCGGAAGAGAGGTAAAAGTCGTAGAGCCAGTGAAAGAGGGGATCGGGGTTAGAGCTGGAGAAGGAGGAGATGGAGGAAACAAAAGCGACCTGTTCTGCATGTCTCTATCCCTCTCTTCATTTTTTAGGGTTGTTTCTCCTTTTCGTCTCAATTAAATTCCATAATTTTCTTTTCAAAAAATAAATTCCAATTTTAATTTTCCTTCTTCTATATTTAAATGACAATTTATCTTAGGCCATGTTTGGTGGTATGTGTTAGAAAATAGAATATATAAAATATTTGATTGTATTGAAAATGATTTAAATCAATACAACCTTAGCTAGCTATAGAACTCTAGTATAGTGAGCACCGTTTCACTTGAACACTAATGCACTAGCTATTTTTTCTTCATACAATTTGGAAGTTCAATTGCCTATTTATAGATGTCATAGGCGGTTACAAAAGTCGGTGACACCATTTGTTTAATAATTAATTGAAGTCGGTGCTATGTTTGACTAGAATTTACTGGAAAAGAGAAGAAGTGCATTCGGCTTCATGGCTTGCATGGCTGCATGGTCTAGTAGCTTCAAGAAGTTCTTATGTCGGTTGCATGTTTGCTGGCTCTCTTGTCCCACATCTGCCGACATCAATCTTGGCTTCTCATCGGCTGATTGTCAAAACTACCGACTTTAGTTTTTTAGAATTTGCATCACTTTTCAACACTCCTCCTTGATGCATATTCTAGTAACTCCAATTAATCCTCGAAGCAATTCGAATCTTTCTCGTGGTAGCGCTTTTGTGAAAATGTCTGCTAGTTGCTCTTCAGTTCGACAATATTGGAGCTCTATTTCTTTTTTTGCTTCTACTTCTCTGCGAAAGTGATATTTTATCGCAATATGTTTAGTACGGCTATGGCAGACAGGATTTTTAGCCATTGCTATTGCCGACTTGCTATCACATTTAATTTCTGTAGCTTGATGTTGTGGTTCTCCCATATCTTCTAGTATATGTCTCAGCCAAATTGCTTGACTCGCTGTATTTGCTGCTGCTACGTATTCTGCTTCTGCTGATGACTGTGCAACATTGTCTTGTTTCTTGGATGTCCATGAGAATATTCCTGAACCCAAAGTGAATGCATATCCAGATGTACTCTTCATGTCATCCACTGATCCAGCCCAGTCACTATCAGTGTAGCCAATCAATTTTCCTTCAGCAGTGGAGTTAAACCAGATACCGTAATCTTTTGTTCCCTGTAAGTATCTGAGAATTCTTTTACCAGCTCCATAATGGACTTGTGTAGGATTTTGCATGAATCTTGAGAGAAGACTTGTAGCATACATGATATCCGGTCTTGTTGCTGTTAAGTAGAGTAGGCTTCCAATGAGGCTTCTGAATTGTGAAGCATCTGACTTTCCTGAACCGTCTTCCTTTCTCAATTTTTCATTAGTAATTAGAGGAGTTGCCACTGACCTGCATTCATTCATGTTGAATCTCTTCAATAGACTTTCAGTATATTTTTTTTGAGATATGAAGATTCCAGACTTTCTTTGGCTTATTTCGATGCCGAGAAAGTAGTGCATCAAATTCAAGTCTGTCATCTCGAAAGTCTTCATCATATCTTCCTTAAATTCTTTGAGCAACTTCTCATTGTTGCTAGTGTAGATAAGATCATCCACATATAATGAAACAATAAGAATGCTTTGATCTTCTGTCTTAGTGTAGAGAGTCGGTTCACATTTGCTCCTCCTGAATCCTTGTTTTGCGAAGTACTCATCAATTCTACTATACCAGGCTCTTGGAGCTTGTTTTAATCCATACAATGCTTTTCTAAGCCTTAGAACTTTATCTTCTTTTCCTTGGATCACGAATCCTTGAGGTTGTTCTACATAGATCTCTTCTTCAAGGAATCCGTTCAAGAATGCTGACTTCACATCTAGTTGATAAATCTTCCATTTCTTTTGAGCAGCTAGTGCAATAAGGGCTCTAATTGTGTCTAGACGTGCAACTGGAGCAAATGTTTCATTGTAATCAACTCCATATTGTTGTGAGTAGCCTTTTGCAACCAGTCTTGCTTTGTGTTTTTGAATTGAGCCATCGGAGTTGAGCTTTGTCTTGTAGATCCATTTCACTCCAATGATTTCTTTATCTTTAGGATAGTCCACCAACTCCCAAGTATTATTTTTCTCGATCATCTTTATTTCTTCTTGCATAGCCTTCACCCACACTTCTTGCTTTGAAGCTGCTTCATAACTTTCTGGCTCTATTGTAGTGAAGTTACAAGATTCATAAATATCAACAAGAGATCTCACCTTCCTTGGCGGTGTCTCTGGAGAAGATTCTTCTTGTTGAAGGGAGTCTTCATGTTCTGAAATTGGAGAATCAGTTGAAGTTCTTGTTTCAGAATCTGATTCTTCAGTTACTGCTTGTTGTTGATGTGGAGGGAGTGATTGAAATGAAACTATGATACTTCTATTTTCAACTTTTTCTTCTTCCCAGTTCCATGAAGCATTTTCATCAAATTCTACATCTCGACTGATAATTATTTTCTTGGACTTGAGACTGTAGATTCTGTAGCCCTTGGATTGAGTACTGTAGCCCAAGAATATTCCTTTTTCTGTTTTTTCATCCAGCTTGCTTCGTTTCTCCTTTGGAATGTGAACATAGCATATACAACCAAAAACTTTGAGATGTTTTGCTGATGGCTTGCGTCCACTCCATGCTTCAACTGGAGTCTTATTTTGAACGGCTTTTGTTGGACATCTGTTAAGAAGATAGACTGCAGTGTAGACTGCTTCTGCCCAAAATATGTTTGGTAGGCCTTTATCTTTTAGCATTGATCTAGCCATCTCCATCACCGTTCTATTCTTTCTTTCAGATACACCATTTTGCTGAGGAGCGTACCCAACTGTTAATTGATGTTCCACTCCTTCATCTTCACAAAACTTGTCAAATTGGTTGGAGGTGTACTCTTTACCACGGTCACTTCTTAGAGCTTTTATTTTGTGACCACTTTGATTTTCAACATAGGCCTTAAACTTTTTAAAGATCTCAAAGACTTGTGATCTTTCTCGAAGAAAATAGACCCAAGTCATTCTTGAATAATCATCAATGAATAAAATGAAGTACCTGTTCTGATTGAGCGAAGCAGTTCTCATTAGACCGCACACATCAGTATGTACAAGTTCTAATAATTTCTTTGCTCTCCATGCTTTTCCAGATGGAAATGATTGACGTTGTTGCTTCCCAAGTAGACAACCTTCACATACGCCATCTTTTTCTCTTATATCAGGTAGGTCCTTCATCATCTTTTTCTGATGAAGAATTCTCAATCCATGAAAGTTGAAATGACCGAATCTTCGATGCCACAACCATGAGTCATCATGTTGTGCCTTCATTGCTGCTTCTTTAGCATATCTCCATTGGAGAGGGAAATTACGTTGCTCCATCTTCACTTTAGCAATCACTAAGCTTTTATTCTTTTTATCATAAATTGTGCATGTATCACCTTCAAAGTGTAGAGAATAACCATTCTGGATCATTTGACCCACACTGAGCAGGTTTTGTTTCAAGCTAGGGACTAATAAGACATTCTGGATGAATCTCGTTCCCTTCTCTGTCTCCACAGCAATTGTCCCTTTGCCTTTGGCTTCTACTAGAGCACCATTTCCCAGTCTGACTTGTGATTTGTTTGCAGTATCAATATTACAAAAAATACTTTCATCACCAGTCATATGATTGCTACATCCGCTGTCAATATACCACTTGTTGCTCTTTTCTTCTGATGCGGCTTGACAGGCGTAGAACAATATGCCACTTGTATCATTTTTTTCTGAATAGTTGGCTTGATGATTTGCTTTTAATCGACAGTCTTTTTCTAAGTGCCCAAATTTCTTACAATTGTAGCATTGTGGTTTGCCACGATGCCAACAATTTTTCTCCAAATGGCTTGTTTTCTTACATATGCCACAAGGAGGATATTTTCTATTTTCTTTATTTCTAGAGCCTTCTCCTCCTCTAGAAATTTCTTTTGATTTTTTGGGCTCATATTTGGGCTTTGGAGAATGAAAATTAAATTTTGATTGAAATGCATTTTCTAATGATTCATTTTTATGCATCTTTCTTTTTTCATACGCTTCTAATGAGCCCATCAATTCTGTCACTGAAAGTTTAGTTATGTCTTTTGCTTGTTCAATAGAAGTCACTATTGAATCATATCTATCAGTGACAGTAACTAATATTTTCTCTACAATTCTTTTATCAGTAATATTATCTCCATAAATTCTCAGTTGGTTTACTATCTCCTTAAGTCTAGAGTAATAGTCTCTAACAGTCTCAGATTCTTTCATTTTAGTATTCTCAAAATCTCTTCTTAAAGTTTGTAGTACAGAAAGTCGTACTTGCTCATCCCCGTGGAACTCTTTCTTTAAGATATCCCACGCTTGCTTGGCGCTTGTAGCTTCAACAATTCTTGGAAATATGTCTGCTGATAATGCTTGCTGAATAATAAAATGCGCCTTTGAGTCTTTTTCTTGTAGATTTTCCAACCTCTTCTGCTCTGCTTCAGATAGACTAGAAATATCTTCTGGAGTTTCAAATCCGTTTTGGATGATACTCCATAAGCCTTGAGACTGAAAGAATGTCCTCATCTTAATACACCAGTAATCAAAGTTTTCGCCATTGAATACTGGTACTGATACTGGCATTGATGAGGTACTTGATTCGGCCATGGTAGCTAATAATTTATCGCCCCACAATAACCGAACGAAGCTCTGATACCACTGTTAGAAAATAGAATATATAAAATATTTGATTGTATTGAAAATGATTTAAATCAATACAACCTTAGCTAGCTATAGAACTCTAGTATAGTGAGCACCGTTTCACTTGAACACTAATGCACTAGCTATTTTTTTCTTCATACAATTTGGAAGTGCAATTGCCTATTTATAGATGTCATAGGCGGTTACAAAAGTCGGTGACACCATTTGTTTAATAATTAATTGAAGTCGGTGCTATGTTTGACTAGAATTTACTGGAAAAGAGAAGAAGTGCATTCGGCTTCATGGCTTGCATGGCTGCATGGTCTAGTAGCTTCAAGAAGTTCTTATGTCGGTTGCATGTTTGCTGGCTCTCTTGTCCCACATCTGCCGACATCAATCTTGGCTTCTCATTGGCTGATTGTCAAAACTACCGACTTTAGTTTTTTAGAATTTGCATCACTTTTCAACAGTATGAAATTAGAGAGTCGATGTTTGTTTGTGTTGCATAAGAGTGGAATGACAATTTTATGGTTATGATGAATAGGCTACGGAGAATAACAAGAACCGAGTTCAAAAATATATGGAGGAAAATCGGTGATGAAGAGAAGAAGGCTGCGGTTCATGAAGAAGTGAAGAGAATGAATCAACTTCCAACGAACTTTTGCTAGTCATTTGGTTGCGCATTCTCAACAAGATTCTTCAACTAATGCCCCTCCATGTATGCAAAAAGGAGTACAATTATTGTGAGTTTAATTAGAAATTTGATGCATATTTGCGTTATGTTTTGTAAGGAGCTGGAGTTGCTTTTTGCGGGCTGTCTTTGTGTTGTAGCTTGACTCTTCAGTGGTAAATTTTGTTTTCTGATATGGGTTTATTATGTGAACGTTTGTTTGATGATTTATATGGTCCTTGGGTTCACTTGAAGGGTTTGGTGGTGGTGGAGGAGAGAATGGAAGGCAAGGAGAGAATGCTAAAGTGAGAGCCGGCACCTCTAGAGACAGATTGCCACCATGACCGCATAGGGCCATGTTTGGAGGTGGCGGTGGTTGGGTGAGGAGTGGAGGAGATGGAGGTGGAGGACGAGGGTGATTAAGAGTTGGTGGAGTAGAGGACTGAGAAGTCCTCGTTTTGGTGTTTCGAAGGGAAATGAAAATTCAACAGTTTTGTTTTCATTTATTATTTTACCAATGTGTCTTGGTTCGTTAATTCAAAAGCAAACAAAATCCGTTTGCTAGACTGAAAGATGCCAAAAACTTTAAGGTTAGACACTGCACGGATGCAAACCCAAAAGAGACATTTCGTCTGGTAATAAAGCAAAGTTCAGGGAGTGTTTTTAATGTTACCCCGATTAAGAGTTAAGAACTTGAGAACATCAATGAAAATCGATTTGTATGAAAGAAAGCATAAGTGATTTATATATAAAACACAGAATTAAATAGCGTTAATGACAGCTAGCAAAGGTGTACGTATATATGGTAACGCAGCTGCACAGAGTACATAATTATATATATTTTTAATTAGGGTGGTTTAAATATTAAAAGTCAATTTAAATATGAAACAATCACCCATCAAGGGATAAGAGATCTTTAACAAAGGCACTGTGCGGCAACCAAGTTAAGAATCAAGCTTTCCTTCGCCCTTTAGCCAGCGTTAAATCATTTTGTAATAGCACTGTTTTTCCTTTAGCACGAATGCATGAAACACTTTATGCGACCAAAAGAGCTTTCTCTCTCCCTCAATATATAGAATAATGATAGTATTACAAACTGTTTCTACAAATTAAGTTATCATAATGTGATTAGAGTAGTAAATACACAAAGTCAACTATTAATTTAGGATGATAATATGCAAATAAAAAAAATAATATAATATCATATCAGTTTGTATACATAAATTTATATACAAGATTTTAAAATGTACATAGCAGTACTCACATGTAAATCATCAAGTTGTGGATGAGATAAAGAACGGAAAATTCGGAAAGGTATCTAAGGGGTACCAGAAGCCGCTGCTGCGAACGTGAAACCTACTGACCTGGCTGCTCACAGCAAAATGGTGAACTATAATAAAATTAAAAGCTCTTGTCAATAAACAAATATTTGCCTATTGTTTTCATAGTTTCTGCTGTCTGTCTATTACTGCTATAATATTTGTTTCTTTACTACATATATTTTCAAAATGTATGCTTGCAATATTGTATGTGATAACCATGTGGAATGAACTATTCAATAATTAATATTACCAATATGTAATGCATACATTTAACGATATGATCCCTCTCCGTGATTACGAGCTTATGAGTTATCCTGCATGATGGTTCACAACAATGTCCTCCAGTCCCCACCGCGATTATTCGACAGGATTTCAACAACCGGAAATTCGTCGTATGTAATTTTTGCTTTTTTTTTTTTTTGGCTTATGCATGCAAAAGCCTCTCAATAGGCCCTGACAATATATATATATATATAACTTATGTCTATCAATATCACTTTTGGCCAAGAGTCATTCATTTAGAGGAAAAAGTTTCTCTTTTCTAATACGACGTCCTCATCAATTAGATGTCTACAAAGTAAAAGTGAAATTTCATCATATATATTTATATGATGCTTCCCTTCTGTAAAAAAAGAGAAAGTCTAGAGTTCCGTACCATGTTAAAATGATGTTTCGATATGTAATTTGGGTAAATAAAAAATTCACCACGTATATCACATTTATATCATATGTTTGACATCCAAAATATACTAATGTAGACTAATTATTAAAAATAGCATTTATACATTGGTTCAATCTCATACATCAAAATTGTTCTATCATACAATATATAGTTCAATGATGTTTGTCGGTTTGAAACCTTATACATATACAAACAAGCATACACATACATCATCTAGAAGTATGTATCTTATATATGATCATTAATTAGGAAGAAAGGCTTGCAATTCATATAAATTTCTATAAAGTTATATAAATATGTTACACGTCACGTCGATTGAAGGAATTATTTGGATGCAATAAAAAATTTAAATTAAAATATTTTCATGGTTTCTTAATTTATGCATTTAAAAACATAAATAATTTTTTAAAAGGAAAAACGGTGTAAAACTTGATGAAAAGATTAAAGCTTTCAGTCAACAAAGAAAAATATAAAATTAAATGAAAATATAATGTATAACATATAAAAATTGATTGTATATGTAATAGAATGTGATGTGCAACAAATAAAATTTAAGTCGACTCCTCACTCCTATGATTATAAATAAATGAAATTTTATTTTGAAGTTCAATTTATTTATAAAATAAAAAAGACTATGAGTAATACGAAAATTTAACCATACTTAGATGCAAACTTTTTAATGGATTTGGATAATTAAACGTAGTTCACAAATGAAAATTATCTTTACATTACAGGCAAAAATTTAAAATATTTTCAAAAGGTAAAATGTTAACAAGTAACGTAAACTTGTTCCAAGTTTGCTTAATGTTCTAATAAGGAATATCAAAATAAATCATAACACCTAAAAATTGCAAAATCAAATGTTCGGTTTGCAACCCACATGAACATGTAAGAGTAATAGTTTTTTCAAACACACCCAGTCAGACATACCAAAATTCAACAGTACATGCATAAAACTTTGTACGTGGAAGAGTTTCAAACACACCGCGTAAAAGACATAATAACTTGGATTTCTTTCTTTTCTAAAGGTCATAAGTCATAACTATTGAGAAGGGAATTGAATTGAAGTGTCCAAGATAATAGTAATTGGTTATACAGGATAACGTTAATAATTTCCCTGATGACAAATGTAATTAATTAAGACATAAAATTAACTTGGGTATTTTAATTTAATAATCATCAAAGTATCGGAAACGCATAATAAAGCTAATATACATTACATAGCTGTTTATTAACCAGAGTTTTTATATCATGGTTGATCATCAGTGTCGTTGTGAGAAGGCGGCTCGACTTCCTGTCCATGCTGCGGGGCTACCGCTGTTGGCTCAGTCTGTTTTTCATCCATAGCAGCAGCTTTTGGTATCTTCTCATCAGCTACATGATCTTTGAAGGCTTCACGATCACGCTTCAACTTTTTCAAATCATCTAACTTCTCAACCACTTTTTTCCCGAACTTGTAGCTTGACCAGAATTCCTTAGAATAGTAGCCTCGAAGAGATAATTTCCCAATCTCTTGAGGGCTTTTTTCTATCAGTTCCCCGACTTCAGTTTCCTGAGCTTTCACCCTTGAAACCCAGCCTTGCACTTGGCTCAGCCGTTGCTTTCCTTGTTGCTCTTCAAGGACAACCCTCCAAATCACATCGTCCCTTTCTTCAATCAACTTCTGCCACTCCTCCTTTAAAGTATCTACATTTTCTTTAAGCTTCTTTATATACGATGCTTTTCTAATGCCGGCGTTTAGACAAATGGGACAAATTTGCTTATATGTAATGCCGCATAACCTTTCTAACGCGGTAAGCTTTTTCTGATCAGAGGAGGAGAACATTGTTTCAACGAAGAAATTAGAGAACAGATCGTACAGTATAATGGGGAAGTTAGAGTCTTAATTTGTTGTAAAGTGCTATAAGAATAGTTGTTTTAGGTTTCATATATATTGAAGTTCGACCCTTAATTGGTCCCTTGCTGTGGTTCCATGCATGGACTAAAAAATTAAAAGCAATCACAATTACAAAATGATTTAAGTCAGGCAAAAGAGCAAAGCAATGCTTGATTCTTAACTTGAACGCCTAATAGTGTCTTCAACATTAACGATCTCGTGCCTCAATTAGCCTTTAATAAATTATTTTTTAACAATCTTAGAATCACAAACGTTAAGTTATTCTTGGACCAATTTTTTAATTAAAATTTTTAAAGCATCTTTGATTGAATAAAATTCACAAAATATATAAGGTAATTTAATTAACATCACCTATCTCATATATATGTAATACACTCACTATACATTGTCCCTACCATCAATCATTTGCATTCTTCAATTTGTAATCCTTCAATTGATTAAACAGTTAGAAATATTTTCCAATTAATTTCCAAATTAACGCAACATAGGTTAATTAATTTTTCTCTCTAAAAACTACTTACTGTTGAAAGAAATACATGA
Organism: Boswellia sacra; assembly: GCA_013180625.2. NCBI lineage: Eukaryota > Viridiplantae > Streptophyta > Magnoliopsida > Sapindales > Burseraceae > Boswellia > Boswellia sacra. The sequence continues at coordinate 344,115 of SNVD02009164.1, read as the reverse complement.
AGAGCAAGAGAATTGAACATCTGACGAAGATAAAAAGACTGTAACTTAAGAAAAGGAAAATACAAATGAAAACACTGCAAATGTAAGTGCAGATTTAATTTTTTTTCCTTCCTTCTTCAGGTTAGGATTGGGTTAGAGGGCTTGAACATCTAATTATTGCTGAATGTTGCTTAAAAATCGCAAGTATACGATATCGTGGACAAGTAATAAAATGAGAGTAAAAGTATTGTCTCAGAGGACGTCGCTACTAAATACCGAAATTGTATTAACCACTATTTTATTTAAATAATTTCAAAAGAGGATTGGCTTTTTATAGAATTAAACAAAACTTGATTAACTAAAATTAACACCATGGACAATCACAAAAATTTAAGCAGTCTGTCCTCTCCAACAAGTTTCTCAACAAGAATGACTAGCAGTCTGTCTTCCACCAGATTTTTTCTCCTCAATTCAAATGAATCTTGCTTGAATGAATTCTCTCCCTTTTTCTTCCCAATCCCAGCCGACAAGAGAGAAAACATACTCATAGCCTTTCCTTTCTGTCCTTTACTTACACATGTGGACCAGCTTTAATCGATTCTCCAAGTTAGTGAACACTTTGCGGGTGGTCTTGCAAAGAGAAGTATAAAAATGATTTTCTTTTTATATCTCTTGAGTGCTCCACCGAAAGTTTAAATGCTCCAAATTAATAGTCGATCATTCACTTTCCTTTTCAGCTCATTTTCATCCATAGGCCATTTGAATTTGCCTTCCACATGAGACAAAACATTGTAGAACTTTGACTTCATTTAATCAGGTTCAAATCCTGAAATTCCTTATAAGGTAGAATTCATACCAATATTTAGACAAAATTCATCAATTAAACACAAAAGAAAGACAAAAAACTTAAAGATAAAAGGTGAAAATAATGTGTGAAAATTTGATTATCATTGAACCTTCGTGAAAAGGTTATGATACTTGCAAAAAGACTCCAGTACCTTTTATTTCTTATTATCAAAGCATGATAATTCTCTAACTACTTGTAAATATTATCTGCTTACCTTCTCATGGAAATTAAATTTAAATGTTTGTTTCACATTTATCTTATCAGATGTTATATTTGAATGTTTGTATTTTATTTATTCTATCATTTTTTTCACTTGGGTTTATTTTATATAAACCCCTTCTTGTAAATCAATAATATGCAACACTTCCATTCATTCACTCAAATATCTGTTTCTTATGCTGAAAAGCCCTCAAGAGCTTGAAGTTGGAATCTATCTTGTTCCATTAATGACTGTAGGTCAAGCTACAAGTTCAAGGATAAATTATAGTGGCTAGAAATTAGCTTGAAGTTGTGGCTGCTCTAAAGAAAGAGCAGCTTCGAAAAGTTGGCCGAGAATATGATAAAAGTTGCATGCTAGCTAGCTGCTGTGATGAAAAATTAACCTACTAATCGATCTAGTTGCAGACAGAATGACGGTCAACCATAACATAAATTTAAAAGCTCGATCCTGTTAATTAGCTGCATTTCCTTATTATTTCCATAGTTTCTTGTGTGTCTATTATTATCGTGATTTTTGTTTCTTTATTCAAGGATGCATCTTATATATGCTTGCATCTAACCTTGTGGAATAACTATTTAATAATATTACATATAATGCATACAAGTCTTTTCAATAATATTATTCCCATTCTCTAATTTTTATATATCAACTTTATTATGGAATTGGAGCCTTAAATTATTGAAGGTTAATTAAAGCACCAGATCCTTATTAAAGACACTGTTAGGTATTCAAGTTAAGAGTCAAGCATTGCTTAATTTGCTTTACTCTTTTGCTTAACTTAAATCATTTTAATAACGGGTGCATCTTGTTTTCCCATGCATGGAACGATGACAAGGGGCCAATTAAGGGTTCAACTTCGTTATATACAAAACCTTACATTGAATCTTCGTAACAAAGAGTTTAATGTTTGTATTGTACTCTATAATCTGCGTCTACTTGATCTTTCTTCTTAGAAACAACATAATCCATGACTTATCAAATTATATTAATGCAGTGGCTTTTTTTTTTTGTTCTAAAATAGATAAGAATAACTAATTGTGAATCATGGAATCAATATTTACGTTTAATCAATTTCTCCTATTATATATATAATCCATTGTTTTGTGTTAAGGAAAGTTAGTTATTGATTTCCAGAAGTTAGTTAGTGCCAAGCGTAGCTGAGCTGTAAAGCAACTGCCAGCTTAGCAAAAGTTTGTTAACTTTCTGTTAAAGCAATTGTATATATGTGCTACATGCTCTTTGCAAAATCATTATTCAAGATTTAATAAAAGCTTCATTTACAAAAGAATCTATCTAGAATCATCTTATTTTCTTGTTTCTAAATTCAACTCGTTATCAGAGCCACTGGTCATCAATCATGGCCAATCATCGAAACAACTTTCCTGAAAAAATGAACTTTCCTGGAAACACAAGTTTCCCGCGAAACAATTAGAATCATCCTTATGTAAATTCAAGCTTTGTTGATGGAAATCCTTCTAATTTTCATTCTCAAAGAGCCTCCAGTTCTTCATCACCTCAAATTCCTCAGATCTCATTACCTTGCGCTACCTACACTGTCAATCAAGCTCACACGTAGCAACTATGGTTTTTGGTGCTCACAAGTGTTGCCTACACTAAGAGCTTATGACCTTGAAGGATTTATTATCCTGTCCTCCATCTCTTATAAATGTTCTAAATTCCAGTGAAAATGATAATAATATTACTCAAGTTAATCCTGAATATTTAGCCTAGAAGAGAACTGACAAGTTCAATTTGATTTGGTTGCTTTCCTTTATAACGGAAAACATGCATGGTCATGTGGTGAGATGTCAAACCTCAATGAGTGTTTAGACAGCTTTAGAGAGACTCTTTTATATAAAATCTAGAGCTTGTGTAATGCATTTAAAGCACACACTTCAGACCACCAAGTAAGGATCTTTGTCAATTGTAAATTATTTTCTTAAGATGAAAGAAATCTCAAACGCATTGTTTGCAATATGTACTAAGGATACAGAAGATGATTTGTTGTTACATATTTTAGATGGATTAGGTCCTGAGTTTGATGCCATTGTGGTGAACATAACTTCAAGAATTGGTTACATTTCTCTTGAAGAAGCTTGGTTTCAATTGTAAAGTTATGAGTTAAGGTTGTCACAACATAATACTTCACAGCAAATTCATATGAATCATATTGCTAATGACGCACAAAAGGGAACTCAATTTTCTAGCACTACTCAAAGCTCTCAGTTTAATAGAACATTATTCAATGCTAATTTTTGATGTAGAGGTCGTGGCAAAGGCCAAACTCATAGATATGGCAATTATAATAATTCTTCTGGCAGAGGAGGGGCCACTAGAAAACTAGCTTGTCAATTAAGTGGAAAAATTGGACATGTTGCACTAAAATGTTATCACAGATTCGATGTAAGTTTTCAAGGATCCACTAGTGTTAATCAAGACACTTTTTCACAATCTTCACAGCAATACAATTCTAAGGCTTTTGTAGCTTCTCCAGCCATAGTTAATGACTCTTCTTACTACTTAGATACTGGTGCCACAGATCATATTACCTCTGATTTAAGCAAGCTTGATATTAAGGAGCCTTATTTTAGAAAGAGTACAAGTTAGGAATGGTTATGTACTTTCCATTCTCCATGTTGGTTATACTCTACTTAATAATTGTTCATTTTAAGCCTCTAATACTTAGTAAAATCTTGTACATGCCTATCATCACAAAACACTTGCTGGGTGTGTCTAAACTTGTTCATGATATTGATATATTCGCTAAGTTTCATCCTAAAATTTGTCTTTTCAAGAACAAGGTCACAAACTCAAGCTTTACAAGATCACAGTAGCTGAGCTGACTTCTGCAATCAATTCACTCAAGAAGAAATTTCTCAAAACAGCAAAATGATTTGTGCAATAAAGTTTTTCTTTCTGCAGTGTCACAACCTTTGTCATTACTGTCTTCTATGATAAGTAATAATTCAGATTCTTCTCTGATAAGGTGGCATCAAAGACTTGGTCATCCAAATGAAAATGTTATGGCTTAAGTTGCTTTTGCTTGTAAACTGTTTCTATTCATGTTAATAAAAAACTACTATGTGAATCTTGCAGATTGGAAAACAGTGTTATGCTTCCTATCCATTCTTATTAAGTTCAGCTTCATAATCTTTGAAAATTGTTTATGCAAATGTCTAGGGGCCTTTACCAATTTAGTCTGTGGATGGTTATGTCTATTACTCACTGTTTGTAGATGGTTTTAGCGAGTATACTTGGATATATCCACTACAATCAAAATCAGAAGTATCTAGTGTGTTTTCTCTATTTCTATCTTTAGTTGAAAGGCAGTTTAATTGCAAGATAAAATGCTTACAATCAGATTGGGGAGATAAGTTTAGACCTCTTAAACCATTCCTCGAAAAATTAGGCATTTTCTTCAGACATCCATGCTCTTATGTACATCAGTAAAATGGTTATGTGGAAAGAAGACATCGAATTGTGGTTGAAATGGGATTAATATTGTTGGCTCAAGTTTCTCTTCCACTTCGTTTCTGGTGGCATGCATTTCATACTGCATGCTTTCTGTTAAGCAGACTTCCTGCACATTCATTGAATCATATTTCTCTTTACCAGAAGCTACATAATGTTTAACCAGATTATAAGATGCTAAAGGTGTTTGGATGTGCATGTTTTCCAAACTTAAGGCCTTATCAGCAACATAAATTTTCATTTCAAACTTCAATGTGTGTTTCTTAGGGTGTAGCAATCATCACAAAGGTTATATTTGTTTACATTCATTTGGTAGAGTTTCTATCTCTAAAAGTGTTGTGTTTCATGAAGAAGTTTTCCCTTTTCAAAAAGGTTCTTTCTCTTCTACTTTACCAAATTCTCCTGATGACTGCTCTTCATCTCAGCCTAATTCTTGGACTTTTCCAGTGGCAATACTAAAGTCTATGTTCAAGCCTACTTATGTTCCTATTGTTGCTTCTTCTTCTGATGCTTTTATAATTCAGCATTCTCTAACAATGCAAGACAAATCACCCCTACATAATTCTAATTCTCTAGCTTTATCAGTGCAGTCTCCTTTATCTATTGTGGCTAGTTCTCAGCAAATTGAAGCATACTCATCAGCTCATTTAGCTTCTATGCTTCCAAATTCATCATCAAGTACTTATATACCTACTGTTCCTCTATCTTTTAAGACTCCTATCTAAAATGTTCATCCTATGGTCACAAGAGCAAAAGCTGGCATATTTAAACCAAAGGTTTTTAATGCAGTTATTGATAATTCTTTTCTTTTTACTAAACCACATACAGTTTCTCAGGCCTTAGCCTGTGCACACTTGAAAGCAGCTATGCAGTCAGAATATGATGCTCTAGTTGCTGATTCTACTTGGTCTTTGGTACCTTGTCATCCTAACGTGCATGTAGTTGGTTGTAAATGGGTTTTTTTTTGAATTAAATATAGCTAAGATGGCAGCTTGCAGAGATATAAAGCGAGACTAGTTGCTAAAGGATTTCAACAAGAGGCAGGCATAGACTATTTTAAGACATTTAGTCCTATCATAAAGTGGTTACGCCCAAAATATACCGCGGTTATTGTAGTATATGTTGAGGTGTCGAATCCATAAGGAGGCCTTTGATAAAAGAGGTTAGTAAAACAAAAATATAAAAGATAATAAAGATATAAAATTTAACTTTGAAGTGATTAGTTCTAACGAAAATACAATGTTTAATAATTGGAAACAATCGATGGTAATTAAGAAGTAAGGCATCGAGAATCACTTATATGTTTTGTAAATCTAATCCCCACTTTGATTTAATAATTATAACTCAATTGAAAGTTTCACATCCCAAACAATCAATCGGAAAATATGTATAGTATAGCATAAATGATAAACACATGTATTTGATATGCATAAACTCTTTACAAGCAATATTTACCAACAACATTCATCCTTACAAGTTATCCAAGAGCGACAATATATCACATGACAATATTGTAGTAAAGGACTAACTCATAAAACGAAACTACCAGTAACAATTATAATTCAACATGAATCACATAAAGAAAGCATGACTGAATTTATACGAAATTGAGAATTATAATTTCTGGATTAAAAAGAAATCACAAGATGAGAAAGAGTTTAACACATAAACAAACATACAATCTTTATAGCCCTTGAGGTAGAATGAAAGTGGAGAAATAGATAAACTACACATACAAGTTCATCTCTAGCCTTACCAAGAGTTCTAGCCTAACTTACAATTCATTCTTATCATTTCTAAAGAGAAAATACAAGAGAGAATTGTAATATACAATGATAAAATGTGAACTCAAATGATTTTTTCTCTCCCCCCATTCAATTCCTCAAGTTGTCCTTAAATAGGTGATGAAATGGAACTATTACACCAAACCTCCACCAATTTTTCCACATTGTCGGCCACCAACTTGCAGCTGATTTTTGACCACCAAATGGACCGAATTGGGCTTTGTGGAAAACATGAAAGTTGTAGCATTTTGTCTCAGCTTTCCAGGGCCACCAGATTCATGCAATTTGGACAAGTATTCTCTGAGATATGGCCCAAATACTGGACATGGGTCGGGCTGAGAAACAACTACAATTTGGTTTTGTTGTGTCTCAATTTCGGCCCATCAAATGTTGGATTTGGGCTTTTGATTGTTCTTCAACTTTGTGTACAATTGAGACATGTTGCTTCAGGTTCAATAATCTCTCCATTTTGATCTATAGATTGAGAGTTGTGTCCATTTTATTAAACCTGAAAAAATGATTTCCATTAATCACAATTTAAGGACAATACTTTATTTCAAGATAAAGACTAAAGAAAATGCAAAAGAAATGAAACAAATGTAAAAGAGGCATAAGCAAAATAATTATGCTAAAATATCATAAAAGCTTTATAATACTGTCCAATTAGCATTAATTATTTATGGTTAAGAGTGTACTTTCATGCGTTTATCACAATCCCCAGCCAGCTTATTGCTAGTCCCTAGCAATTCAAGCGTAAATGAAGCATGAAGAACTACTTCAGCATTTCAAACAAAAAGTCAGTTCAAGATCACAATTGCTATAAAGGTTATTTCAATCATAACTTCCAAAACTGAGCACATGTGAATCAAGCCAAACCTTCTTACCACAAACTGCAAAACATATAGCCTTGAAAATTACTCTATGTAAAAGCCTCAACTCCATATCCTCACAGGTGAACGACTGTTTAAAAAGGCTATGATTTCTCTCATGGAGTTGGAAAACAGAATAAACACACAAGAAAAGGTCACATTTAAGGACAGACAGACAACTAACATTGATCCAAAGATAGGAAAATCCAATGTTTAGAATCAAACCATTCTTGCAACATGCTACCTTTAGGACTTCATTTATCTTGAGTGAATAAATACAGCTTGGAGAGAAAAGACTGCTTCATAAAACTTCTATCTTCTAAAATTGAATGAAGACATTGTTGAATCGAACTGACTTCTTCTTCTTCTTTTTTTTCTTTCTTCTTTTTTTTCTTTTTTTTTTCACAAGAATTGAAATTTCATCTTGAATCGTCCCTTAGCTCAATTCGAGTAATGACATTCTAAACAAGGATTAATCAATTCAAAGGATCAATGAAAGTTCGTAAGCTGTTTTCTCAACCTCTCCACTCACTCACAAAAGATGTGTGAGATTAAAAAAATGTGAACTTAAACATGAGAATTCTCTTGGCTATATACATTGAATCATCCATCTTACCACAAGGCTTATCATTGTGCTCAAAATAATTTCAGAAATCATTATTTGATAACCTAAATAGAAAAGATGACTCAAACCAATAATTTTGAAATCATACCTAGATAGAAAAACAAACCCATTTAGACAAGAATTACCGAGAACACATGCAATAAACAGCTGTGCATGAAATACAATTCAAAAATAAAAAACAAATCAACTAGTTAGAATGCGTTTCAAGAGGTCAAAACTATACTCCCTACTCTGCCATTCTGGATCTAATAGATCCAGAATGCGTCTCAAGAGATAATGAACTCTTTACACTGCCATTCTCAGACCAATAGATTTTTTTTTTTTTGAAATGCAATGCAAAACATATGCCTCCTATCTACCCCCAACCAGAGCGAAACATTGTCCTCAATGTTTAAATGTAGAAGGAGAAAGTATAAGAGACATCACCTGAAGCTTCAGTTATTCAAGAGAAACAAACCTGAAAAACACTTAATAAAATATTGTGAACAAAGCCAAAAGTAAGAAAAGTTACAAACGAAGTGTCAGATCCAATTTTCTCTCATTGCTCATTCCCACTGACCAATTAATTTGAGATGCTTCAGGGTCAGGTTCATAAACAAAAGCTTGCAATTTATCAATTAGTTCATCAGCATTGAGGCAGAGACAAGGATCCGTTGTGCTGATTGTGAGATAAATCTTTGTTCCACAGCTTGATTAACAAAACACAATAAACAATCAAAGAAATTATTGACATTCAAGAAACCTATGGGTTTTTTGTGGATATTGAGTTGGGCCCAAGAGACAACTTGAAAGATTTCTTCTGTTGTTCCAAAACCTCCTGGTAAAGCAATAAAGGCATCTGCATTTACAATCATACGAGCTATGCGTTCATGCATGGATGAGACCTGTAATTCCTCTCCAACTTTTTTTCCAGCAATGTTAACTAAAGCTTTAGGAATAATTCCTAAAACTTGACTTCCTCTTGAGTATGCAGTTGTTGACACACACCCCATTAACCCATGGTTACCTCCCCCATAAATTAAATGAAGTTTTCTCTCAGCTAGAACCTTACCAAGATTATGAGCTACTTCTAAAAAAGCTTTATCTTTACCAGGCTGAGATCCACAAAATACACATATATTTCGGAATCGACGAGCTGAGGTTCCCTCCATTTTGATACAACTCACTAACTATGTATATGCAAATGAAGAACATAAGACGTATTTATAGAATGCAAAAAGGTAGTACAATAATGACATCTATATAGGTAGCTCAACTGTTTGTCTGACAAACGTTGAAAATAAAAATAAAAATAGAAATTCAAAAATAACGGCAAGCATGCATATGTACAAGTAGTTGTGATTGTGGCTCACATCTTCCTCTGGTTTTACGTCCAGTAACGGCTGAAACACCTTCTATGAGTTGGGGATATGCTTCCCATCCAATTTTCTTATAAATTGGCAAACAGGGTCATTTTGAGTCAGATTCCCGAGACTATGGCGTTCTTGCTCTTCTCGAAATTGTGTCCATAATCTTAAAATCTCTCGATGCACAAGTCCACAAGGATGCGTCTCAAGAGTCAACAAGATATTATCTAGAGACTCCTTACTCAGTCCATCCTTAATGAACTGAATCTTATCTTCTCGATTGACAGACACATATCCTAAAGAGCGACATCGCTTGTTACAGGTCCATCGTGCACATTTGTGACAAACTTGTAATTTATTTGCTCTTCGCTTTTTCGCGTAAGAGCTTTTACCCAAACCAGGCATGAAGGAAACAAAGGCTTTTGAACATTCACCAGATAATCGAACTTTGGCTTCAATTAGCCATCGTATATCAACAGGTAAAGCCATGAGCATTAGCAATTTTAACCTTGCAAACCGTGCTTTGTAAATTTTGAGCAATGCATTTGGAGGAAGAAAAGGAAAATGTCTACGAAGGTTTGAAAGAATCGTATCCATTTTGAAAGGTAAAAGAATGCACGATTTTTGTTTGGGTTACAGTTTTTAGGGAACTGAAAAACCGACTTAATTAGTCACGGAGTACCGTATCCGCCACTTAACCGGGAAGTAAAATAAAACACGCAAAAGAAAATAAAAGTAAAAACAGAAAATAAAGTAAAAATTATAGGAAAAACATATAATAAAAGCAAGACAACGAGATAAAGAAAGCAAAAATAAAGTTAAGATATGGTACAGAAACAAAGGCAAAGTCAAGATATGGGGTAGATAAATAATAAAAGCAAGGACAACCAAATAATAAAAACAAAAATAAAATCAAGATATGGTACAAAATTCAAGATATGGTACAAAAGTCAAGATATGGTACAGATAGATGAGACAGATAGAACCTGATTAATTAGGATAGACAGGAGGCTTAAGAGAGATCTCCTCGAGACACATAAACTGATTTTCCTTTTCCACATAATTTTTCAACCGTTGCCCATTAACTTTGAAAATTCGCCCATCAGTGGGGTCCTCAATCTCCACCGCTCCATTGGGAAAAACGTGCTTTATGACAAATGGTCTAGTCCATCGAGATCTCAACTTTCCAGGGTGTAAATGCAATCGAGAATCATAAAGATAAACTCGTTGATTTAGCTCAAAGTTTTTCCTCAAGATTTGTTTGTCGTGAGCCGCTTTCATCTTAGCCTTGTAAATCTTGGAGTTGTCATAGGCATCATTCCGCAATTCTTCTATTTCAGACAATTGTAACTTTCTTTGAAGACCTGCAATACTCAAATCAAAGTTAAGGGCTTTGACAGCCCAATAAGCTTTATATTCTAGCTCAACAGGTAAATGACAAGCTTTCCCATAGACAAGGCGATAAGGAGACATCCCTAGAATAGTTTTATAAGCAGTGCGGTAAGCCCATAATGCATCAGAAAGGTGTAAAGATCAGTCTTTGCGATTCGGGTTAACAGTCTTTTCTAGAATCTGCTTGACCTCCCTATTTGCGAGTTCAGCTTGCCCATTTGTCTATGGATGGTATGCGGTGGAAATCTTATGAAGAACACCATACCTGCGCATCAAAGCTTCAAAAGAACGGTTACAAAAATGTGTCCCTTGGTCACTGATGATGACACGTGGCGTACCATACCTAGACAACACGTTTTCTTTTAAGAATTTTACCACGGTTGTGTTATCATTAGTACGACAAGCCATAGCCTCCACCCATTTGGACACATAATCAACAGCTAGAAGAATATAAAGATAACCAAAAGATGGAGGAAAAGGTCCCATAAAGTCAATACCCCAACAGTCAAATATCTCAATAACAAGAATAGGGCTAAGAGGCATCATATGACGGCGAGATAAAGCCCCCAACTTTTGACATCTTTCACATGAACGACAAAAATTGTTAGTATCTTTAAACAAAGTGGGCCAATAGAGTCCACACTGTAAAATTTTTGCAGCAGTCTTTTTTATTGAGAAATGACCACCACAAGCAGTGCCATGGCAAAAGTTTAAGACACTAGCAATTTCACTATCAGGAATGCAACGTCGCATAATTTGGTCAGCGCAATATTTGAAAAGATAAGGATCATCCCAATAAAAATTACGCACCTCAACCAAGAACTTACGCTTATCTTGTACACTCCAGTCAGATGGAACTTCTCCACAAACCAAGTAATTTATAATATGGGCATACCAAGGTACTTGGCTTATAGTGAAAAGATGTTCATCAGGGAAATCATCTTGAATGGGTTGGACATTAGTGGAATCATGGAACTCAAGACGGGACAAATGATCTGCTACAACATTTTCGACGCCCTTCTTGTCCTTAATGGTTAGATCAAATTCCTGCAAAAGAAGAATCCATCTAATTAGACGGGCCTTAGCATCCTTTTTAGAAAAAAGGTACTTCAGAGCTGCATGGTCAGTAAACACAGTAATAGGTGAACCAATTAAATAAGAACGAAATTTGTCCAAGGCAAAAACAACAGCTAATAGTTCCTTTTCAGTAGTAGAATAATTCATTTGAGCATCATTTAAGGTTCTACTAGCATAGTAAACAACAAAGGGTTTGCCCTCCCTTCTTTGACCAAGGACTGCTCCTACAGCATAGTTACTGGCATCACACATAATCTCAAATGGAAGGCTCCAATCAGGTGACTGCATAATAGGGGCAGTGGTGAGTTTGGCAATTAATGTCTGAAATGCGTCCTCACAAGCTTGAGTCCACACAAATTCAGCATCTTTCAATAAGAGGTTACACAATGGTCTAGATATAGAAGAAAAATTTTGTATAAACCTCCTATAAAAACCAGCATGCCCTAGAAAAGATTGGACATCTTTTATCGTTTTAGGTGTAGGTAATTTAGAGATCAACTCGATCTTAGCCTTGTCAACCTCCATTCCTCTTTCTGAAATAATGTGTCCCAAAACAATCCCAGAAGACACCATGAAATGACATTTTTCCCAATTAAGCACAAGTCCTTTTTCTTCACACCTACTCAAAACAGATTTTAAGTTAAGTAGACATGAATCAAAAGAGTTACCAAAAACAGTCAAATCATCCATAAAAACCTCCATGCATTTTTCAACCATGTCTGAGAAAATACTAAGCATGCAACGTTGAAAAGTAGCTGGTGCATTACATAATCCAAATGGCATCCTACGAAAAGCATAAGTACCAAAAGGGCATGTGAAGGTAGTCTTATCCTGATCCTCTAGAGCTATCTCTATCTGGTAATATCCTGAGTACCCATCGAGAAAGCAATAAAAGGGATGACCAGCTACATGTTCCAAAATTTGGTTAATAAAAGGCAATGGAAGTAGTCTTTTCGGGTGGCTGTGTTTAATTTCCTATAATCAATGCACATCCGCCATCCGGTTACTACTCTAGTTGGAATAGACACTCCTTTATTATTTTGAACCACAGTTACTCCAGATTTCTTAGGCACTACCTGTGTTGGACTTACCCATTGACTATCAGATATTGGATAGATTATACCTGCATCTAATAGTTTTAAGACTTCTTTCTTTACCACTTCTTTCATTGTTGGATTAAGTCTTCTTTGGGGGTCTCTACGAGGTTGGGTACCTTCCTCTAGATGGATTCTATGGGAGCATATTAATGGAGAAATACCTTTAATATCAGCTATAGTCCATCCTAGTGCAGACTTATGTTCTTTTAACAAGTTTATCAATTTTTCATCTTGTTCAACACTAAGTTCTGAAGAAATAATAACAGGAAAGGTATCACCTGCTCCCAAAAAACGTGCTTCAAACCTTTGGGCAATGGAGAAAGTTCAACTTTTGGAGCCTCTAAGTTAGAGGGTTTTGGCTTCTCTCTTCCACGAGGCAATTCTTCAAAGCATGGTTGCCAAAATCGAGTCCTTTTATCCTGTGAGTCAAAAACACCAAACACATTAGTCGTATCATCAGGATAAAATAAATCTTCAAATTCAGAATCAAGAAGGTAGTCTAAAGAGTCAAAATCCTGTTTTCTATAAGCCTCCTCTGAGATAAGTGTGTCTATCATATATGAATGGTAGCAATCGTCCTCCTCTCGTGGTTGCTTTCCAATATGGAAAATATTCACCTCAAGAGTCATATTACCAAATGATAATTTCATGAGACCGTTCCTGCAATTAATAAAAGCATTAGCAGTGGCAAGAAAAGGTCTCCCTAAAATAAGAGGAATTCTGGACTCCATATTAACCACAGACTGAGTATCCAAAACAAGAAAATCAACAGGGTAATAAAATTTATCAATTTGTAATAAAACATCTTCCACTATTCCCCGTGGTTTCTTGACTGATCGGTCGGCCAATTGTAGAACTATGGATGTAGGTTTGATCTCTCCAAGTCCTAATTGTAAGTAAACCGAATAGGGCATGAGATTGACACTTGCTCCCAAGTCTAACAATGCTTGACTGATTTCATGTGTCCCAATCTGGCAGGAAATTGTAGGACACCCTGGATCTTTGTACTTGGGTGGGGTTTTCTGTTCAATGGCTGCACTTACCTGTTCCGTCAAGAATGCAGTCTTCTTGACATGGTGCTTTCTTTTGATGGTGCTTTCTTTTGATGGTGCATAGATCCTTGATAACTTTGGCGTAAGCCGGAACCTGTTTGATTACATGCAACAAGGGAAGATTAATCTTAACTTGTTTTAAGTGTTCTAGAATCTCACCTTGAACTTTCGAGTTTTTTCCATTAGATCTGAGAGCTTGATGAAAAGGCACTGTAATCGAAAATTTCTTTTCAAGTTCTTTCTCAAAAATGTCCTTCTTTTGTGGGAGAACATCTTTGTTTTCCATGGTAGTGTTGATTGGCAATGTAGACTCATTTAAGATCTTACCACTTCGAGTAGTGATGGCATTTACCTCTTCGAGATTTTGTGTGTCAGAAGTAGAGGCTTGTGCCATGTGTTGCCCTTTTGGATTGGATTGAGTTTGAGATGGAAACTTACCTCGCTCTTGTATGGTCAAAGCACTAGTTAGCTTAGTGATTTGACTTTTGATCTCCTTGTTCTCTTCCACCACTTGTGCAAGAACTGTTTCAAATTTTTGGTTAGTCTTATTTTGGGCCTCCATAAATGCTTGTAAGGTGTCCTCTAAGGAATTCCTAACTTGTGGTGCATTGTATTGAGGTGCTTGATAAGACTTGGGTGGTTGTTGTTCCTGTTTCCATTGGTTGTTGTTTTGGGGGTTAGATTTCCAACTAAAGTTTGGGTGGTTTCTCCAGCCAGGGTTATAGGTTTCAGAATAAGGTGAATAAGGCTTTTTGTACATCCCTAAGGCGTTACATTGTTCCTCGTGCACCCCTCTTATCTCACTGTAAGTTGGACAATCCTGAGCTAAGTGTTCCACCCCTCCACAAATAAAACATGGATCTTGTGATTCAACCTTAGCAACTGTATGGGTGACCTTCCTATCTTTGGTTTTCAAGACTTCCAATTCCCTAGTTAAGACTTATAATTGGGCTTTAAGGTTGTCCTCTTCCCTAAGATGGTAAATTCCGCTAGATCGTGACCTATTTGTGCTATCTGTCGCACTAGGTCCAGTCCATGTGTGGGCTTTTTCAGCTAAGTCTTTGAGGAATTCTAAGGCTTCCTCAGGGTCTTTTTGAAGAAACTCCCCGTTGCACATCATCTCAACAAATTGGCGCTCCCTAATTGTGAGTCCCTCATAGAAGTAACTAACCAAGCGCCAATTTTCATACCCATGATGAGGACACATGTTTAACAACTCTTTAAATCTCTCCCAAGTTTGGTACAAGGTTTCACTATCTTTTTGGGAGAAAGAGGAAATTTGTCTTTTTAGGCCGTTAGTCTTATGTTGTGGAAAATATTTGTTAAAAAACACTTGGGTCATTTCTGTCCAAGTTCCTATGGATCTCGGCCTTAAAGAGTATAGCCAACTCTTTGCCCTGTCTTTTAGAGAAAAAGGGAAAAATTTTAACCTGACAGAATCTATGGCATTGGCCTGACTATGAAAGGTGCCCACTACTTCTTCAAATTCTCTAACATGCACATACGGGTTTTCACTATCTAAACCATGAAAAGTTGGTAAAAGATGTATCATCCCAGGGTGAAAGTCCAATTTTGGTGTATTAGGTGGAAATATGATACATGATGGTGTGGCTATGCTGGTAGGATGCAAGTAATCTTTTAGAGTTTTAACGGGGTTGTCCTCATGTTGGCTCATTGTATCAGAATTAGAAGATGAAGATGAACCAAGAATTGATTTTTCTTCGGTTGCAAAATCTTGTTGTGGTTCTAGTTCTGATTTTTTCATAAATCTCCCTCGTTTGTCTCTAGATTGCTTCATACATCACTCACAATTTGTCTCTCTTTTTGTTTTTTTTTTTGTTTTTACACAAGAAAGTTCTCAAATAAAGTCAAAAAGCAATAAGATAACAAAAGTTAGAGAGAATAATAACAACAACAATAATAAAACAAACAAGGTGGCAAAGCCAACATTTGACAAGTATATATAGAATATAAAAAAAATAAAACAAACAAGGCGGCAAAGCCGACCTCTAACAAGTAAAATAATAATAACAATAATAATAATAAAACAAACGAGGTGGAAAAGCCAACCTTTGACAAGTATATATAGAATATAAAAAAAAAATTAAAAGAAATAAGGTGGCAAAGCCGTCCTTTAACAAGTAAAAGAAATAAGGCGGCAAAGCCGACCTTTAACAAGTAATAACAACAATAATAACAATAAAACAAATAAGGTGGCAAAGCCGACCTTTAACAAGTAAAATAATAATAATAATAATAAAACAAACAAGGTGGCAAAGCCGTCCTTTAACAAGTAAAAGAAACAAGGTGGCAAAGCCGACCTTTAACAAGTAAAAGAAATAAGGCGGCAAAGCCGACCTTTAACAAGTAAAAGAAACAAGGCGGCAAAACCGACCTTTGAAAAGTAAAAGGAGCAAGGCGGCAAAGCCGACCTTTGAAAAGTAAAAGGAATAAGGTTAGTCAAAGTTAGAAAAATTAGACAAATTAGTCAAAGTTAGGAAAATTAGTCAAATTTGTCAAAGTTAGGAAAATTAGGCAAATTAGTCAAAGTTAGGAAAATTAGGCAAATTATTCCAAGTTAGGCCGAAAAAAAAAGAAAAGGAAATAAAAAATACAAACCGTCTTTCGTCCATTTTACCTCCCCGGCAACGGCGCCAATTTTTGGTTCCCAAAATATACCGCGTTATTGTAGTATACGTTGAGGTGTCGAATCCACAAGGAGGCCTTTGATAAAAGAGGTTAGTAAAACAAAAATATAAAAGATAATAAAGATATAAAATTTAACTTTGAAGTGATTAGTTCTAACGAAAATACAATGTTTAATAATTGGAAACAATCGATGGTAATTAAGAAGTAAGGCATCGAGAATCACTTATATGTTTTGTAAATCTAATCTCCACTTTGATTTAATAATTATAACTCAATTGAAAGTTTCACATCCCAAACAATCAATCGGAAAATATGTATAGTATAGCATAAATGATAAACACATGTATTTGATATGCATAAACTCTTTACAAGCAATATTTACCAACAACATTCATCCTTACAAGTTATCCAAGAGCGACAATATATCACATGACAATATTGTAGTAAAGGACTAACTCATAAAACGAAACTACCAGTAACAATTATAATTCAACATGAATCACATAAAGAAAGCATGACTGAATTTATATGAAATTGAGAATTATAATTTCTGGATTAAAAAGAAATCACAAGATGAGAAAGAGTTTAACACATAAACAAACATACAATCTTTATAGCCCTTGAGGTAGAATGAAAGTGGAGAAATAGATAAACTACACATACAAGTTCATCTCTAGCCTTACCAAGAGTTCTAGCCTAACTTACAATTCATTCTTATCATTTCTAAAAGAGAAAATACAAGAGAGAATTGTAATATACAATGATAAAATGTGAACTCAAATGATTTTTTCTCTCCCCCCATTCAATTCCTCAAGTTGTCCTTAAATAGGTGATGAAATGGAACTATTACACCAAACCTCCACCAATTTTTCCATATTGTCGGCCACCAGCTTGCACCACCAAATGGACCGAATTGGGCTTTGTGGAAAACATGAAAGTTGTAGCATTTTGTCTCAGCTTTCCAGGGCCACCAAATTCATGCAATTTGGACAAGTATTCTCTGAGATATGGCTCAAATACTGGACATGGGTCGGGCTGAGAAACAACTACAATTTGGTTTTGTTGTGTCTCAATTTCGGCCCATCAAATGTTGGATTTGGGCTTTTGATTGTTCTTCAACTTTGTGTAAAATTGAGACATGTTGCTCCAGGTTCAATAATCTCTCCATTTTGATCTATAGATTGAGAGTTGTGTCCATTTTATTAAACCTGAAAAAATGATTTCATTAATCACAATTTAAGGACAATACTTTATTTCAAGATAAAGACTAAAGAAAATGCAAAAGAAATGAAACAAATGTAAAAGAGGCATAAGCAAAATAATTATGCTAAAATATCATAAAAGCTTTATAATACTGTCCAATTAGCATTAATTATTTATGCTTAAGAGTGTACTTTCATGCGTTTATCACAATCTATCTACAATTTCGGTAGTCTTCTCTCTTGCAGGTACTTTTCCTTGGTATATTCAGCTAATTGATATTAATAACGCCTTTCTCAATAGGGATCCTTAAGAGGATGTTTATATGAAGTAGCTATAAGGTTTCGTTGATGATAAACAGCCACAATTTGTCTTTAAGTTACACAAATCTTTATATGGATTGAAGCAGGCTCTTCGAGCTTGGTTTGACAAGCTCAAGGGGACTTTGCTTCAGAGGGGGTCTGTGATTTCTACAGCAGATACAAGTCTTTTCATTTATAAGAGATAAAAGTACATTATACTCTTGCTTGTGTATGTTGATGGCATTCTAATCACCGAAAGTGATTCTTAAGCAGATCATTCAAGATTAAATAAGCAGTTTGCACTGAAAACTTTAGGGAGTGTAAGCTATTTCTTAGGCTTCAAAATGTACAGAAATGAAGTTGGTTTGGTGCTAACTCATAAGAAATATGCACTTGATCTATTGAAGAAGTGTAATTGGGTAGAAGCTAAGAAGGTAGCAACTCCAATGGTGGCAAATTTGAAGCTATCCAAAATGATAGTGAAGTTTTTGATTAGCCTACATTTTATAGGAGTGTTATAGGTGGTTATGCAGTATTTAGCCATGTCTAGACCTAATGTAGCATATGCGGTTAATAAGCTACCTTAGTTCTTGCAAACGCCAACTAAATTGCAATGGCAGGCTTGCAAAAGAGTGCTCAGATATGTAAAAGGAACCTCTAATCATGGTTTATTTTTCAACCCTATGCAAAAATTAGTCTTAACAGGATATTATGATGCAGATTGGGCTAATTTTGTTGATGATAGAAGATCCACTCCAGGGTATTGCATCTACCTTGGTGACAACTTAATTTACTGTTCTGCAAGAAAACAGAAAGTAGTAGCTCACTCCTCAATAGAATCTTATTATAGAGCATTGTCTCAAGGTGAAACTGAGATGATTTAGCTACAAAGTCTTTGAGCAGAATTAGGATTTCAGTTAAGTGAAGTTCCTATCATATGGTGTGACAATAAAGGTGCCGAGTCTTTGGCTGCAAATAAAATCCAATGTTTCATACTAGGGCAAAGCATATTAAAGTAGACATACATCTCATTCGAGAAAAAGTGTTGGCGAAGCAATTGATTGTTAAGCATGTGCCTGCAGAGTTTCAAGTAGCTAACATAATGACTTAGCCCTTGTTTGATACCAAATTTAATTTGTTAAAAGCAAAACTTAATATCTGTTCTATTAACAAGTGTGGAGATCAAAGAGATCTAGCTACACTTGAGGGGGCTTGTTAAGGAAAGTTAGTTATTGTTTTCCAGAAGTTAGTTAGTGCCAAGTGTAGCTCAGCTATAAAGCAATTGCCAGCTCAACAAAAGTTTGTTAACTTCTGGTTAGAGCAATTGTATATATATGCCACATGCTCTCTATGAAATCATTATTTAAGATTTAATAAAAGTTTCAGTTACAGAAAAATCTCTCTAGAATCATCTTATTTTCTTGTCCCTAAATTCAACTTTTTGCATTTTATAAACATATACAAGATGCATTAATCCCTGCCGACAAATGTATGTATATCTGGGTCAATATCGTTAGATGAACTTAGTTTTTGTTACTCTCTTAAAATTGTAAAAGGAATAATAGAGGGGTTATCATGCAGTTTATAATTGCCAACTAAATCTTACAACATGTTATAGTTTGCATAAATATAATAGTTTGGTGAGAAATGAACATGCATGATTGTGAAGGACTAAGTACTAACTTGATCAGAAGATCAACGAGATGGGAGTTCACTTGAGCCCAGACCATGGTAAGATCTAAGCCTGTTTGAGGTATAAATTAAGGCTTTAAGACTAATTCCATAAGCAGAGCTTATTTCATTTTGTTAAAAGACTTGTATTTATAAGTGTTAATAAGCTTATTATCGAATCCTCACTCCATATGGTTATGCACAAGCATAAGAGTGACAGAATGCTTGATTCTTAACTTGGTTGCCGCATAGTGCCTTTGTTAAAGATCTCCTATCCCCTAATGAGTGATTCTTTTGTTTTTAAATTAACTTTTAATATTTAAAGCACCCTAATTAAAAAAAATGTAAATTATGCATTCTTTACAGCTTCTTTAATAAATATACATGCACCTTTCTAGTTGTCGTTAAGTTTGTCTCTTTTCTAAAAGCTTAAAGTGAGTCTTGCAAGTCAGCTCTGATACTATATTAAGTTTGTTACTTTTCCAAAAACTTGAACTTGTAGATGTGAGCTTAACTTGAGTATTTAATTCTGTCTAGTACTATTTAATTTTGTTTTATTTATAAATCACTTGTACTTTCTTTCATATAAATCAATATTCATTGATATTCTTAAGATCTTAATTCTTAACAAGTGAGACAGATGACTTCTGAGAACGGCATACAAATACACTTTTTTTGAAAGAAGAAATAGGAGAACAGATTGTTGAGTATGATCAAAAGAATTAATGTCTCTTTGTTGTTGTTGTAAGTGCTATTAAGATTAATTATAAATTTAGAGAGCTCTTTGGTCCCTACCTACTTGTATTTCATGGATAAACCTATTACAAAATGATTTAACTCGGGAAAAAGAGTGAAGGGATGCTCGATAAATTCTTAACTTGATTGCCTATTAGTGCCCTTTAATAAAGATGCGGTCCCTTTAATTAGTAAATTAGCTAGCCATATGCGTGAAACTGGTGAACTTGGACAGTAGACATTGTTTCAAGGAAGCAATGGTAGTAAGAAAAGGTAGAGTACAATAAAATAAACAACTTTAATTTGTTGTAAAGTGTTATAGCATTAGTTGTGTAAGGTTTGACGCATACACAAATATAGTTGTGTGGTTCCGTGCATCATGCATGGCAAAAGAAGAAGCTCATTGTTACGAAAACATTTTAAGTGAGGAAAAGGAGTAAACTTGACCAACCCTAATGGGTCGTTACATTAATAGTTACATGTTCCTATTGACAAACGTACGTATTACTTTACAAGTCAGTCATTCTTTATTCTTTATTACAAGTACTTTACGTTGGTTGCAAACTAAACATTTGATTTTACAACTTTCAGGTGTTTATGTTATGTTTCAATGTTTCTTATTAGAACATTAAACAAACTTGTAACAAGTTTTATGTTACAGTTAATACTTATAATTTGCAATTTTAATTTTGATTCATAAATTACATTTAATTATCCAAATCCATTAAAAAGTTTGCATCTAATTGTGGTTAAATTTTTGTATTGCTCATAGTCTTTTTTATTTTATAATTTCAAAGTCAAATTTTTTTTATTTATAATTATAGGGTCCAACTTAAATTTTATTTGTTGTACATCACATCCTATTACATATACAATCAATTTTTATATGTTATTCATTATATTTTCATTTAATTTTATATTTTTCTTTCTTGACTGAATATTTGATTTTTTTATTAAGTTTTACATCATTATTTTTTTCTTTTAAAGAATAATTTATATTTTAAATGGATAAATTAAGAAACTTTGAAAAATTTTGATTAAAATTTTTTATTACATCCAAATAATTCCTCCAGTCGACATGGCATGTAACATATTTATATTACTTTGTAGAAGTTTATTCGAATTGCAAATCTTCCTACCTAATTAATGATCATATATAAGATACATACATCTATATGATATATGTGCATGTATGCTTGTTTGTATATGTAAAAGGTTTTAAATCAATAAACGTCATTGAACTAAATATTGTATGATAGAACAATTTTGATGTAGGAGATTGCACCAATGTATAAACGCTATTTTAATAATTAGTCTACATTAGTATATTTTGGATGTCAGATTATGATATCAATGTGATGTACGTGGTGATTTCTTATTTACCCAAATTAAGTATCGAACTAAACATCATTCTAACATGGTATGGAACTCTGGACTTTCTCTTATTTTACAGAATTTTAGGCAAGTATATAATATAAATATATATGATGAAATTTGACTTTTACTTTATAGACATCTTATTGATAAGACATCGTGTTAGAAGAGAGAAACCTTTTGCTCTAAATAAATGACTCTTGGCCAAAAGTAAAAGTGATAGTGATAGACATAAGTTATATATTTTTTTTGTCAAGGCCTATTGAGAGGATTTACATGCATAAGCAATAAAAAGGCCTGAAGATTTAACACACACACAGAGAGAGAGAGAGAGAGAGAAGCAAAAATTACATAGAGGAACGTACAGTTGTTGAAATCCTGTCAAATCTAATGTAACTGCGGTGGGTACTCGAGATTTTTGTGAACCATCATGCAGGATGACTCGCAAGATCATAATCAAGAAGAGGGAACATATGAATGCATTACATATTGATAATATTAATTATCGTATAGTCCATTCCGCATGGTTAAATTACATACAATATTGTAAGCAGAAGCAGCATGCATATATATATATATAGTTGCTTGAAGTGTTTCATGCATGCATTCATTCAAAAGGAAAAAGAATGCTATTACAAAATGATTTAAATCTAGCTAAAGAGTGAAGGAACGCTTGATTCTTAACTTGGTTTCCAAACAGTGCCTTCGTTAAAGGTCCCTTATTCCTTAACGAGTGATGCTCACTTTTTTAAATTAACTTTTTAATTTAAACCACCCTAATTAAAAAAAAAAATGTATTCTTTATAGCAGCGATAGGATACATACGTGCACCTTTATTAGCTATCATCAACACTATTTAATTCTGTTTTATATATCAATCACTTATATTTCTTCATATAAATCGATATTCATTTATATTCTTAACTTCTCAATTCTTAATTCTTAATTCTAAAATTATTTAATCCAACGTCGAGAGAGAGAGAGTGTGTTAATGAATTAAGTGACAAAAGAGAGACTTGACAAGTTACTTGAGTAGTAATATCATCACTTAGTTTATTTGATTTGCAATACTTTTAGAAAAATTCAGGAAACATATATTCAGTTTCACTTAATCATTTGCTCCACAAAGTCTCAATTTCCTTCAGGAAATACTCAGTTTTGAGCAAAATAGGTGGGGAAATAATCAAGATTCCAATGGCTAACTTCTATCTTAATTGATAACATCTTATATCTTCCTTTAGGATATATTAATATATTTTAAATTGGTGTGATGATAAGGAATCCTGAGTTTTTTTTTTTTTTTATTTGTAATCCAAATAATAAACAAATCAAAATTTCGAAGGAATCCGATTCCTTTAATTTTTTAATTAGGGGATGAAATTCCCTTCTCATGGATAAGAAATCGTCTTTCCATCCTTCTTTAACATTCTAATTATAAAAGCTACCCTTATAATAAACCTAAATTCATGTGATTATTTAATTAAATATTTGTCCAACTCTTTATTATATTATTTATTTAATGAGATCAGAGTCATTTAGAAGTTATCAAATTCAAAATATTAGCTTCATCAGAGGTCTCAAGGGCAGAATACTCATATAATCAAATAATTACACGAATTTATGTTTATTAAAAGGGTAGCTTTTGATATTTAAAATTTCAAAGACGGATGGGAAGAGGATTTCTTCTCACCCATGAAGGAGGGGAATTTTCAATTTTGTCCCCCTAAAATAACGAATCAAACTCCTTGAAAAATTGATTTGGTTATGATTTAGAATACAAAACGAAAAAATCAGGTTCTTTAAGCAATCTTGATTGCTTCCATCCTATATCACTTGCATTTTATAATAAATATGGCCTCAACGTAACTGAGGTATTATAAATCAAGATAAAATTTCCCCTTTGGAATATGTGATTATTTCCCCCCTACACATATTACCCCAACTAGAATATTTCTTGAAGGAAAATGGGATCTCATAGGGTAAAAGATTAGATGAACGACTTATGAAGTGATATAGATAATACCATTTGATGAGTTAAAAATAAAATGAATGATGGAGAGATTCAACTTTATAACATGAAAATTATCTATTCAAATAATATTTTATCAACTCATCATGTTATATAAAAAGCTGTTGTAAATAATTTGTAGACCTAAAATTATTCATATAACTAAGTCACATGTGAAGTCTCACTTTTGTCACTTAATTTATTAAAATTCTCTCTCTGCGCCCCTTTCTTTTTATATTTGATCGGTGATAGGGAAAGAGCATAAGTGATTTATAAAACATATATAATTACATTATTTTTTTTTTTTTGACAGCTAGCAAAGGTGCACTTACATAAGCTAATGGCCGTAAAGAACGTGAAATTTTTTATTTAATTAGGGTATTGTGAGCTTTAGATATAAAAGGATTAATTAATAATTAAGAAAGAACTCAACGTGTATAATTGTAATAAAAAAATCAATAATGAATGAAGGGATAAGAGATCGTTAATTACTAAAGAAACTGTGTGGCAGTGAAGTTAAGAATCAAGCATCCCTTTAACCCGAGTTAAATCATTTTGTAATAGGGCTCCTCTGATTGCTTTTTGCATGCATGATACCACAACATGGGACGACCAAAATGGCTTTCTATATATATGAAACCTTCCCAACTTATATCCTACATCGACAAATAGACGTTCTTTAATCTTTCCATTATACTCCATAAACTGTTTCTCGTACCTATTTTTTCCTTGAAATCGAAACAATGTGTTTGGTAGATTGCCTCTGTACCACATATGAAATCATCCTCCCACTTGGTTTGATTTTCTGCGGCGTAAGAGCAGGATATATAAAGAAACTCAAAGAAAATGTTGGTGAGTTGAAAACCGAGCTGCAGAAATTGACTGAACAAAGGGAGGATGTGTTGAGGAGAGTCCTTATCGAAGAACAACGAGGGATGCAACGGCTGAACGCAGTGCAAGGGTGGCTTTCAAGAGTGGAAACTGAGAAAACTGAAACTGATGAATTGTTAAGTCGTAGCTCTGAAGAAATTGACAAATTATGTCTTGGAGGTTACTGTTCCACGCGATGCAAGTCAACCTACGATTACGGGAAAAACGTGGCTAAAAAGCTTGAAGTTGTAAGAAAGCGAAGCGAGGAAGGAAAATTCAAGGAGGTAACCGAGAAGTTACCAAAAGCTGCTGCTGTGGACGAGAAACCTGTTAATCATCTGGCTTCTCACAGCAACAATGGTGAACCATAATACAATCAAAAGCTCTTACCAATAAACAACTATATATATTTGCTTATTTACTAATTAAATATTTCCATATATAATTTCCGGAGTGTCTATCAGTACTATTGTATTCTTGTTTGCTTTCTATTAAAGGATCTATATTTGAACATGTGGATTTATTCAATAATTTTACCATGTAATGCATTTGTATACAAAGTCTTTTTAAATTATTAAAATCTTGAGGTTTTTTTAATAATATTACCATATAACGAATACAAAGTCTTTTCAATATTTTGAACATTTTTGTATGATTGTATGTACTCCATTATGTTATTTAGATATTTACTTTGCTTCATTGCCCAAACGATCGATTTTAGTTTTTGCCATGGCTGAAGAAAGTTAATAAGCAGTAATATAATCTTATAGAGTTACCACCACCTTATACCTATTAATGTTAACTCTTTAAGACCCTAGCCTAGCTTGTCTCTATTGACATATAATACGTAAATGTCAACACTAAATTATCCATCTTGGCATGCTCAATTCTCCCCATCCCATTTACGTTGGATTCGACAGGATTCTAGCTAACAACTGTACGTACGTTCCTGTGCGCGATTTTTTGTTTAATTCCATTTTGTTACCGTATGACATGCAATTTTATTGTTTATGAATAAACCTCTCAAGAGGCCTTGGCAAAACTTGATAGAACTTGTGACTATTACTTTTGGCCAAGAGTCATTTATATAAAAGAAAATAGTTTCTCTTCTTACTTGATTTTCATTTGAAAAAAAGAAAAGAAAAAGAAAAATCCCAATGTATGATTGTTGGTTAGCAAAAAAGATATTAAAGAGGGAAAAAATGCAATATAAATATTAACATACGTGGACAGTAAAATTCACACAAATTTGATCAAGATAGGATCCTTGTTCTTCCCTCATTATAATCTAAAATTAGGAAACCACGATATATCATATCATCAGTTAGCTGTCTATATATGTAGCAAAATTTCATTACGTTTGTTACACACACATAGGCGGACCTTGGAGGGATCGGGTGGGCCCGGACCCCTCAAAATTTGAAAAGTACTTTTTACCCCTTCACGTTTGTTAGATTACAACTTAAAAACATTAATTTTCAGATATTTTCTTTCAATTTTCTCAATATTAGCCTCTCAAACATTTATAGTCGGTATGATTTCACTCCAATACCACACATAGACCCCTCATTTATACAAATAATATAATTGAAAGACCTTTTACAATTTAGAACTCTATGAGCATCTTTTGTATACTGATTTATAAAAAAAAAAAAAGTGTTTATGTTTGATTAATATGTAAGATTTGCTTGCATATCCTAGACCTAAAACTTCAATTTTGGATTATAATGCTCAGCTTTTATAGTATAAATAAAGATATTTTTTATAGTATTAATAATAAGGTAATTATGAAATATTTATAAAATATTAACTATTTATTAGAGACGATTATGTGTTAGGGATCTAGTGTAACCCTAAAATTATGAATATGTAATTATTGAATATTTATAAAATATTAACAATTTTGTATTTAATTTATTAGATTAGGGTTATTTTGGAGGGATAAAATTCATTATCTCACTATATAGATGTGCTTCTTTTTAGTAAATAAGAAATTCTCTCTTAGTGTCATGATTTATTAAAGGACTATAAACTATAAAAATATTTCAAGTGCCCCCTCTTAAATAAAATCCTGGTCCACCACCCTATCTCTCTGTGTGGGTAATCTCTAAAATGAAAGAAAGTCCAAAATTCCTGATAGTACCCTGTTAACATGTTAATTTGCTATTTGGGATAAAAAAAAATCACTGCATATATTACATTTATGTCATATATTTGACATGCAAAATACATTAGTGTAGACTAAAAGTAGAATAAATACAAATAAGATCAATCTCATAATTTAGAATTATTTATCATACAGTTTGCGTAGTAGTTAAATTTAGTTACGTTGAATCAAAAAAGTTTGTTAATTTAAACTTTAAATCCTTATACACAAACTTTCATACACAAATATATTTGTATCTCATGAACATTTTATCTAATTTTGGATGAACAAAATGCAATTGTACTAAAACATATAAGCTTGCAAACATTATTAAGATTCAATATAACATAGAAGTTATTCTCTAAATATATGCATTCTCTAAATATATTTATGGTAAAATAAGCAAGATACCTCAAATGATATATATTAAAAAATGGGGTAATACCATATACTACCTCTAAGGTTCAGCATAACATCACCCAGAAACGTAATTTTGTATTTGTATCATTTCAATCCTTAAGGTTTGCGTATTTGTATCATCTATGTCTAGTTGACTAATTCTCTTTGCTTTTTCACTAACTAAATTACAATTGAAAAATTATTTATAATGAACATGAAATCAATATTACCCCATATTCATTGAATATCTAGGTCAAGTTGAATGTCCTTATCCGTTTGTGAAACAGCAAACGAAATTAGTCAACTAGACCTAGATGATACAAACACTCGAACCTTAAGGACTGAAATGATACAAATGTAAAATTACATTTCTAGATGATATTATACCAAACCTAAGGGGTAGTGTATGATATTCTCATTATAAAAATTATGGACAATTTTATTTGGGTAGGATTTGTTTTTATATCGATTTTCATAATTAGATTAGCATATATATGATTTTTATATAAATTTATTTTAATAGATTATTAGTCGAATCTCTAAATAGAAGTACAATCTCACATATAATTACCCAGCAAGTTTTAAATAGTATTTCAATTTTTTGGGGGTCAGATTTTAAGAAATCTGTTTGTATTCATATATTTCTTACAACGTTTAACTATGCTTTGAGAGAGTCAAACAATTGGTCTTTAAGAATAACTGAACGTGCATAATTCTAAGATTCTTATAAAAAAAATTTGATCCAGGATAGTTAAGGGATAAGTAGATCGCTATTAAAATAAGTTAAAGACACTATTTGGTTAGTCAAGTATACGTTAAGTATCAAGCATTAATTGATTTACTCTTTTGACTCAATTGAACAATCATTTTATGAAAGTGAGCATTAATCTTTTCTGATGCATGGAACCACACATGACACAACGATGTATACATACACGCAACTAATATAATCTGATGCCACTTTAATCTTTACAGCAAATTAAGAGTAGTTTTATATCCTCTTAAATTTTTCCTGCTCTTTCTTCTTTGGAATTTCTCAATAAGTTTCCCGTATATTAATCTTATGAACAATGGGAGAGAGCATATAAGTGATTTATAAAACATACATAATTGGATTAATTATTTTTTATGACAGCTAGCAAAGCTGCAACTTATATATTCTAACGCCTGCAAAAGAACGTGTAATTTTTATTCAATTAGGGTGCTTTAGATATAAAGGTTTAATTAAGAATTAACACAAAACTGAACGTGTATAATTGTAATAAAAATAATCAATAGTGAAGACGTAAGATATCATTAATTACTAAAGACACTGCGCGTCAGTAACGTTAGGAATCAAGCTTCCCCTCCTTTAGCCTGAGTTAAATCATTTTGTAATAGGGCTCCTTTAATTGCTTTTTGCATGTGTGGGACCGAAATGACTTTCTATATATATGAAACCATCCCAACTATAATATGCTACATCGACGAATAGACGCTCTTTAACCTTTCCATTGTACTCAACAACCTGTTTCTCGTAGCTATTTCTTCTTTGAAATTAAAAAAATGTGTTTGGGGGAATGCCTCTGTATCACATATGAAATCATTCTCCCACTAGGTTTAATTTTCTGCGGCGTAAGAGCAGGATATATAAAGAAACTAAAAGGAAATGTTGGGGAGTTGAAAAACGAGTTGCAGAAATTAACTGAACAAAGGGAGGATGTGTTGAGGAGAGTTCTTATCGAAGAGCAACTACAGATGCAACGGCTGAACGTAGTGCAAGGGTGGCTTTCAAGGGTTGAAACTGAGAAGTCTGAAATTGATGAATTGTTAAGTCACAGCTATGAAGAAATTGACAAATTATGTCTCGGAGGTTACTGTTCCAAACAATGCGGCTCATCCTATAAGTATGGGAGAGAAGTGGCTAAAAAGCTTCGAGTTGTGAAAAAGTTAAAGGAGGAAGGAAATTTCGGAAAGGTCGCCGAGAATTTACCAAAAGCTGCAGCTGCGGACGTGAAACCCACCAATAAGCTGGCTTCTCATAGCAACAATGGTGAACCATAATACAGTCAAAAGGTCTTGTCAATAAACAACTATATATATCTGCTTGCATATACACTAATTATTTCCATATATAATTTATGGTGTGTCGATCAGTGCTATTGTATTCTTGTTTTCTTTCTATTAAAGGATACATATGTAAAACATGTGGATTAAACAATTAACATGTTTATTATATATATATATATATATATATATATATATATATAAAGTCTTTTCAATATTTTGAATCTTTTTGTATTGAGCTTGTAATGGACTTGCTAGAGCATTAATTGATACCTCAAATGATCGTATTTAGGATCAATTTGAGATTGCTATTACTGTAAAAAAATAAAAATAAAAATAAACAGCTTCTGAAAGAACGATGTGTTGAGAAGGGTTCTCATTAAGGAACAACGTCACATGCAGCGGCTGAACCAAGCTCAAGGGAGGAAGCTGCCGAAACTGAAATTGGTGAATTGATAAGACAACTCCCGAAAAATTCACAAAAATTATGTGTTGGAGGTTACTGTTTCGAGGACTGCTAGTCAAGCTACAAGTTCGGAAGAAAAGTGGCTAATATGAGTAAATTTGTGGTATATTTGCTGCACTATAGCAGATGACCTAGATTGCGTCATAGACGCGTCTCACATTGATGTTGTGTATACGTGGAGTCCTCTAGTTGCGTCCACTGAAGTGTAGCAGATGTACCACAGATTTATTTTAAAAAGATTGATGTTGTGGCTAAGTTAAAAGAGGAAGGAGCAGCTTTCTAAAAGTTGACTGAGACGTAACAAAAGCAACTGTTGTAGAGGAAAAACCTATTGAGCTGGCATCTCACAATAGTGATGGTCAGCATATTATAATTAATATAAAAGCTCTTCTCAGAATTTGGGGTACATCCACTGCAATGCAACGGGCCCAACACTCACAACAACTCTAATGTAACGCATACGTGGCAACTCCTAGTTGCATGCAGTGGATGCATATATAGCATATCTTTTCCTCAATAACATAGATAGCTTTTGACATGTGCATGTTTCTCCTATTTCTCAAACTAGTTCGGATCTTACCATGTGTGCTCCCTATTTCTCCTGCTTTATGACCTTCTGGTGGAAAATGGTTTTGGTTTAGAGACATGACCTACATAGGGGAAAAGGGGGGTGTGGGGGGTCGGGGCACTAGGCCCCTCCATAAAGTTGCTTCATCCTCCTTTATTTAAAAGACACCTAATTTCAATGCTTTACTTTTCTCTAATTGCTGAGCTACTTGCCTTTGACCACTCCATGCAGCCGCAAATATAACAATATGAGTTTGTATTATATTTTAATTAATTTTTATTATTTTATTCATAAATATAATTTTGGACCATTTTAGTTCTTATTTATGTAGTTTGGTATAAATTATGTGGAATTCATTTTAATTTTTTCTATTTTTTGAAAAAAAAATTAATTCTTATTAGATGGGTATAAAATTGAAGTACTTTGGTGAATGGTAATGACTAACTCTTTTAATAATTTTTAATAACATATTATTATATTTATAAAATTATATCATGTCTTTCTTTTATTATTGATTTATTTGTATGAATTAGGATAAACAAGTAATAAATATCATTAAAAAATTATGTTTGTGAAACTTTTCAAAATGGTAAGGCTCATCATGTCCCTATATCTAAGTGTTTTTTTAAATTATTTTTTAACAAAATTTTCATATCATCAAGATCTATCAAATAAAATTATAAATATTAAAATATAAATGGTGCCTCCAACAAAATTCTTGGTCCGCCACTGGTCAGCATGTTGCCATCGACTATTGTCAAATTCGGAAAAGGACACTTATAAAATGCTACCCGTTTACATTAGATCCATGGATTTTTTCAACATAACTTTAACTGTATTCATGCAATTTTTGTTTCTCTTTCTGAAAACATCATGCATTTTGCTGCTTGCATAGCCTCTTTCAAGAGGCCTTGACAAAACTTAGAAAAACTTATGTTATGCCGATTAGTTGGCAATTATAATGTTCTCCATATATGATAACCCCTCTATCATTCATTGCCATTCATTAATTAAAAAAAATGACATAAACTAAGTTCATCCAGCGATATTGACCAAGATGTTCATACATTCTTGGGCAGGAATTAATGGCATATATCTTGTATGTTTAACATAAGATATTGATTTCATGATTCACAAGCAGTTATAACTATAAACTTATTAATTTGTGCATGTATATGTATAGAGGAGGGATATTTTCATATAAAAGTAAACTTAAATTTTGAGACATCATAGATCCACAAAATCTAATGGTTGAGATAATTGATGAGTATACAATGTGAAATATAACTTTTTGGCTTTCAACATCAACAATTGGATTTAATAAAACCAAAGGATTTAATCTAAATTTGATATAAAACTATATACGAATTTCTAGTCATTAATCTACAAAATCCAATGGTTTCTATGATTGATGAGTTGGTAGCATTAAATGTAACTTGTTGACTTTCAATTTCAATTATTGGATTTTGTAAGATCAATAATTATAAATTTGTGTAAATAAATTATGTCATAAATTTGTGTTAAAAGACTAAAAATGGCATATGTATGCCAATGCAATCTCAATTAAACTTAAGAATTGTTTAAAGGGCCGATTAATCATACAGTTATTAATTGTGTAATATTATTTACGCAGAATCAAAAGAGATTTACTGATCTTAACCCATTTATAGATCATAAACACACGCATATGCGATTACATATATAGGTTTGTCATATGATCCTTAATTATCTGTTTTAGAACCAAAAAGAAAAAAGCGATTGTGCATTATTATAATTTGAGAATTCTTACAATATACTCTACATTGTTTCTAAGAAGAAAGATATAGGAGAACAGATTATAGAGTTTAATGCGAAAATTAAACTCTTTGTTATAAAGAATTAGTTGTGTAAGGTTTCATAAATATTAAAGTTGAAACCTCAAATATGGGTCCCTTGCTGTCGCTCCATGCATGGTAAAAGAAAAAGCATGCACTATTAAATGATTTCGGCGGTCATGCAAAAGAGTAACGCAATATTCTCGGCTTGATGCTTAACTTGAATTCCAAGTAGCGTCTTGAATAAAGATCTCGTTCGTTAATTAACCTTCAATAATTTAAGGCCCTAATTCCACAACAGAGGATATATATATATATATATATATATATACACAAATTAGAGAACGAAGGCATTGAAAAGACTTGTATGCGTGCATTATATGTTAATATTATTGAACAGTATTTCACAAGGTTGCATACAATATATATAAGAGGTATCCTTTAGTAAAGAAACAAATTGCGAGCTATATGGAAATAATAAGGAAATTCAGTTATTAACAAGCACTTTTGTATTATGGTTGACCATAGCGCGTTGCTATGAGAAGTCAGCTCAGCAGGTTTTTGCATGAGAATAAGAGTGTTTCCAATAGTATTTTTTATTATTTTTTAATTTTAAATTACATGTCTTTCTATCTTTGTCAGGTTATCAATTCTCTTCTGCTCTTCATATATTTCTCACAACAGTTCAATAATGTTTAGAGAGAAAATTACTGTATGTTGCACTAATTTGGAAATTACTTCTTAGTACTTTTTTGTAATTCGAAGGATGAAGAATTGAGGAATGCGAATCATTTATGGTAGACACTAGCTAGGTAGAGAGAATGTTATATGTTAGGTGAAGCTAATTAAATTAATTATATAATTCATGTTCAATCAAGATGCATGCTTTAAAATTTTGAATTAAAAAATAGGTCTTGAGAATAGCTTAACGTTTATAATATCTAAGATTGTTAAAAAATATACATATTGAAGGCTTCTTAAGTCACGAGATCTTTATCAAAGACACTGTTTGGTATGCAAGATAAGAATCAAGCATTTCTTTGCTCTTTTGCCTGACTTAAATTCTTTTATAATCTTGCGCGCTTTCCATTTCATTTTCCATGGATGGAACCGCAGCAAGGGCCATTATAAATATGAAACCTTACGTAACTATTTTTAGAACAATATTTTACATTAACAAAGAGTTTTCCCCATTACACTCTTAATCTGTTCTTCTCTTTCTTCGTTGCAATTATGTCCTTATCAACTTCTTCCTCTGATCAAACAAAGCCCACCGCGAACGGAAATTTCTTCCGTATCACATATACAAAAAATTTTCCTTATTGTCCAGAAGCCGGCCTTAAAAGAGCAACATATATAAAGAACTTGAAGATAATGTAGATGATTTAAAGAACGAGTTGCAAAATTTGATGGAACGAAGGGACGATGTGATGTGGAGGGTTGTCCTTGAAGAGCAACAAGGAAAGCAACGGCTGAGCCAAGTGCAGGGCTGGCTTTTAAGAGTGAAAGCTCAGGAAACTGAAGTTGGGGAACCGATAAAAGAAAGCCCTCAAGAGATTGAAAAGTTATCTCTTGCAGGCTACTACTCCAAGTTTCAGGTGAAGCTAAGAGTTCAGAAAAATGGTGGTTAAAAAGTTAGATGTTCTGAAACAGTTAAAGCGTGATTGTGGAGCCTTCAAAGATGTAGCCGGCGAGAACGTACCGGGAGCTGCTGCTGTGGATGAAAAACAGACCGAGCGAACAACGGTAGTCCCGCAACATGGAAAGAAAGTCGAGCTGCCTTCTCACAACAATGATGATCAACCGTGACATATGTTAAAACTCTTGTTAATAAATAACTATGTACGTAGAGTATCTAGACTTATTTGCTCTGTCGACGTCAAAATTTTGCCTATTTGAAGAATACACGTGGCGGACTTGTGTGAGAACTGAGCACCTACAGAACAGAGAAAAAATGATCAGAGAATTAGTCGGCGGTGGTGCCGACTAAGACTCTCTGACGCTCAAGTCAGTGACCTAAGGAAATATATTATGTTCAGTAAGTTCTGAATGAATTTACCTCAAGTCCTCGAGTCCTTTTATAGCTAAGTCTTAGCGATTTTTAATCCTTGTTTCACAAGAATTCAAACTTATCCAAATATATGATAAACTACAATTCCAACGGGATATGTTCTCGATCTTGAGATTTTAAATTCTCGAATTCATTTGATCATGTTATCATTCATCCAAAATTCAAAGTATAATTAATCCATTCGGAATTTATGTGATCTAATCCACTCAGAATTAAGTATTCGGAAGTGACTGATCTGACCTTAACTGACTCTGAACCAATGAGAAATTCTACTCGGTAGCTCTATCAAAATTCAATTCGGTATTTTTTTACTCCAAAGCCCCTCCAACTTAATATTAGCAATTTTTACACTCTACACAAGCCCCCCAGCTTTTTAGATTTCAAAGGAATCTATAAAGCTTTACGATTAGAATTGTTAACTCTGAAGCTTGTAATCAACATTTTTTCTTTCTTTCTTTTCTCTTGAATACCAACACAGAACTTTTAACTCGGTATTCGGAAATCTCTAAAATTCTTGAACGTTGTCGATGCTCGGTACTTGTTGATTCGGAAAGTTGGATTTGGTATTTCTAAATTTTTGTAAGCTTAATACTTATACTTCACTTAATTTCACAAAGCATTGCTTTGTCTCCTAGTGTTCCATTCATTCATCTATGTAGGATTCCATTGTCATAGTTTCACATGACCTTATAAACACTTTGTATGTCATTGACCCCATAACAACTTTATACCACTTGCATGATTAACTAATATAATATTGAGCCTTTTACTTGCCGTCAAATGGCTTCAAACAAATTTAAGGATCTGGTCTTGTCAAAATTTTCAGCCCATTCCTTTGAAGCCCAATTAACCTCTATCAAGATATTAAACTTTATTTTCACTTTACCCATTACGACTTCCTCTTTTACACATGAGTCTCTCTTTTCATCCAAAAGTCTGTTTCGAACCTCTCTTCCAAGGAGCTGAATTTCAAAATTTTCATCAGATATCTAGGAGCATGGGACTAACTCGCGACAGCAAATGGCTTTGGACAGAACACCTTTTTCATCAATCCCACACCCAGTGCCTATTTACACAAGGTATCTTGGTAGTAGCAGTCATCAAACTTATTTCACCGTTTTTCACTTTAAACTGTAAAGGAGTTCCTATTTTCTCCGATCTCCAGTAGCTCCACTTTCCTCTCTACAGGTGACTTTCTTTACTTTTCAAATTTCTCTTTTGATTCCATCTAGAATCTCATACATGCCATGCACCAAAATAATTTTCATTTTTATGGTCCTTCGAATCACAAGAAATAATATAAATTTCTTCACTAAATGTCAGAAATCTAACCATAAGCTGTATGGTCATGGTCTTTTAGATTCTTATTTTTGCTGATGTTCCATGCTACGTGGCTTCTGCTTAGTTGTTTATTCTGGGATTGAAATTAGGAAAGCCTATTTTTGAAGCTATGAACCCTTTAGGTATTGAATGTGCCATAGATATTTTGTCTAAAGACTCTATTGCTCTAGAGCTAGATATTTTTGGTGATACTATTTTATCCACTTTTATTTCTGATTCTTGTTCTATGGCTGAATTTCTAGCTAAATTAGATAGCCCTTGCACATTGCCTTCTTTTATAACTCACCCAAAAGAATCTCTAAGCCAAATCCATAGTAACCATAGGCAAGCTTTCGCCATTGATAAAAGAAAGACAATCATTACACAGGATAAATTAGATATAGAGATTCAGAGGACATACCATAACCCACCTTGAGTAATACTCAAAGCCATTGGTGAGGATGATACTCCAGGCAATCCTCCAGATGGATTTGTAGCTCTTCATACTTCATTATTTAAATTAGGAATGAGACTTCTCTTGCAACCTTTCCTCAAGAAAACTTTTTACTTCTTTAATCTTGCTCTGGCTCAGCTAAACCCGAATGGTTGGCGCTCCATTATTGGTTGTTTGGTTTTGTGGAAGAAATTCCTAAATTCAGAACCCAGTTTGGAGGAGATATGCTCATTATACCAAATTAAAGCACATACCCATAAAGGAACTCATGGTTGGTACCAACTAAATTCAGGCTTGGGATAAGAACTGCTGTCTTAGGCAATCCTTCTTCAAACAAAACCTGGAAAAATAAATTCTTCTTAGCAGGTGGGAATTAGGGTCAATTTCTGGATGAAGGGCATCGCATCTGCACAGTTCCAACTTGGTTCCAACAACTAGGTCTTCATCCTTTGCATATCATTTGTTGCATGGCTTATATGTGCCATGTTTTGCCCTGATTTTCTTCTTTCTATTTTGTAGCTTCTTGCGGCAAAAATATCCCATTAACTCTAAAATAGAAGGCAAACATTGACACCATTCTATAACTCAATGATAACTTGCGCCAACAAAATTTTCTCTTAACAGAAGATCACTTCCTCAAGTTTGGGCTTATTGATAAATTTCCGTTGAAAAGAAAGAAACCAAAGCGGGTACAAAATATGGTTTATTCTTCTCATTTATGTAACAATTTTTAGATTGGAGATATGTATACTTACTCTTTTTGTTCACTTGTCAGCAATGGATTCCAATGGGAATAAAGAATCCAGGAGTGAACAGGCTAGCAAATTATTAGCTCTGAAACAGTAATCGCCAAGAAAAAAGAAAAAAATTCAGTAGATGTTGAGTTGTATCCTCCAAATATGTCTTCAAATGATACAGCCCTTCCCGTTGTTGTTGGCCTTCCTTCCTCAGCTACTAAGGAGAAAGCTAGTTCCAGCTCGGA
This sequence comes from Boswellia sacra, assembly GCA_013180625.2. NCBI lineage: Eukaryota > Viridiplantae > Streptophyta > Magnoliopsida > Sapindales > Burseraceae > Boswellia > Boswellia sacra. The sequence continues at coordinate 307,281 of SNVD02009164.1, read as the reverse complement.
TGGCGTCCAAACTCAAACAATCACACTTCCAGATTATCTGGTTAGACCTAGCTTAACATTATCTCAAATCATAAATCAAAATCAAGCCGAGAGGTTAACCTGATCAGGTTTTTTTACATACTTGGTGTTTAATGCGAGATGCCATGGGAAAGGTATATCTTTCACTCTCATCTTTTCTGTTCTTTCTTTTTTTTACACCATTTAACCTTCTACAATGCTCAACAGATTTTTTTTTTGGAATGGATTCTCACATTCCTGACGTGCGAGAATTTTACATAGACTATGCATTTGAGCAAGATAAATTAGAAGCATCCAAAAAAGCGAACCTTGAACTTCGCCTACAACTCGATTGTTCCCAGCTTTAGGTGAAAGGGCTTGAAAATCAACTTACCCTAGCCAAACTAGCTACTGAATCTAAGAAGAAAAAGCGTATAGAGGTTGAAGCAAAGATTCAGCAACTTCAACGTGCTATTGGTGAACTTGAGAGATCTTTTTCATCTAAAAAAGAGGCTCACTCGACAGCTAAGGCATTGATAGCTGGTCAACTTTTGGATGGTTATAAGATGGCTCAATTTGAATTAAAGAGCAGAGATGAGAGTTTAGGATTTGATCAAGCAAGATATGATTTGAAGAAATCTGAAGCTGAAATTAAAGAGGATGACACTAGTAAGTTGAGCTCTCCAACCAATTTCAACTCATCTTTGATCAACGAAATGATCATGCCTTTACTGACAAAGTCATGAAAACTGACTTTCTTTTTTTTGTTGCTCCCAACTGAAAGCTTGTAACAATTCTGAATGGTTTTTGTTTTTGTTTTTTTTTTGACTTCTGCGACAAACTTTGCTACTTAATATCCCTTTCTATTGTTGGGTTACTATTTACCTCACAAATTGGCTACTTTTTTGTGATTTGAACTTAATATCTTACTTGGCTTTGTAACAAAAATCTCATGTATGAGCAGACACGTTCGTAACTTGAAATAGTCTGATGATGAATCTACTTTATTTGCTTTGAGTTGTGGTTTAATCAGACCACTATTCTATCAAAGAATATATTTGCTTTATTTAGGCATTGTTCAAGGTTTGCCTTTTCCATATATTCTCATGCAAGGCTACAAAAATATGCCTTACTCTACAAAAGATATTGTCTGATGGTATAATTGAGATCAACAAAACTCATTCTGTTTTACTCGGTATCTCGGCTAGCAATTGCCTATTCTATAACTTTATCTTTTTGTCAATCATGTTATTGACTTGGCTTTCTTGTGTTTACTCTGAAGGCTAAATGCTATCCGTCAAATCATAAGCCCAAAGCACATGCTTTACAATATATATATATATATCTTGCACATGGTATTTCTGCATGTCTGAATACATGACTATTCTCAAGCAGCATTCGACTTCCATTCTTCACTGCTCAGGTAGTAGATTTGGTTGCATTCTCTGGAAAGTCTACTCGGTAATTTTGTAATATCTTGCAAAACTTTAGAGACTATACTTCTCAAATGGCCATTATTTTGTCTCTTCATGAGACATTCTGCAGCCACATAATACTCCATCCGAGCTTCAAGTGTAAAAACTTCGAATATGCAAAATAATATTTACTTACTTGATGACCTTTTGTGACTTGGATGAGCAAACACTTTTTAATTCGGTACTTCCTTCAATGAAAAACTTTCATGTAGTCTAACTTTGAAGATAATCTAGATAAGACAGCTTCAAGTCAGAGCTATTTGCATTCAGAGTTCTGAAATTTAAATTTATGAACTCCCCTTCTGAATCTGCCATAGATGAGCTTTGAAATCTCTTGATATAACCCAATTCTTTAATTTGAATTGGCCATTAAATGCTGAAGGTAATTTTTTATGACCTCATGTATTCTCAATGGCTGACTTTATTCTTACAGATAGAAACGTAAATATAATCTATTTCAATCCAGATTGCTAAGAACCCAGTATGTTCTGGATCAAGAATGACCATAGTCAACAAAAAACATTAAATATAAGTAGAATTTATCCTCTTTTTTTTTTTCACAAAGTCTGTTAATAGTCTCGCTATTAACCAAAAAATTTCATTTTAAGCTTCATCCTACTCAACATAAGCTTGGTAGGATCCTGCTTTAAAAATCTTTATCCCTACTTCACGAAAGAGATATCAAATGTAGATATATGCACATATATTGATTTCGTAGGATTAAATGAAGCATTTATCCTACTCAAAATATTATTTTAATAGGTTTTAACCCCCTCGGAATTTTTTAATTAGCAAGATTAAAAAATCATTTATCTTGCTCAATATTTTGTTAGTATCATCTATGTAGAATTTAAAAAAATATATTTGTCTATTCTACTCGGAAATTTAATATGCATTCAGTAGAACTAAACTTAATTTTTGCTCTACTCGATAATTCTGTAACTAGTAGAATTAAACTAAAATTATTATTCTACTCGTTATATTATCTTAAGCGATTTTTATGCTCTATATAATATTTCATAAGGGTGATTATGTTGCAATACACACACACACACACACACACACACACACATATTCAAATTTAATTTGTGGATATAACATTATTATTATACCCTTTACTATTTCACCACTATTGTTAGGTCCCTGCATCCATAAAAGGCCATGCTAGGGGCTTTTTATTTATCCCAATTCCATGTTTTGATTAGGTAGTCTTACTGTTAGCAAGATCATTGTATATGCATATGTCATACAGAACAATTCTCATATTGTCTCACAGAATAAAAACTCAAGCCTCTATGTTAGGATTTTATTAATGAATGATAAGCAAATTAATCCTAGCAAATATCATATCTAGGAATTTATTCATTGGATTGTAAAATTATGCATAAGAAAATCAATATAAGAAATAAGAACCTCTGATAATATTTTTGAAGCATGTCTGCATTCCATGGTCGCTTTACTGTTGTTCCATCAAAGCAAGCCAACTTGTAAGCTCCTAGTCGGAGTACAAGAGTTATTCGGTATGGTCTCTCCCAGTTCGAACCAAATGATCCTTCTCCGGGTTCTTTGGTGTTTAGAATCACTTTTCTTAGTACCAGATCACCAACTCGAAATTTTCATGTTCAAACATTTTGGTTATGATACCTAGCAAGTTTTTGCTGGTATAATGCCATTTTGATTCTAGCCTCTTCTCTTTTTTTATTAATTAAGTCCAAACATACACTCATTTGATTCGAGTTCATATTTTCATCAAAATGTTGTGTTCGATAGGATGAAATTCCTATCTCAGCGGGTATCACAGCTTATACTCCAAAAGCTAAAAAGAAAGGAGATTCAAGTGTTGCTACTGTTCTAGGAGTTGTTCGGTATGCCCAGAGGACTTGTGGCATCTCTTCCACCCATAGACTTTTTTTTCTTTTCAAGTTTAGTCTTCAATATATGCTTGATGGCCTTATTTCTAGCTTCAACCTGCCCATTTGCCTGTGGATGAGCTGGTGATGCAAATCGATGATCAATCTTTAACTCTGAACAAAACCTTTTAAACTTCTCGTTGTCAAACTATCTTCTATTATCTATTATGATCACGCGTGGAATCCCGAAGAGTCAAACTATATTCTTCCATATGAAGTCTGTCGTTTTTGGCTCTGTAATCTTCTCTAGAGGTTCTGACTCCACCCACTTAGTAAAGTAATCCACCACAACAATTGCATATTGAGCTTGTGCCCTCCCTAGTGGTAATGGTCCTATTAAGTCAACCCCCCATTAGGCAAACGGCCATGGGCTTGATATTGAAATCAATTTTTTTGGTGGTTGCCTTGGAATGTTCGAAAATCTCTAACATTTATCGCATTTTTTCACCATCTCTTTTGCATCTTTTTGCATTGTTGGCGAATAATACCCTTGCCTGAGAGCTTTATATGCCAATATTCATCCTCCAGAATGGTTACCACAAATCCCTTCATCAATTTCTCTGAGGACATAATCTGCTTCCTCTGGACGTAGACATGTTTGTAGTAAGAAAGAGTATCCTCTTCGAAATAGAACACCATCAACTAATGAATACCTTCCCGCTTGATATCTTATCTTCCTAGCTTCATTCTTTTCTTCAGGAAGAAGTCCACTTGACAAATATTCCACAATCTGACTCATCCAATTAGCCGATTGTTCAATATTCATCATTTCTTCCACTCGGTCAATGTTTGGCAAACTCAACTCTTCAATTAGGATTCTTCTCAGAATTTTCTGCTCAAGGTCAGAAGCAAGTTTAGACAAGGCGTCGGCCCGAACATTTTCACTTCGAGGTATTTGTCCCACTCGTACATCAGCAAATCGACTAAGTAGCTTGCGGACCTTCTTAAGATATGCTTGCATATTCCCTTCTTTTGTTTGATATTCTGAATTGACTTGGCTTACAATCAGCTGAGAGTCACTTCAAACTATTAACTTTTTGGCCGTCAATTACAAGGCAAGTCTCAGCCCAGTGATAAGTGCTTCATATTCAGCCTCGTTATTTGAGGCTTTGAAGTTGAATCGCAAAGCATATTCTAATTCTTCACCTTTTGGGCTAATCAAAATTACTCCTGCTCTGCTCCTCTGATTATTAGAAGATCTATCTACAAATAGTTCCCAACAATTTTGTCCATTTTGATGAGCATAACTATCGCCATCTTCCTCTTCCACCTCTCTTGAGTCTTGGTCTGATTCGGAAGGAGTAAATTCTACTACAAAATCAGCTATCACTTGAGCTTTAATTGAAGGACGAGGTTTAAACTTCACATGGAATTCATTGAGTTCTATCGACCACTTGATTAATTGCTTTGACATGTCTGGCTTTTGCAATACTTGTTTCAAAGGTTGGTCAGTGAGTACAATGATCATGTGTGCTTGAAAATATGGTCGTAACTTCCTCGAAGAAACCGCCAAAGCCAAAACAAATTTCTCTAACTTTGAGTACCTGGTCTCTGCGTCAGTCAGAGCCTTGCTCGTATAATAAATTGGCTTTTGAACATTTTGGTTTTCTCTGATTAGTACCGAACCGACTGCTACTGGTGACACTGCAAGGTATAAATACAAAATCTCTGCCTGTATTCATTTTGATAAAAGAGGAGGCTTTGTTAAATTTTCCTTCAGCTTTTGAAACGCTTCCTCACACTCTGTCATTCCTCTCCCTTTTTTCATTGCCTTAAAAAAGGGTTGACACTTATCGGTTGATCTCGATATGAATCTGTTCAAAGCTGCAATCCGTCCAGTCAGGCTCTGTACATCCTTTAAGTTTTGCGGCAATCGCATGTTCATAATTGCTTCAATTTTATCAGGATTTACTTCTATCCCACGCTGGTTTACCAAAAAGCCAAGAAACTTCCTTGAGCTAACCCCGAAAGCGCATTTCTCTGGATTCAACTTCATTTGATATTGTCAGAGAATTTGGAAAATTTCATGAAGGTGTATCATATGGTCACCAGCCTTTATAGACTTGGTCAACATGCCGTCTATATATACCTCCATAGTGTTATCGAGTAATCCAGAAAAAAGCTTATTAACAAGCCGCTGGTAAGTTGCTCCTGCGTTCTTGAGGCCAAATGGCATGACCCTAAAACAATACAAACCCTTATCCGTCATAAATGATGTTTTGCTCCTGGTGAGTCCAAGCAAATACATCTGACTACTCCCTCAAAAAATCAGAAAGTTGATCACGCATTCTGAAACTCAGCTTAGCTCCTACCGAAACGATTTTACCCGAATCCTCATCTGAGATACTGATCAAAATCAACTTCTCCATTGGTTCGCTATTTTTCTCCCCATCTGGTTCTCTAGGATCCAAGTCCATAACATTTTTTGCACTAGAACTTTCCTTCTCAATCATCTCTTATGAATTGGTACTTTCTAGCTCAAATACCCTATTCAGTTCGAAACTTTCTTTTACTGAAATGGCATAGCAACTCCTTGCAGACTGCTGATCACTTTTTGTGATACCTATTTTATCCTCAATAGGAAATTTTAGCATATGATGATACACAGACACAATTGCTTTTGTTGCCACAAGAAAAGGCCTTCCTAAAATGATATTATATGAAGTAGGGCTATCCACAATAATGAAATTGATCATCAATACCTATTGATATGGCTTGGCTTGGCTCTGATCGTTACTGGTAACTTTATCGAGCCCAATGGAAAAATTATTTCCCCTGTAAATCTGAATAGTGGGGTTCTCACCAGCTCTAGTGTTAATCCAGTAAGGTTTAACCGATCCAAAGCGTCTTTAAACAACACATCCACGGAACTTCCAATGTCTACCAGAACTCTAGCAACATTCTTGCTCGCCACTTTTAATATGATTACTAACGGGTCATCATGTGAGTGAAGAACTCCTATTACATCATTATTCGTAAATGTTATGGTGACCTCAATTGTTCTTGGCCGCTTTTGGAAAAGAGATTCATCTTTTATCTCCAAACATTCCTTTCCTACAAATGTATTCCTTGCATATTTTTTTCGTGCCTGATTCGAGTCTCCAGCCAAAGTTGGACCTCTAGAGATGGTCCTAACGTAATCACTTTCAGGAGATTTCTGCTTAGTAGGCTTGTCTTCTCCTTGTGATTTGTCATTATCTTTCTAAGCTTCCTTGACCTGAGCTACGAACTCTTTTAGCTTGCCTTAACGAATCAATGCTTCAATTTGATTTCTCAAGTTGGAACAATCAGCGGTATTATGGCCAAAATCTTCTTGGAAGTCACAATACTTCCTTTTGTTTCTTTTCTCTAGACTTCCTCTAATTGGGGGAGGCTTCTTGTACAAATTTTGTTCACGCATCGCAGCAAGTACTTGTTCTCTATCTGCTGTCAAAGGTATTAAGGTTGTATAACGTGAAGAAGTTTTTCCATTCTTTTGTTGTCTATTTCGCTTAGAATTTGTGTTGAGGTTTGTTGCCTTGGACCTCTTGCTATTTTGCCCTTCTCCTCTAAAATCTTCTTTCTTCTTGCATTTGTTGGTCATACCGAGGGTCTCTCTTTTTGCCTTCTTCTTGATGAATTTCCAAAAGCGAGCAAACTTTCCTTTTCGAACTTTTTGCCCCTCAAAATTGGTTAGCAAATTCTTGGCACAGATGTGAGAAAGAATGGATACTCCTTGGACGTAACTTTCTGTACCATGTTCGAGCCGGACCTGCGAAGGTTAGGGGAAAAGTCTTACACTTCGCATCATCCGAAACACCTTGCACGTCCATTAGCTCTTTATATAGTTGAATATGAGCCAATGGATCGGATTGCCCAGCATATGGTGTTATTTGCGGCATGGCAAACCTCCTCAGTAGTCCAGCTCATTCTACTCTCCCAACAAACAGTGATTCTAACTCCCTCAAAGGGTCATAGCCTCTGGTTCGAATGTTTTTTGAATTGTGAAGGTTGTTAATTTGTTCCTCCAGATATCGAACCCTGACTTGCCATTGATCTCCTCAGTCGAAATCCTTTTTATCATCCCTTTGCTTAGATCGTCTTTGCGTATCAAGTGAATGCCTTAGATCACTTTTGTCGAGAGTTTCTCTTCGAGTACGGGTGCTCCCTGATAGACTCTCCATGATCGATCTTATACTTTTATTTGTTAATGAGTCTCCTCTGGACTCATCCCAACGTCGACTATGAGAATGAGCAGTATTGTCATCTTCTCGCTCTTTTCTTTTTTCATGATTGGACCGATCTTGGTAGCTTCGATGATCATGAACATGTTTTGTCTCTTTAGTTTTAGTCATCTGATCCATCATTTCCTTCATTTTATCATGCATCTCATGATTCTGTTGGGTCAGGTCTCTAATTTCTGCATTGGCATTAGGAGCCTTTGAATTTTTAGCCCCAGCGTTTACTTTCACCGTTTTCCCTCGTGGTTTCTTTCCCTTTGATTACTGGCAAAGTTTCACCGGTGTTTCTCATATCCTGAGTTTCTGAAACTGTTACCGTATGAACCTCAGCCGGATTTGTAGTCATGACTTTTTGTCAATAACTGTCGACATCAAAATTTTGCCTACTTGAAGAATACATGTGGTGGACTTGTGTGAGAGCTGAGCACCTACAGAACAGAGAAAAAACGGTCAGAGAATTAGCCGACGGTGGTGCCGACTAAGACTCTCTGACGCTCAAGTCAGTGACCTAAGGAAATATATTATGTTCAGTATGTTCTGAATGAATTTACCTCAAGTCCTCCCGTCCTTTTATAGCTGAGTCTTAGCAGTTTTTAATCCTTGTTCCACAAGAATTCAAACGTATCCAAATATATGATAGACTATAATTCCAACGGGATATGTTATTGATTTTGATTTTTAAATTCTCGAATTTATCTGATCATGATATCATTCATCCAAAATTCAAAGTCTAATTAATTCATTCGAAATTTACATGATCTAATCCACTCGGAATTAAGCATTCGGAAGTGACTGATCTGACCTTAACTGACTCTGAACCAATGAGAAATTCTACTCGTTAGCTCTGTCAAAATTCCATTCGGTATATTTTTACTCCAAAGCCCCTCCAACTTAATATTAGCAATTTTTACACTCTACACTTATTATCTCTATATATGATTTCTGAAATGTGTGTGTCTATATCTATCAGTTGCATAATTGATGTCTTTTTTTGGATGTTTTATGCCTGAATAAAACCATCTGTAACAATTCAAGAACAAACGAAACTTTCTATTATTTTAAATGTCTTTGTATCATCAATTGACTTGAACTTTTATACCTCAAACGTGTTTAGATCCTACCGTGGCAAAGTTGACGAGCACTACTCTTATAATTAACGGTATGACACTTGTGAAGGCTTTAGAATTGGTGTATTATTACTATCACATTTGCACTCACATAATTGATTTTTACACCCATCCTTGTAAAAAACCATCATTAGTATATTAAAATAATTTAATTTCCAATTGATTGATTTTTAAATTTTTATAAATAAGGTATATAATTATCCAAATAAAGTAAATCAAATTTATTTTAACTAAAAATATAATAAAATAAAAGAATTTCTTTTAAACTTCATCAGATATATTTTTTTAATATAAAAAAAATGGTTCCTATATAAATAACTCAATTCTCACATACGTTTATGGAATTTTTTTTTTGTTTCCAGTAGTATTTTTAATTAAGTATTAATTTATTAAATTTAAAAATTAATCTTAATTGATCAAATTGATATTATGATTAATTTTTAAATTGTGAAGATGAAATGAAAAAAATTTTAAAAAAATCTTACTTATAAAAATTTAATTAATGGGGTGTATTTAGAAGGATGGTTGTGAAAATCAATTTTATAGTTACAAATAACCTCACCCTTATTACAAACATAATTAGATCATCTCAAAAATTGTGTTTTTTCTTAAAAAAAAATCATTGAATATAGTAAAATAATTAATTTAACTAATGCAATTTTTGCGGTGGCTTAATGAATTTTACAATTCGATGATAATACAATATTTTATGTCTTAACATTTGTTTTTCGGGTACATATTAAGATCAACCCATGTATAATTAATTACCATAATCTTGGACTTCTCATTTCAACTCCCTTCTCCTTAGTTATGACCTTTAAACAACTTAAAAGTCATCTGTACGGCCGACCTGAAACCGTGGCTATACAACTCTTAGAGTATCAAATTGACCATAGGACTCCATGAGGATACAACTAAAAAAAATTATGTACAAAGTGTTTATATCGTGCGCCAAAATCATTTTTTAGGGCAAACTTGAAGCCGTTAGCCTAATCTCAATAATTTCAATCAACCATATGGGGCTGGGTTACTTGATCAAGTAATAAAAAAAAAAGTATTAGAATACATTGAATGAAAAACAAAATTTCAGAGCACATTCAAAAACATACTAGGTTCATGTGCACTTACCACATAAAAGTCATGGAGCATTGACCAATTGAGACGGGCAATGAGCTCATCTTTGATTAAATCAAGCTAGCTAATGGATGATTGTGATATGAAAATATGTATAAACAGACATCAACCTAACAAACAGATAAAAGAAAAACATTAAAAAAAAAAAAAACAACGAATACTAACATGCATCTATGCCATCACATTCAATCCTTTGTGTGCCTTTTGCACTATTGTGCCTGTTATATGGCTTACCAACATGTAATAATGCAGTCATACCATGTGAAAATATTGTAGATTAGTTAGGGATGGAAGGATTATATATATAATTAAAATATTGATATAAAATTTTGTTAATGTACATATGAAATTATATGTTTTACACTTATTTTGTTAATATATATATATATATGTGTGTGTGTGTATATATATATATATATATATATATATATATATATAGAGTACTTGTTTCGTATGTTATTTATAATATTCCTTTTTATTTTATTTAATATTTTATTTATTAATAATTATATTGTTTTAATTATATGACACCGATCTTTATTAACGTTGAAAGTCAACCAACAAACCTGTTCCACCTATTCGTAAAACTCTCTTGGTGCCAATGGAGCCATCAGATAATATGAAGCTCTGGATTTCAGAATTTTAAAAACAATGAAGTGGTAATCACATTCATACCAAAAGTGAATATCTAGTGTCTCTTATCTTCAACAGGTTCATTAATCCCTAAGTTTAAACTTTTATTTGCAATTTGGTTTGAAGTTTTATGAGAGTATTGTCCATACTTATAGGCCCACTTGTTAAACTATGGACTACATAAATTGGTATGATACTATCCACTTTAGGTTTAAGCCCTCATGGGTGGTTTTAAGTTTTATGAGAGTATTGTCCATACTTATATGCCTATTTATTAAGACTATGAACCACTTATATGATATGATATTATCTACTATGGGTCCAAGCCCTCAAGGATTTTCTTTTGAACTCTATCTAAAAAGTCTCATGCCAAACAATAATATGGGACTTTGGTTGCAACCCTCAAATGATAATTTATTATATGTTCTTTGTTCAACATTGCTTTTGGACTCCATTGAAAAGATTTCATGTCAAACAATAACGTGGAACTTGGGTTGCACCCTTCAAACGATAATTTTTAAGACCATGACCTTCATGGATTTTCTTTTGAATTACTCTACCCAAAATTTCTCGTACCCATAGAGATGTCTATACTTGTATTCCCATAATCCTTCCCATATCTAGCTAACGTGAGATTTTGGTCACACACCCAATAGGCATTGTGTATGGAAGATATAAGGCATTCACTTTTGTACAAAACTCTAGAGTCAGAGCGGATATGGATGGTTTTTCAGTAGGAGTTGAGATCAATAGCTCCAGTTGAAGGTTTGCTAAGCAAAGTCATTAGAGAAAGAGATGCATGCTCATGAGAAGTACACCAATTAACTTCAATATTAATTTAATAAATTTCATTGACTTTTGAAAATGTTCAGAACCATTCAAGGGACATTGGAAGAACAATAATCAATATTTTACTCTTTTTTTTTTTTTTTGCTTGTAGACGATTTACAAATTTTTTCAAAAGCGAAGTCAGTTTTTGTTCCTTTATTCTCACTTCTTGTATCATACGTCTTATCTTATGTTGAATATTTGTGTACTATTAACATTTTAATTTTTGAGCATAAATTTCTCATTAATTTGAGCAATATTTCTTCTAAATTGATTTGACTATTGACATTTAATAATACCAGTAGAAAATTCATTATTTTAATACAAATAAGATTATAAGATATTGAAGTCATTTTAAAACTATCACAGATAATTTTTCGCAATACATTCATATATTAAAATAGAAATTAAAAATAAAGTTTATAGGTATGTATTTAAAGAAAAATAAAATAGATGTTCAGAAATGTCCCGAGTAGAGTTGCTATGTTAGTGTGAAAAGATTATCATGGTAATTTTTGTCTTGTTTTTGTCAAGACAGTCACGGTAGGGGAGGACAGGAACTTCTGTACAAACGGAAAGCCATCTTTTAGACAAAACGCTGGTTGACAATTGAATCAGATAAAATGCTGATGTGATCTACGCTTAAAGCTCTTCCGCCCAATCACTCCAATTTTTCAGTTTCGGGACAACGGCTCTCCGTCTGTGGCCAATTTCTGAACTTGCGAAACTTAATAGTGCAAATGATTCAAAGAAATTAAATACCAGTAGAAAAGGAAAACCTAAACTTAATCGGTTTTGGATTGCTGGATAAAGCTAAAGGCAAAAGGATAAGATTGTCATTTCACTTCTATATTTTTCACGTTTAAGAAGTTTTGGTCTCTTATTTCTTCTCTTGTGCATTACAAGTTACTACTTGAAACTAACGGTGGATTTTACCTAATACTAGCTGATAGTTCACATGAAAAGGTTATCATTTTCGCTTTGAAACGTTTCTTTATAATTAGAACATTTCAATCAAATATAATTGGATGGAGTTAAAGCGTAGACGAATTCTTATGTAATGTTTTAGTCTAGTCAGTGTTGTAATTAAAATATTTTACTCAAGTGAACTGAACGCGATTCCTATTTCTAACAGCGGCGCCTCAAGAATTACGGGGGCTGTAAGGCAAAAATATAAAAAATATCCTTTTAGGATGCTAAATGGACTATAAATTAAAATAATTATATTTATTTTATATATTGAATTGTCTTATACTTTTCTTATATGTTTTTATTTATTTATAAAAATTAATAATTTAAATTTCTTATATTTAGAGTCATTTATTCATCCCATTTAATTTGAATTTATATTTTTTAATTTTAACTTTTAATATAAGATAATAGTTATAAACAGAAAACTTATTATATAAGATTTGAGACAAATAATGATAATAACAAATTTTAAGAACCTTAATGTAAATAATATAACTTTTGAAACCTTAATAGAATTAAAATAACGTTTGGTGGCCTTTAAGCAATCTGAGACTCCTAAGCAACTAAAGGGCGGCACTACTGCCCAGGAGTTTCAACCTTGTTCAATTCGGAATCTTGACCTTAAAAACTGCTCCGAAACCGAAAAAAAAAATTCCCGTTCTTCTCCTACCGCTCCGCTTAGAACCCTTTTCCCTTCTTCATCGAATTTACTAGTAAGCCTCTGTTCATCTTCTTTTGTTTTTAGTTCAACTTTTTGGCATTCTTGTAGTTCTGTCAATTATATGCTGGATTTTTATTCTATTATCATTGTTATTTTCTTTGTCTAAGCGTATGAAATTCAGTTTACTTCTAATGATTTAAGAAGATTTTGACGTGAAACAATTTGTGGAAGAAATAAATTATATAAGTTCCTTTGTTCACTAAATTTTAAGGTATTTTACGTTGTGAATATTACAGATTTTGAAGACTATGGTAAGGCAGTTGATGCAATGGATCGAATACCGGCGTTGCCTACTTTTATTAATCATCATATTATGTCTTACCTATCTGCAGAAGAAGTGACTCAAACTAGAATCTTGTCGAAGAGATGGTATCATCTACAGCAAACGTTCCCTATCCTAGATTTTGATCAAAGTTATTTTGCAGGAACATGTGTATATGATGGAAATTTTCCAGATTTAAGGAATGATCAAGGGTTTCTTGAAATGCCAGAGAAGTTTACAGAATTTGTTGATGCTGTCCTTCATCGGTTCTTCCAATTTAAGTTGTGCCTGCAGAAATTTAGACTCGTGATAAGTCTTCTTGATGTTCAAAAGTCATCTTCTGTTCTTGATAAATGGATAGGAATGGCCGTAGAGAGTGAGCTCAAAGAGTTTGAGATCGAAGTTGTATCAGATACAAAGGCATCATACTCCTTGCCTCCAGCCATCTTCTCTGCTAAATTTCTAACAACGTTAAAGCTAAGGAGCTGTAAATTGAAGCGTCCGTCTGATTCTATAAGGTTTCATTCTCGCAAAAAGCTAACTCTAAGCAGCGTTAGCATAGATGAAGAGACGGTACAAAAACTTACTAGTGAATGCCCTTTGCTTGAAGATTTATGTTTTGACTTCTGTCCGTGTTTGAAGCATTTGTGTGTCTCTAAAGCTCCCAAACTCAAGATTATGAAAATTTATGCAGCTGAGGATGAACTTGAAAGTTTTGAAATCGTTCTTCCGAGTCTTGAAGAGTTAGACCTTCTGTTTACTCTTGAACAAACACCTCAAGCAATTGACTTTAACTGTCCGCGTTTGAAAAAGTTAAAATTTGGGGGTATCAATCTTACAGACCAAAAGTATCTTCATTTGATTTCAAAATCTCCATCGCTTGAAAATCTGACCTTGTCTGGCTGTTCTTTTCTCGAAGAAGTTACAATTTCAAGTATTCAGCTTAAGAACTTAGAAGTTAGTTACAGTTATGATCTGAAGGCATTAATCTTGACACTCCAAATTTACTTTCCTTTACTTATGATGATCGTAATTCATTTCTCACTTCTCCTATAAAAGCTCCATGCCCGTTGGAAGTCAGATTTAATCCTCAATATGTATTTAGCACTCAGTGGTGCCTTAAACTAAGGGAATTTCTTGGACTTAATAATCAAATTGAAGCTCTAAGCATCTCGGTGGTGTGCAACATAGTATGTCTAAGTTCCATATATTTTAGTATTATTGTTTCAATTGGTTTTGGTTACATCCTGTTATGATTATTCTAATCTGTTTTTTTGTTTTGATTTATCAAGGGCTCATTTAATTTAGATGAGTTCAGAGAAAGTTGCCTTTCACTTCCTTGCAATGTTGGGAATCTGGATCTAAGCGTAGGACATCTGCCATTGTCAGACTACAGGGTTTTGTTGGAGGGTTTTCTCTGGATTTGTTATCCAAGGACTTTGTCTGTGCGAACACGGTCATGTTCTCTCAAGGACCAGAATGAAACATTGAAGGTATGTTCTTTCTAATTATTTTTCCTTTCACGGAAGGTCTAATGAGAGGAAAGGAAAGAAAAAATTTTAGTTTACTCTGGAGTCAAGGAGAAAGAGAAGTGTAGTAACTAAATTCACAAGTTCTCTTATCTTTAGTCTTCAGAAAGGTCTCTTTCGGGAATAGGTTTGATTTGAATGAAATTAGTTCTATTTAATAATGAGCAGGGGAATGGTGGTGAATAATTTCTCTATTTTCCACTTTTATTTTCCTATTCTCCATCAGGAGGAGAATTGCTGGCTTTTTCATTCTTAATATGTCTACTTCTTTAAGTGAATATGACAACGTATCTTTTTTTTTCTTTTAATTAATCTTTTGTTTGGGTTTTATCTGATTTTCTTGAATTACAGTTGCTGTACGACCAGCTCAATGACAGAGGTGTGAAGTTCTGCAATTTTAATCACATCAAGTGTTGGCGGCATTACTTAAAAGATGTAAAAATTAAGAGTTTTCAGCGATTTGAAGATAAGAAATTATATGATCTAGATAATTTGATGAAGCTGCTTAATACAGATAATTTGATGGAAGTCTGGCCTAACCTGCCAGAAGGGATTCTGCGATTTCATCTTGATTGGTGTTTCCCCTGTACTTCTCGATGAGGCTCAAGTTAATTTTCTCTTTACTGTACCAGATTTTAACATTATATTTTCATCTTTATTTTATATGCATTCTCTTTTAATTCTTTATGTTAAAAGTTTCTTGGAAAGCATGGAATGGATGACATTTATGCTTGATGAATATCCATAAGAAATCTATCTAGTTTAACTGATTTTCTTTGTCCGAGGCTGTGAGAAATTCTGATGTTAAAATTAATCAAGATTTACGGAACTCCTTCCCATCAAAATTGTCTATCATGCCCTTGCCTAAATTTTTAGGCGGAGGAATTGAAGAGTGCCAATATTTATGTTGCAGTATAAGTTATTTATGAAACAGAATTAATTGGTGTTTACAATAGGATGCATGCAAGATGTTGATGTCAATAAAGAATAATTTGGATTATTTTATGTTATGAATTTTATTTATTTAGAGTTCTTTAACATAAAAACTTAAGAAACTGGTATTGATATTAATCTAACCTCCATAAGTACTTTTTCTCCTAAGAATTTTGTCGTTGCTAAGACATTATTGGAGACTAATTGTTTTCATATTACTTTGTATTGCACATGGAAATGCTTGCTAAAGGGACAGACTCTCTTAATGTTAAACAGAAGATTGGGCAGTCAAGTTAAGAACCAAAACTGCTTTACTCTTTTGCCTGACTTTAATCAATTTACAATTTTCATGCAAGAATGATTAAACTACGAGAAATTCTACTCAATGTCTTTGAAATCTTAGATTCGATGTACAAATAATGTTATAACACTGACATCGCAGTCTTTTTTTTATATCATTACAGAGCAATTTGCTCTGTTCTTCCCCTGCTTTCTTCTTTGAAATCAATGGCCAACGTGCTTTGAGACTTGATCTCTACCATATATGATGTTCTCTCGTTGCATAAATTGCACTGCTAGAAATGCAACATATGTAACTGATCTCGACAAGAATGTCATTTCTCTGAAGAACGAGTTCCAAAAATTGATTGAAGCAAGGGATGATGTGTTGATAAGGGTTGTCGATGCTGAGCAACGACAAATGCAGCGGCTGAATAAAGTGCAAGGTTGGCTTTCAAGGGTTCAAGCTGCGGAAACTGAAGTTCATAAATTGATAGGAGGTAGCTTTCGAGAACTCCGGAAATTATTTCTTGGAGCTTAGTGTTCCATGAACTGCGTGTCAAGCTAAAAGTGGCTAAAAGGCTGTCAGTTGTAGAGTCATTAATCGCTCAAGGAAATTTCCCTATCGTAGCTAAAAGGCCTCTGGAACCTGCTGCTGATGAAGGAGCTATGCATCCAACAATGGTACGCCTGCAACCATTGTTTAATAAGTTCTGGAAATGCCTTGGAGAAGAACAAGTGGACATTATTGGTGTGTATGGTATGGGGTTGCTGGTGAAACTACCCTATTAACCCAAATCAACAACAAGTTCGTTGATGTGCCTTGTGATTTTCACGTTGTGGTATGGGTGGTGGTTTCTAAAGAACTTGAAAGCATTCAAGAGAAGATAGCAAGAAAGATAAGTTTATTTAATGCTTCCTGGAAGAATAGAAGTCTTGAAGAGAGAGCGGTAGACATCTTCGAGATTTTAAGTAAGAAGAAGTTTATATTGTTATTGGATGATGTATGGGACCATGTGGATTTTAATCAAAATTGGTATCCCATGTCCTGGCTTGACAAAGTCATCCAAGGTAGTTTTCACAACTCGGGACTATGAGGTTTGTGTTAAAAGGGAAGCACATCAATGCTTCAAAGTGGAGTGTTTGGGACGTGATGATGCCTGGGAATTATTTCAGGAGAAGGTTGGAAGAGGCATTCTTGATGGTCATCCTGAAAATCCTAAGCTAGCAAAAGTAATAACAGAAGAGTGTGGTGGCCTGCCACTAGCACTTATTACTGTTGGTCGAGCTATGGTTTCCAAGAGGTCACCTCAAGAATGGAAACATGCAATTGAGGTCTTGAGGAAATCAGCTTCCAATTTCACAGGTATGGAGAGAAAGGTGTATTCATGTTTAAAATTCAGTCATGATAATTTGTGTGATGAGACAACTAGATCTTGTTTCTTGTATTGTTGTTTATTTCCAGAAGACTATGAAGTTGATAAAGAAGAGTTGATAGATTGTTGGCCAGGGGAGGATCTTTCATATGAATATAATGGCTATGATGCAAGAAACCAAGGACACTCCATTATTGGTGTTCTTGTTTCTACATGTTTATTGGAAAGAAGAGATGATGGTATAAAAATGCATCATGTGATTCGTAACATGGCTATATGTATAGCCTGTAATATTGAGAAGGAAAAGGAGAAATTTTTGGTTATAACTGGTGTTGGATTATCTAACCCACCCGGGGTCGAATTTTGGGAAGAGATGAAGAGGTTGTCTCTCATCAACAATAAAATTGAGAATCTTATAGAGACTCCTACATGTCCTCGTCTTCAAACTTTGTTTTTGAATAGAAATAGCTTATGAAGGATCAACAGTAACTTCTTCCCGTTTATGCCCCCCCTTGAAGTTTTAAATTTATCAAATAATGGTTCTCTAGTTCAATTGCCACCCAGTATACCAAAACTGGTTCATTGCGGGATCTTAATCTGCCACGTACGTGTAGAAGAGAGTTGCCAACAGAGTTAAAAGCCTTAATAAATCTTAAATGTTTAGGCTTGGAGTATATAAGTGCTCTGGAAAAGATTCCACATTAGCTGATATCTAATATGTACAAGTATTGAGAATGATAAGATGTGGTCTTCCCTCAGATGCAAAGGTTGCATCTATTATTCAGGATGGGGACTGAGCTTTTCCTGATGGTGGGTTGGTCCTTGGACGGATTTGGAACTCAGTCAGCATCTGGCCTATGATGGGGAATCCCTCCATATTGTTTGGAAGGGCCACAGCTCTGGTATTTTCTCTATTAACTCAGTATAGGGTTTATTACGGAGTAGGCGATCAGAGAACTCATTTCATAATCTTCTCTGGCTCCCTGGCCATGTTCCAAGACACTCATTTATTCTTTGGTTGGCCTCGTTGGGACGTCTTCGTACTTTGGATCGTCTACGGCGTCATGGCATGTCATCATCTTCAGGTTGTGTCCTCTGTGCTTCAACAAATGAGAGTCATGACCATCTTTTCTTTAGCTGTCCTTTCTCGTCTTCTGTATGGAGGGAGATTTTAGCTAAGACTCTCATTGTTTGGCCTTCTTTTGGTTGGCTCTCTCTACTTCATTGGGCTTCTCAACATCTTCAGGGCAGGAAGAATTTCGGGCATATCCTTGCGCATTTAGTCTTCTCTGCTATAGTGTATTTTCTTTGGTATGAGAGGAATGATCATGTGTATAAACAGCGTCGTCGGACTCGTCGTCAAGTGATTGATGAGATTTTTGCTTTGGTTCGCTCTCGGCTCCTAACCTTGGAGGCCAAGTATGTGATCAGTCCTTAGCTTCGTGCCATATGGGGCCTACACCGTTAGTTTGTTTCTTGGATTTTGTCTATTGTTTGGGCCATTGTGCCCCTTTGTCTTTGTTGTTTTACCGAAGACAGTCTGTTATAGTTGGTTTTGAGCCAGTGCGTCATGTTCTGTTTTGTTTGGGACTCTGGGCTCTACTTTATGTTTGTTTTGTTTTGTTTTGGGGTCTTTGAGCTTCTTATTTCCTTTTAGACTTGTGAGTACCAGATAATCTTCTTGGGGTATGCCCCTCGTATTTTGTACTTTCGTTTTTCTTTTAATGTAAATAGTAATTTTTCCAAAAAAAAAAATAGATAAGATGTGGTCGTGATTTTCTACTTGTAGAAGAAGATAATCTTTTATGTGATGGCGGTGAATCATTGGTAGAATTGGTTAGGAAAGATTTAAATCTTTTGACCATCTCCTTGCGAAGTTCGTGTGCACTCCAAAGATTTTTGAGTTCCGTTCAGTTACAGAGTTGTACTCAATCTCTTGACCTTCAAGACTTAGACGATTCAAAGTCACTCGAGGTTTTCAGCTTGACAGATCTCAAGCATCTCGATACATTACAGATTCGACGTTGCGTTAATTTGGAAGAGTTGATTGATCATGCGGGGGAAAGACAAATATCGCGAGAATCTTATTCTTTCTGCAACCTTCTTACAGTTTATGTTGAAAGTTGCTTCGGATTGGGAGAATTCATGGCTTGTTTTTGCTCCTAACATCAAGCTTCTTGGGATTTACGAATGTTATGAGATGGAAGAAATTATTAAGTCCTGGAAAAGTGGGCGAAGATATTATGACAAATCTAAACCCTTTCCCGAAACTCCAATCTCTTGAGTTAATGGAAAATCCAAAATTGATGAGCGTTTACGGGAAGGCTTTGCGCTTCCCACATATTGGTCGCCTAGAGCTGAAGAAGCTTCCACTCGATTCCAGTAGCGCAAAGGAAAGTAAAATTCTTATCAAGGGAGAGAAAGATTGGTGGACAAAACTGAATTTTATACAAAATGTCCTTCATTTTGTGCAATTTGTTAAGCGTTTCAATTTAAATGACGTTTCTATTTTACTCGTCTTTTATGGGCGCAAGGACTTACTATGCTTGCCAAACGTATATATATGTGCCTGATTTTTTGTTAAACCAATGCTTAATCAGGAGTTCGCCTTAGTTATTGGATGTCTGACTTTGCTGCCATCTTGCTACTGGTTTTCAATGTCATCTACTGCTCATTTTTCAACTCAAAACTTTTGAGTTGCTTCAAGGTTTATTTTGGTCCCACTTGTGATGTCTTGTATGAATGAAGACAACAATAAAAATAGCGTTGAGGTTATATTCCAATTACTAGAGGTTTAAAGCTAAAGTAAAAACTTTAAAAGCAAGTAAATGCATGCAATTCTCCATATTTTTATTTAATACTTCACTCAGCTAGTTTGTGCTTCGTTTGTAATGAAAGCTAACTGCATCTACATTCTTAAGTAAAAGAATATATTGCATTTTATGCTGATGCATCAAGTTTTATCATAATAACAAATTTCTCAAATCTGAATGATGCTGGTTGCGTATATCTAAAAACGAATTTTAATATTTCTTCAAAATTTGTTGGTTGGTAGATTATTTCAAGAAAATCAAATGAAATTTTTTCCTGTACATGACATTAAGGACCCTACAAACTTCACAGATTGTATTGGAAACTTTCTTATGATATGAGAATGAGCATTCCAACAGGGGCCGTTTGGTATAAGGGATAGGAATATTGAGAATGAGATTCACAATACTGGGAAAATAAAAGATGGGAATATGATATCTGGGAAAATATGATTATTGTGTTTGGTTTGCCACAAGAATCTCGGTTTAGATTACTATAGGAATCAGATTATTATATTTGATTGTATATAAGAATGTTAATTTTCTTTACTATGTGAGTAACGTTGATAACACAAATTTTTTTACTTTATAAAGAAGACTTAAAATTTTTTTCTTGTTCTAGTATAATTGTAATATAAATATACATATATATATATATATATATTAAGCTATATATATATATAAGGATAATAATTTTGAAGATTTTAAAAATTATTTATTATGAATTGCTATAAATAATTTAAAAATATTTTGAATTTATTATAAATCCATTATAAATTACAATAAATATTTTTTCATAAATTTATTATAAACTACTATAAATAATTTATAAATTTATCGTAAAATGTAATAATAAATTTATCATAAATTTATTAAAATTTTGTTGTTGCTATATTGAAAATGTCACATGCATGAATGTTTTTTCCTTTTAAATCATACTTTTATTACAAAGAAATCATTCTTGCACATACACAGAATGTTGTTTTCTGTTTCGTTAGATTTGATTTAGTTTTTATGGAATCTTAGATAAATCTAGTGTTATTATGTGATTTTTGTGATTTGATGTGTATGAAAACTGTGGAAACTGATGGATTTCGTCGTGAGGTAGACAATGGCGATTATCTCGACTTCACTCGACACTCGACACTTACATGTCGAGTCATGTCGGATTCACAACCGATACTTGATATCAATCTATTTTCAAAGACATCGAGTGTCGACACAAGCTTTCATCTGACATGCTGAGTGTCATGTTGGAGTATTGGCTCTTTAGCCAATGCTATAAGCAATGTGAGGGATCCCACATTGCTCAAATAGAAATACTTGGGACTCCTTTGGGCTTATAAAAGAAGCCAAGTAGGAGAGTTATGAGTGTACCAAGAGAAATATCCTCCACCCCCTAAAGTTGTAAGGTCTCACATATAAGACCTCATAGTTTAAGGGCCTTTCCGTAAGGACCTTAAAGTCTGTAATATTTGTTTTTCCCCTTTTGATTTTGGGTATTTGTAGTATTGCCCAATTGTTTGGGTAATTACGTTTGGCCCAACTATTTGGGTAATTACAGTTTGGCCCAATAGTTGTGGTATTTGTATTGTGGCCCAAAAGTTTGTATTCTCTTTGAAGATAGTGGAAAGTTTCTTCAGCGGCGCCCGAGGACGTAGGTACTAATACCGAACCTCGTTAAATCCTGGTGTGTATTCTATTTCTGCATTGTGGTTGATTGGTTGCCTCTTTAGTTGCTATTATATTCAAATCTGGCATAGTTTGTGTTGTGCATTTGGTTGTTCTATTGGTTGTCGCTTCCGCTTGTGCATAACAATTGGTATCAGAGCCGAAGGTTTTGGGTAGTTAGTGGCTATTTCATTGACGCACTTACTACTGTTCTGGGCTGTTGATTTTGGATTGCTAGTTATTGAATATAATAGTTTGTTTGGAGCTTGGTTATTGGTGATTTGTGTATCGAGCTTGTTTGTGAGAGGTAGTAATGGCTTCATCATCTACTGTATCTGAGAAGACAGTGACTGTGACAAATGCAAAAATAGATGTTGAAAAATTTGATGGCCGAAATAATTTTGGCTTATGGCAGAGTGAGGTGTTGGACGGGTTGTATCAGCAGGATTTGGATATTTTTCTGGAAGAAACAAAACCAGAAGATATCAGTGCAAGAGATTGGGACAGGCTGAATATAAAAGCTTGTGGGTTGATTCGCTCTTGTTTGTGTAGAGAACAAAAGTATCCGTTCACTAAGGAGACATCTGCAAACAAATTGTGGAAGGCGCTGGAAAACAAATATATGAAGAAAAGCAATGAGAATCGGCTGTATCTATTGAAGAGATTGTTCCGTCTCCAGTTGAAACCAGGTACGATCATCAGTTCTCATATTGATGAGTTTAATAAGTTAATTGCTGATTTGTTAAACTTAGATGAAACATTCAAAGATGAGATTAAGGCTATGCTATTGATTGGCTCACTTCCGGATGAATTAGATCATTTATGCATTACTCTTATCCATGGGAAAGATAAACTGTCTTTTGAAGAAGTCTGTTCTGCTTTGTTGAATTATAAAATTCGTAAGAAAGATCAAAGGGAACATAGGAATGAGTCAGTAGATGCATTGACAGTGAGAGGGCGTAGTCATAGTAGGAAACCAGGAAAAAGGGGAAAATCTTTGTCGAGGGGTAGATTAGGAAAAGATGAATGTGCCTTTTGTCGTGAGAAAGGGCATTGGAAGAAAGATTGTCCTAAGTTGAAAAAGAAAGAAAAGGGCAAAACTGTTTCTGATGCATGTGTTGTTGAGCGTGAGGATGATAGTGATTCAGATATATGTCTAGTTGGTCTTCCATCCACTTCTGTTTCTGATGAGTGGATTATGGATTCGGGTTGTACTTATCATATGTGTCCACATCGGGATCGGTTCTTTCAGTTTGAACAGCTTGATTGTGGAGTTGTGTATATGGGCAATGATGATATTTGCCATACTGCTGGGATAGGTTCGATTCGATTGAGGAATCATGATGGACTGACTAGAGTTCTGACAAATGTTCGGTATGTACCGAAGTTGAAGAAGAATCTCATCTCTTTGGGAGCCTTAGAATCTAAAGGCTGTGGTATATCTATTCGAGATAGAATTCTGAGGGTCACTTCAGGCGCTCTTGTGGTATTGAAAGGCACTATGAGAAACAACTTGTATTACTATAATGGTAGTACAGTTACTGGATCAGCGGCTACGGTTTCTGATAATGATACAGATTCAGAGATTACGAGACTGTGGCACATGCGTTTGGGACATGCAGGTGAGAAAGCCTTATTCAGTTTGGTGAAACGAGGCTTATTGAAAGGTGCAAAGACCTGCAAGCTGGATTTCTGTGAGCATTGTGTTCTGGGAAAGCAGAAGAGAGTAAAATTTGGCACCGCTATTCATAATACCAAGGGTATTCTTGATTATGTTCACTCAGATGTGTGGGGACCTACTAAAACCGCATCTATGGGAGGTAGGCACTACTTTGTTACTTATGTTGATGACTTTTCCAGAAGAACTTGGGTGTATTGTTTGAAATCAAAAGATGATGTACTTCGTGTTTTCCTTAAATGGAAAAAGATGATTGAGACACAGACTGGTAAGAAGATCAAACATCTCAGAGCAGACAATGGTGGTGAGTATTGCAGTGATCAGTTTTTGAAATTGTGTCAAGATGAGGGTATTGTACGTCATTTTACTGTTAGAGGTACACCACAACAGAATGGGGTGGCAGAACGCATGAACCAAACATTGCTGGAGAAAGTTCGGTGTATGTTGTCCAATGCTGGGTTGGGCAAAGAGTTTTGGGCTGAGGCTGTGACTTATGCATGTCATCTCATTAATCGTCTACCATCAGCTGCTATTGGTGATAGAACTCCATTGGAGGTATGGTCTGGACAACCTGTTTCTGATTATGATTCTTTACATGTTTTTGGTTCCACTGCATATTATCATGTGAAAGAATCTAAGCTGGATCCTAGAGCCAAGAAAACGATTTTCTTGGGATTTGCTTCTGGAGTAAAAGGATATCGTCTTTGGTGTCCTAGTTCGAGGAAGATTGTATCCAGTCGAGATGTGACATTTGATGAGTCTTCAATGTTGAAGAAATCAGAAAACCAGACAAAGGTGAATGGTACTCCACAGCAGGTGGAGCATACTCAACAGCAGGTGGAGTTTGAAACGACGACATTGAATCCAGTTAGATCTGTTGAGACAGATGATGGTACTCTTGTGACAGAGGGAGATTTGGGAGATGATGGTGAGGGTTCTACTCAGGAACCTCAACAGCAACAAAAATCTATTGTAGTTAATAGGCCAAGACGTAAGATTCGCAGACCTGCTCGATTTGCTGATATGGTGGCCTATACACTTCCAATTGTAGATGCTGATGTTCCTTCCACTTATAAAGAGGCAGTCAGATGTTCTGAAGTTGATGAGTGAAAAACAGCTATGAGCGAAGAGATGCAGTCTCTTCAGAAGAATGAAACTTGGGAGCTAGCTCAACTACCGAAGGGTAAAAAGGTAATTGGGTGCAAATAGATATATGCAAAAGAAAGATGGATTTTCTGACAAGAATGACGTCCGCTACAAGGCAAGGTTGGTGGCTAAAGGCTACGCTCAGAGGGAAGGAATTGACTACAATGAGGTATTTTCTCCAGTTGTGAAACATTCTTCTATTAGAATTTTGTTGGCCTTGGTAGCTCAGATGAATATGGAACTAGTTCAATTGGATGTAAAAACTGCATTTTTACATGGTGACTTGGAAGAGGAAATCTATATGACTCAGCCAGAGGGATTCAAAGTTGCTGGTAAGGAAAATTTGGTTTGTAAACTGAAAAGATCGCTTTATGGTTTGAAGCAATCTCCCAGACATGGTACAAGCGATTTGATCGGTTTATGATGGGTCAGAGGTACACAAGAAGCAAATTTGATAATTGTGTATATTTTCGGAGGCTACGTGATGGTTCTTTCATTTATTACTCTTGTATGTTGATGACATGTTGATAGCTTCGACGAATGTCGAAGAAATTGCAAAGTTGAAGACTCAGTTGAATCGAGAGTTTGAGATGAAAGATTTGGGTGAAGCTAAGAAGATTCTTGGCATGGAGATTAGCAGAGATAGAGGGAGAAGCAAGATTTTGTTTGACTCAGAAGCAGTATCTGAAGAAGGTATTACAGCGGTTTGGCATTACAGAGCAGTCAAAACCTGTAAGTACCCCACTTGCTCCTCATATGAAGCTCAGTGCATCTTTATCTCCTAGTACAGATGAGGAACGAGAGTATATGTCTCGAGTTCCGTATGCTAATGCAGTTGGTAGCCTGATGTATGCCATGGTATGTACGAGACCCGATATTTCACATGCAGTTGGAGTTGTGAGCAGGTATATGCATGATCCTGGTAAAGGACATTGGCAAGCAGTGAAATGGATTTTACGGTATTTGTTGAGAACCGTAGATGTTGGCTTAGTCTTTGAGAGAGATGATACATGTGGTCAGTATGCTATTGGTTATGTTGATTCAGATTATGCTGGTGATTTGGATAAACGTCGGTCGACAACCGGTTATGTGTTTACTCTTGCAAGAGCACCAGTGAGTTGGAAGTCTACTTTACAGTCTACAGTGGCTTTGTCTACTACAGAGGCAGAGTATATGGCAATGACAGAGGCTGTGAAGGAAGCTATTTGGCTACAGGGATTACTGGATGAATTGGGAATTGGGCAGAAGAAGATTACTCTTTATTCTGACAGTCAGAGTGCTATTCACTTAGCTAAGAATCCAGTGTTCCATGTTCGTACGAAGCATATTGATGTTCGGTATCATTTTGTGCGGGAGATCATTGATGAAGGGAGAATCTTACTTCAGAAGATTGGGACTGCCGAGAATCCCGCAGATATGTTGACTAAGGTTGTGACAGCGATCAAGTTCAGTCATTGTTTGGACTTGATCAACATTGTGCCTGTTTGACCGCGCCATTGGGCGCATTTGGAGGCGTTGCTGCTGTGATAGAGAATATGGGAAAAAGAAGAGTATTGTGGTGGATTGGCTAAATCGCCAAGGTGGAGAATTGTTGGAGTATTGGCTCTTTAGCCAATGCTATAAGCAATGTGAGGGATCCCACATTGCTCAAATAGAAATACTTGGGACTCCTTTGGGCTTATAAAAGAAGCCAAGTAGGAGAGTTATGAGTGTACCAAGAGAAATATCCTCCACCCCCTAAAGTTGTAAGGTCTCACATATAAGACCTCATAGTTTAAGGGCCTTTCCGTAAGGACCTTAAAGTTTGTAATATTTGTTTTTCCCCTTTTGATTTTGGGTATTTGTAGTATTGCCCAATTGTTTGGGTAATTACGTTTGGCCCAACTATTTGGGTAATTACAGTTTGGCCCAATAGTTGTGGTATTTGTATTGTGACCCAAAAGTTTGTAATTCTCTTTGAAGATAGTGGAAAGTTTATTCAGCGGCGCTCGAGGACGTAGGTACTAATACCGAACCTCGTTAAATCCTGGTGTGTTTTCTATTTCTGCATTGTGGTTGATTTGTTGCCTCTTTTGTTGCTATTATATTCAAATCTGGCATAGTTGTGTTGTGCATTTTGGGTTATTCTGTTGGTTATCGCTTCCGCTTGTGCATAACATGTCAGATACGTGAAAATCGACATATAGATGTATTGAACCATGTATCCGACGCTTGACATGTCAGATGAAAGCTTGTGTCGAGCTCTATTGAGTTTTGTTGGGTTTTGTTGTGATTTGGGTGGTGTTGTCTAAAGATTTGCGGCTTGAGAGGATTCAGGAAACAATTGGCAAAAAGATAGGCTTGGTTGACCAGTCATGGAGGCGTAAAACTTTTGAAGAGAAAGCCATGGACGTCTTCAAGATTTTGTGCAAAGGGAAATTTGTATTATTACTAGATGATGTATGGGATAGAGTTGATTTAATCAAAGTGGGTCTCCATCTTCCTAGCTCAAGAGTTGCGTCTAAAATAATCTTCACTACTCGTTTTCTTGATGTTTGTGGCCTCATGGAAGCTCACAAGAAGTTTAGAGTGGAATGTTTGGCAGAGGAGGAAGCTTGGAGTTTGTTTGTAAAGAAGGTTGGGGAAGAAACTATTGACAGTCATCCTGATATTCTTGAGTTAGCTCAAATTATAGCCAAGGAGTGTGCTGGTCTACCACTTGCACTAATTACTATCGGTTGAGCCATGACTTGCAAGAAGACTCCTGAGGAGTGGAGATATGCAATTCAAGTGTTAAAGAGATCAGCCTCTAAATTTCCTGGGATTGAGAAAGATGTTTATCCTCTTTTAAAGTTTAGTTATGATAGTTTACCAAATGACACCATTAGATCACGCCTCTTATATTGTAGTTTATTTTCAGAAGACTATAAAATTCTTAAAATTGATTTGATTGATTGCTGGTTAGATGAGAAACTTTTGAATATATATGATGAAAGCGATGTCTACAGTCATGGGTACTACATTGTTAGTATTCTAGTTCATGCATGTTTATTGGAAGAAAAAGAAGAGCAAGGAGAAATTTTCGTCAGAATGCATGATCTGATTCGTGACATGTGTTTGTGGATAGCATGTGAAATTGAGAAGGAGAATCAGAACTTTTGTGTTCATGCAGGCTCTGGATTGACAGAAGCTCCAAATGTGGAAAAATTGGAAGGGTTAAGAAGAATGTCATTGATGGAAAACAAGATTGAGCATCTATTAGAAACCCCTAAATGTCCAAATCTCATAACTTTATTTTTGAATAGGAATAGCTTGAAGACATTTAATAGTGGGTTCTTTGAATTTATGCCTTCCCTACGAGTTTTAAACCTATCAAATAATCAATCTTTAATTGAATTGCCTTTCTGGAATTTCAAATTTGGTTTCATTACAATAACTGAATCTAGCACGAACTGCCAAAGACGTGTTGCCAATAGAGTTAAAATCCTTGGTCAATCTTACTTATTTGAGCTTGGATTATACAAGATCTCTCCACTAATCCAAGGAGATTGATATCAAACTTTTCAATGTTAAGTGTATTGAGAATGTTCTATTGTGGTAATTATTTATTTGGCGGTGGTGAACTTTTGTTGGAGGAATTGCTTCGTATGAAATATTTAAATGTGTTGATTCTTACCCTATATTTAAATGTGTTGATTCTTACCCTGAGAAGTTGCCAGGCATTTCAAAGATTTTCAGGCTTCTTGAAATTGCAAAGTGCTACTCAATCACTAAGCCTTCAACGCTTCGATGATTCAAATTCACTGGTTTTTCTTCAAAAAATCTTAAGCAACCTCGGGTCCTAGATATTAAAAATTGTCAGTATTTGGAAGAGTTGAAGATTGAACACATAGGACAAGTACAAAAAGCAAGAGAAGCTAACGGATTATGCAACCTTCACACAGTTCAAGTATCCTCTTGCTACAGACTGAAGGACTTGACATGGCTTGTTTTTGTGCCAAACCTAAAGCTTCTTAACATAAAACGTTGTGAGGAGATGAAAGAAATATTTAGTGTTGGAAAATTGGGTTAAATTGAGAAGATGGTGGGGGGTCTGAATCCTTTTGCAAACCTGCAACTTATTCATTTACAAGAACTACCAAACCTTATTAGCATCTATTGAAAGGCCTTGCCCTTTCCACATTTGAAGGAAATTTGTGTGATAAAATGTCCAGAGCTTAAGAAGCTACCACTGGATTCCAACAGTGGAGAAGCAGGTAAAATTGTTATCAAGGGACAGAAAGAGTGATGGAAAAAGCTGCAATGGGAGGATCAAGCCACTCAAAATGATTTTCTTCCTTGTTTCAAGGAAGAATTCTGATGATTAAAAACTTTAAAGTGCACTGACATGAATAAAGACTTCTGGCAGGTGCTTCTTCCATTTAAAGTGTTTTCCTTATTATTATTTTTAATGCGTAATTCAATTGTAAGCCCTTCATTGTTGTCACTCATATACCTTGTATTATTTTTTTTTTTAACTTTTTCTGTTATTTATTAGTTGTTTCTTTTCCTATTCTAGTGATAGATTCCTGGATGAGGATTTCAGATTATCAATTAGTTGTTTCTTTTCCTATTCTAGTGACAGATTCCTGGATGAGGATTTCAGATTTCTGGTGTCAGGGCACTTCTGCTCGCTTGTGGCTTGACAAATTGTCTCTGAAAATCTAGATTCAAAGGTTTGCTATAGCTTTGATCCAATGAATTTAATTAAAAATGAGATACCTAAGAACTATATACATAATCCTAGTTGTTTTCAACCCAGTCCTTGGACAAACCTGTTGGTGGAATAATTCGTTTTGCCATAAGTATCCTGTTAAGAACAGAGCTGCATAACAGAGGTTTATCCCTCTGCCTTTTAAAGGTTTTCTCTGTCTTGATATATCATCTCTACAATAACTAAAGCATTAATCTACATTCATTTGATCTTCATATTGTACTGATTTTGACTAATTGATAGTTAGTTGGACAGGTCCAGGGAAAGTTGGTACTTTGCCAATGTCTACAACTTCAAATTCATGAATGATTAACTCTGTTCAGCCTCTCTGTCACTTGGCAGAGCAGAGCAATGGCATTGAAGAAGGATGTTCAAAGACAGTCTTCTACAAACTGAGGTTCACTAGGAGGCAGTTTGCACCAGGCATAACAGTTAGGTGACAGACGAGATAGGGCTATGCAGCTTTTGGAGAGTGGTTTGAAATTAGGAACTTGATATCCTGAACCCCAATTTTAGTAATGCTTGCTGAAGAATTGTATAATTGCAGGTTCTTTTCCAAAATTTTAGTTGTTATTATAATGAGTTCTTTCTTTTGATTGCGCCCGCACTTAATATATTTTAGTTTCGTAGTGAACCTTCACCGTATTGGATGTTAACTTGCATAATAATTGCCCAAAGACCCAAAAATACAGGGAGTAAAATGATGTGTTGAGGAAGAAATGATACCGGTACTCAAGGAAGAGGTGAACATGGTTTTCGATTTTAGCAAGGTTTAGAATCAATTAAACATGAAACAGAATTGCAATAAAAATTGCTTGGCAAATTAACAACTTAAAATTTTCTATGTAAACTTGTCATTTAATTGTCTCTTAAATTATTCCAAGAACCTGCATTTGAATGTATATTTTAGCTGGCTATTGACTCCTAAGCGAGCGTGCTAATGAAAAGAATGGCAAGATGGACGGGTGGTTGACGGAAAAATGGACCTTTTAAGGATTCTTCACAATATCTCTATAGCATTAACCAGGGCCAATTTGAAAAAATACTCTCAAGTTTTTTATCCAATTCTAAGCAAGAAGGACAGTACATTTTTAACCAATTATACCCTTTGAGTTTGTTTTAACACAAATAAAAATTCGAAAGTACTCTTTTACCCCCTATATTATCTGATTAACAAACATTATCCAACCAAAAATAACATTTTAATTAACAACCTTAAAATTAACTAAACAAGGAACAACAAAACTCGTATCAGATCTCAAACGCAAACCCATCTTGAGAATGTGAGGAAGAGAGACTGGACCGGGAGTCACATAAGGGCGATTGGCAGAGACGGACTTGAGAAGGTGGGTGGTGGTGACGTGTCGCGATCTAGCGGATGGATTTTTTTTAATAGATCTGGACCGGGTCGAGAAAGGCAATCGGTTTGCCCGAGTTCGAACCGTATTTCAGGCGCTAGCCACCAGGGATTGGAGGCGAGGCGTGTATGAGATCGCCGTGAGAGAGATTAAGGAGAGGACGTATGAGTTAGCCAAGAGACAGATTGTGAAAATATGGAAACTTAAGGAAGCTGGGTGGAACCTACGGAGACTGGAATCAACGGTAGCGTTTAAGTCGTTGATGACAAGTTCTGCTAGAGAGGAATGGAGGAGTGTTTGGGAGAGGCAGGTGCTGGAACCAAGCGTGAAGGTTGTGAATACTCCTTGGAAGAGTTCAGCTTTTTCAACCGATTCTTTGTTTTTTTTTTTTTTTAAAATTTAATTTGACTTATTTTTAGTTTTTATTTATTTTTGGTTAAAAGATTTTTGATGTAACGGGCTGTGGCTGTTTTGGGGTGGCGCTGGTAGTAGTGTCTTCGGATTTTTGTGAGCGGCAGTGGCAGAATTAATTAATTTAGAGAATTTCTAATCAACTGAAATGTTAATTTTTTGTATGAGATTCTCGTTTTACACCTGTTTTTTAGTCTAATTTTTAATGGAATTAGTGAGTTGATTAAGAAAGTGATAATTTAAAAGGTGCGGTCGATCTAAGATACGTAGTCGATCAATCTCTATTGAATAGAAGACTAGAATTTAAAGATCTTTTTTTAAATAGTCTTATTAATTAATTAAGAAGGATAGATCGATTTCTGTCAGATAAGAGATTAAAATTAGAGGCACTTTTTTAAATAATCCTAGTAATTAATTAAGAAGGATACAAAGTTAAATTAACATACAAAAACTAGAAAATAATTATGAAAACAGATAAAAAAATGTTAATTAAGCATTAATATTTTTATTGGATGTAGATCACGTTCACACTTCACATATCTAGCTTATTTATTAAGGCCCTTTCTTTTGCCTTTTGGTCAAACCCCTATTTAAAGGATGCATGAACCCGCAGCCCCAACCTCTAGCTTTTTCCTCTTTTCATTTTCGAAGAAATTTCTAATTGGTGGGATACAGCGAATGCCATGTGAAACTTTCAACTCAATAAATTATTTAATCGAAGAAAGGACAACAAGTTTCAGAATTGAAACTTTATTAATGAAATTATTATTCAAGGGTAATATTGTCTTTTAGATTTACTAGTTATATCTCATCCAATATATCATTTAATTTATTTGGAATTTTTATTTTATTTATGTGGAAGTCTGAGAGGAGCTCTCTCTCTCTCTCTCTCTCTTCTCCAGATTTTTCTTTCCTCAAAATCTTATACAAACTAGCTATGGGTAACATTTTCTCAATCTCACTCTCATGTGATGCCCTTTTCTCTGTTTGTCTACATTGCACTATAAGAAAAGCCACTTATATATGGGAGCTGGAAAAAAATGTCAATTCCTTGCAGAACGAATTGCAGAAATTGATTGAAGAAAGGGATGATGTGAAGAGGAGGGTTGTTATTGCCGAACAACGACAAATGCAACGGTTGAACCAAGTGCAAGGATGGTTTTCAAGGGTGGAAGCTGTGGAAACTGAAGCTGGAGAACTGATAAGAGGTAGCTCTCAAGAAATTGAGAAATCATGTCTTGGAGGCTACTGTTCCAAAAACCGCAAGTCAAACTTCAAGTTTGGGAAAAAGGTGGCTGAAAATCTGCAGGTTGTGGCTAAGTTAAGGGCTGAAGGAGCTTTTGAAGTGGTAGCTGAGAGGTTGCCAGAGGCTGCAGTGGATGAAAGACCTACTGAGCCAACAGTAGTAGGACTTCAATCAACTTTGGATAAAGTTTGGAAATGCCTTGGAGATGAGCAAGTGGGAATTATTGGCCTATATGGCATGGGGGGAGTCGGTAAAACAACTCTTTTGACTCAGATTAACAACAGATTCATTGATATTCCCTATGATTTTGATATTGTGATTTGGGTAGTAGTGTCAAAAAATATACAACTTGAGAATATCCAATACACAATTATGAAAAGAATAGGCTCGATTGACGAATCATGGAAGAATAGAAGTCTTGAAGAGAAAGCCTTAGTCATCTTCAAGATTTTAAGCCAAAAGAAATTTGTATTGTTATTGGATGATATATGGGAGCGGGTTGATTTGATTAAGGTTGGTGTTCCTCTTTCAACTTTATCCAAGGTTGTGTTCACAACTCGTTCTTTTGAGGTTTGTGGTGCTATGAAAGCCCAAAAATCCTTTAGGGTGGAGTGTCTGGGATTTGAGGAAGCTCGAAAATTATTTCAGGAGAATCTGCAAGGGAACATTCTCAACAGCCATCCTGATATTCCTGGAATAGCCGAGACAATAGTACGAGAGTGCGGTGGTCTACCACTTGCACTAGTTACCATTGGGCGAGCCATGTCTTGCAAGAAGACAGTGGAAGAATGGAGGTACGCAGTTCTTATATTGAAAAGCTCTGCCTCTAAATTTGCGGGTATGGGAACTGAGGTATATCCTCTTCTGAAATTTAGTTATGATAGTCTGCCTAATGATGCAATTAGATCTTGTCTTTTGTACTGCTGCTTATTTTCAGAAGATTATAGGATTCATAAAGCAAAATTGATAGATTATTGGATAGATGAGGAACTTGTAGGTGGATTAGATCGAAGTGAGCTATACAACCAAGGATTCTACATTGTTGGTGTTCTTGTTAATGCATGTTTATTGGAAGAAGAAGAAGAAGAAAAAGGAGAATACTTAATAAAAATGCATGATGTTATTCGTGATATGATTTTGTGGGTAGCAGATGAAATTGAGGAGAAAGGGAAATTTTTAGTTCATGCAGGTTCTGGATTAATAAAAGCACCAAAGATTGAGAAGTGGGTGGGGATTAGAAGGATGTCATTAATGGAAAACAAGATAAAGAATCTACCAGAGATTCCTTCATGCCCTAATCTCCAAACTTTATTTCTCAATAGGAACCATTTAAAGACTATCAAAAATGGCTTCTTCCAGTCTATGTCTTCTCTCAAAGTCTTAAATCTATCAAACAACAAGAATCTCTGCAAATTACCATCAGGAATTTCAAATTTGGTCTCACTACAACATCTTGATTTATCAAGGACTGATATCGAAGAGTTGCCAAGAGAGTTAAAGGCCTTGGTAAATCTTAAATATCTGAATTTGGAGTATACATTTTATCTACGTATAATTCCATGGGAAGTGAGGTCTAATTTTTCAATGTTACGCGTGTTGAGAATGCATCGTTCTGGTTTTTGTGGTCAGATGTTTAACTTCAAGTTCCTTGGTGAACTTTTGGTGGGGGAATTGCTTCTTTTGAAGCACTTAAATGTCCTGACCATCACCGTAAAGAGTTTCTATGCCCTCCAAAGAATTTTGACCTCCACTGAATTAAAAAGTTGTATTCAGTATCTAAGTCTTGAAGAATTTCAAGATGATCAGAATGCATCGTTCGATCTCTCATCTTTAACAGAACTCAAGCATCTTCATACTCTAGATATTATACGTTGGATATGTTTGGAGAAGTTGGAAATTGAGCTAGGGGGTCATATTGTGCCAAAATCAGGATTCTACAGTCTTAAAACAGTTCGAATAGTCTATTGTGACAAACTGAGGGACGTGACAAGCTTGATTTTTGTCCCAAACCTCAAGTTTCTTTACATAAATCATTGCCATGAGATGGAAGAAATAATCAGTGTTGTGAAACTGGATGAGGTTATCAAGATGGTGGGAAATTTGAAGATATTTGCAAACCTCCAATTTCTTCGATTACGATCACTACCCAATTTGAAGAGCATCTACTCGGGGGTCTTGCACTTGCCACATCTCAAGGAAATTGATGTTGTACTATGTCCAAAGCTTAGGAAGCTTCCACTTGGTTCCAATGGTGCAACGGATCATAAAATTATTATCAAAGGAGGAAAAAGATGGTGGAAAGAACTGCATTGGGATGATGAGGCCACTCAAAATGCTGTTTTGTTCCTTGTTCGAAGCTTCATTGACTAGCATGGAAAATACTGGTTTGTACCTTTGCCATTTATTGATTTGGTTCTTGGATGTGAAATTTGCAATCAATCAGATAGCTTATAAGCTTTCTGAAAAATTATTGCTTGGTTTTCAGATTCGAAGGTCATCTATGTCTATTATCAGATGACATATTCCTCTTTTTTGCATTCTCTCTTTAACAATTCAGTTTAGGGAGATTCTTGATTAATAATTTCTTGATGTATTGATTTAATTTGTGGCCGACTGCAATCAAATGTCTTGATATTCTTTTGAAAGACACGTGAGCTTTCCTGCTTCAATCTGCAACCTTCCTAATCTACTCCTTTTATTGACTTCAGATAAATATGGAATGTGGAGTTAGGAGCTAGCATCTGGAAGTCTGCTGCATTTACTTGGAAGAGGTAAACGATGTCCCTGTGAGGTATTTTTATTGAGAAAATAACAACAAAATTTATTGCTCTGTTCTGTTTCCTTTGTTCTGGTGCAACAACCAGCGCTATTGCCCTCCAAAGACCTTTTGGCTCTCTCTGGTCACAGAGCTGCATTAGAGGACGGTCAAGGTAGAATTACAAAATTCATGAATAATTAACTTTCATCAACCACTCTTATGAATCGGCAGAAAAAAACCATAGCATCAGAATAAGCTGTCAAACCCGATTGAGAGAAATTGAAGTGCAAAATCCGGTCCTCATGATCTCAATTGATGAAAGCTTTCTTGCCGCATGCCCATATAGCTCTCTATTGCGACGCGTTGAACACTTTAAAGTCGATATTGAATCAAGCATAACAATATGATTGCTTATTGGCAGGTATAGAAAATTGCTTATGAACTGGAAACATAATATTGTATGGACTCAATTGATCACAGAATAGACACATAATCTTAATAAGAATTATTAGATTTATCAAATAATCTGAAAAACTATGGCAAGAAAGCATATGAACAGAAAACATACTGAGAGTAGAACCAATGTGATAAAATTTGTCAAAGTTATATATGCGGTGGGATGAGAGTCTCGGTATATGCAATTGCTTTTGGTTTATATTCACGGCACTCACCCTTTGTCATAACCAATCATCAAAGGTTCAAGTGTCCTTTCTTTGTAATTGAACCTCATAATCTCATTTCTCTTTTTAAGGATCGCAAGTTTGCGATCACATCTCATTGTGAAGTATGGCATTGGCAGCCCCATGCAAAAATCATGAGGAATGTCTAGTATGAATAGCTTCTCCCCAGAGAACTTCATCACCCAGAACTCAATAGCATGTACCTGCAGCCATTGCTAACCGTGATCACCACGTTTCCGATGGATTAAACTAAGGCAACCCTCAACAACTTCCAATGATGCCTGTGCGACTCTAGTATCAAGACTAGGCATGGGCGAGTCTCTCAGCTTCTCGTCTGCCAAGTAAAAGGCGGTAATCACACAGCCAAAAAACCTGCCAGACTTAGTCAAGATTGTTTGCCAATGGAAGGTTCCATTCAAAAGCAACCCTTGTGCAGATTGACGCCAATAGAAAACGCCCTTACAATGGAATAGGAGAATCATATTGAACCTTCGTCCAAGAACTCGTTTGTATTGTAAATTGCAACCATATTATCATTAAGACTCTCTTCTGGATCACGAGAGCTTACAAGAACCTTGTAATGCTTGGTGGATGAGTCATAACCAAAACCATATGAACAATATATCGAGCAGAGAAAAAATGAAGATTTGGTAACTTTCTGTAGGCTCCAGTACATGGTTTCTATATAAACAAATTCCTTGCAGCCGTCAAAGGATATACAAACCAAGCCATTGCATGAGCCAATAACGAAAGCCCTACCATATGGTCTCCTTAAAGGAAAATCAAGGTTTACTAGCGCGCCTTCATCACTAAAAAGTTGTTGAAACGTCCAAGGATTGAAGACGAGAAGATGCTGATAAAAGGATTTTGTAACGGTTGATTTAGGGATCTAGGGAGGCTTGTTTCTGTTGCAATACAGCACACAAGGGATCAGAAATCAGACGTTGCCATCGCTTGGATACACACTTGAACCGCAACAGAGACTTGACGGACAATCTTGCAAGTATCTCTAATAAGATATCGTTGAAAAGATCCGGCATTCTGAAGTAGTTTAATAGTGTGGGAAAATCTGTTACTTCCCTTGTCACGGCAACCTAAACTAGTTTAATAGGGTTCACTTTTATTGGGATTAGGGAGGGACAGTACTATTAGGTATAGGTTTCTTCAACTACTTCAAAATTTAATCAAAATGTTATTTCCACTTTACATCATTCCGAGGTTCTCAATGAAATTGATGCCCACCAGGTTACGGGATCCACTATGTAATGTAAAGTAGGTTGATGAGAATTCAATGTGGATGAGGATTGAATGTACCTTTCTTCACTTGGATATGTTGGTTGCTGTGCAGCCATATATATGGGGAAGGGGTCCGGGGAGCTTCAACAGTGAAGTGATTTTAGACTACTCTGGAATCCAATACCTTTTACTATGACCTTTACACACCTGAAAATTGGTAAAGATTATTTCAGATATTCAGAATCATACATACACAAGATGTCACGTATCTGATGACCATTGGATGAATTAAATTTCAGTTATCAACAGTATATATGGCATCATTTACTGTTACTCAAAATTTCTGTATATTAATCAAGAATTGTCCTTTAACTATCTCTTTAATAGTCTAATAGTCTTCGCTTGTATAGGGAGGCACATTAAGCACAGTACTATTAGGATTATGTTTCTTCAACTGATTCAAGTAAAGAGTGATTTCCAATTTAAATCAATTCGAGATTACAGGGTTGTTCTTGCTTGCTCGTCACGTTCTAGCAACTTATCAAGAATCGTATTTAATGCATGGCAAAAAAGCAAAATTTAGAGTTAAATAATTTAGGAAAATATATATATTATATTTACTTTCATTTATTTTAAAGGATTTATTTATTTTTTAATTTTTTAAATAGGTTTAAGTTTAGGAAAAATAGATTTAATGTTATTTATTTCTGATAAAACTAGTGTATTAGCAATCCTGATATTAAATAACTTTAGTTTCCCTATTGGAAGTAGAATAATTTCCATTAGAAATAAGATTAAAATAGTAGAATTAAAATTATGAAATGGTTTACGTTAAAGAACGGAAAATATGGAGAAACTGTCCAATGAACATTCGGTGGCATGTAATAACAAACATGGTATGTTCTTTTAATTTACTATGTAGTTTCTATGAAGATACGCATTCTTTG
This sequence comes from Boswellia sacra, assembly GCA_013180625.2. Lineage (NCBI taxonomy): Eukaryota > Viridiplantae > Streptophyta > Magnoliopsida > Sapindales > Burseraceae > Boswellia > Boswellia sacra. Next base: position 269,212 of record SNVD02009164.1, on the reverse strand, counting down.
GTTGGCCCATTGAATTTTCATGAACCTACTCTACATTACATAATGCGAATCCCTTAAGTTAGAGTAATCTAGATCTGGAAGCACTTCTTTTTTTTCCTCTCTCTCCAGCTCCGACCGATCTCATTTTGCTTAAAACATTAGACAAATGAACATCTCCTCATGCTTCTCCTTGCCCCTCTTATGAGCGCCAAAATTTCTCTTTCAAACTTTCAAATTAACCATGCCTATCATATACAAGTGGAAATGGGTCATTAAGAAGAAACCATATACTATTTAAGTATTTTCTTTAACCTCGTGAATGCTTCACCATAGTTACATCCAATATAATATTAAAATATTTACGTTTAAGGAGAGCAACAGGCCAAATATTTAAATATCTAATGTTTTTATCAGTAAAATCCAACATTAATGACGGAAACTAATACATATATCTCTCAAGTGAATTGCTACTTTGTTTTTTTATGTCACACATCTGTCCCTCTCCCTTAGTATTTTAAGTTGGTTACATGCTGCCACAAATACTAAAGAGAATTTTGTTGTGAGATTAATGCAGCCCTATGGCATAGGCTGTTCCTGTAGACTATGTCGTTTTCTTATACTTCTTAAATTAGAGAATAATTATTGGTCGATTGTAAAGATTAGTGCATTATATATATAGAACTTCTAAATTGATTGTTATCAAATAGAATAGAGTTATTGTGTTTTACATATTCTGCAGTCTGCTGACTCAAAAAATCTTATCTCTTTCCTTGCTTCTTAGTGCTACCATCACCAAACTCCAAAGACTTTAGAGCTTCCCCTAGATAAAAGGCTGCATTTGAGGTGATAGCTCAAGAATTTTGCACTTTTTTATACCTATTTTCCATTTTTTGTTTCCTTAGTTGTAGAAAGCAATTGGAGCAAATTCAGGGCAAAAATCATTCAAATTTCACCTCCATCGGATTGTCAAATTCTCATAATTAGCTGTACCTGTCTACAATTAAACAAGTTATGAGTCATATATCATTAGAAAGCTCTAGAAAATTAGTTCCTAAAATATTTATGGTTCGTGAATCAAAATTATATACTGAAAGTTATGATAAAAAAAGTCCAAGTAGCATATAGTAGAAATTCTGAAAAACTAAAACAGAGTTTGCAAGTCGAAAAGGCTTGCGCCACAATGCTACAACAACTTGGAAACACGAATTTTTTTTTTTTTTGAAGTTTTTGAGTTCTTAAACCCTACACATATAAATAGGACTTCTTTAGACATGTTTGGGGGTTAGAAAGGGCGCAAATAGGATAGCTAGAGGCTGGAGACAAGAGTTTTTCTTCACTTTCTTTGTTTTCTCTTCTTTATTTCCTTTGTATCCATGTCTATAACAATGATTTGTGTTTTGTCTACTTTCATTATGAACTAAGTTTTCTTTTCTAGGTTAAGATGTTGCCAAATTATGATGTTGGTTTTCTTTTAGTTCAATTTATTGATGTTTATTCCATATTTTGTTGAGCATTTCATTCTATGCTTAATACTTGTGATTATTTGGCCAACTTTTACATGGTTTTGGAATTCAATTTGAGACTGAGAAGTAATAATTGTTTCTATCAATGAATAAAATACCATAAATTATCACAGGATAAACATATCTATGGAATTTGTGTAGCTTATATAGATTTCTTGTGTTTAATGCGTTTTAATACGTTTATAGGTTCTGAAGAGATGTATTCCTGGCTTATTAAGATACATTATTGATACTTGAGAGAGATTAATAATTACTTGATTGAATTCTGCTAGCAACATAGGAATAAACATTGATTGATTAGATTAAGAAATCTAAATTGATTAATTCAAGTGAAATCTGAAAACTTGTAGCTCTTATTTTTTCACTTCATATCATTCTAATTTCTTTAGTTGTTAGTATTTAATGTTGTTATTAGTTATTTATCACCCAACATTAATTTCTTTTATAGTTTATTCAAATAAAATTAGGGTTGGATTAAGTTTAGTAGTTGGTAGCAGTAGTCATCGTGTGGGAATGATACTCTACTCATTATTTTATTAATTTTTACAATTCAGTGCATTTGCAGATCTTACATAACATAGGGTCCCATCCGTCCTCATTTTCAGAGATTAATTTGTTCAATCAATCAGTGTTGTGAAATTGGAGGAAGTTTCAAAGATGAGTGGATTATTCGAGGGTCTTGCCCTCGCCACATCTTAAGAAATCGATGTTTTACTCTGTCCCAAGCGTAGAAAAGCTATCACTCAATTCAAGAGGTGCAAAGGAACGTTTTATTTTTTAGTTTCTTGTCTTCTAGTATTTAGTTCAATTTTTGTCAGATAACTGTTGAATGTGGGCGGAGAAGGACAGACTTTGGCTGCGAGCATCTAGAAGTCTGCTGAATTTTACGTGAAAGAGCAATTGCATATGAACTGAAAACGTATTACATGTACATGTACTCAATTGATCACAGAATAGACATACAGAATTCCATAGCCATCAAGCGCTAAACAAATCGAGTTGTCGCATGAGCCAATAATGAAATCACTACCATGTGGTCTCTCCAAATCTTTGATTCATGGCTAAAGGGCAGTCATGCGGATATATATGGAGATTTCGGTAAGTGCTTAATTTTCTGTATGGTGAACATGATTTATGGAACTTTTTGTCCATCAGCATTATTTTGTTTTTCTTTGCTAGTGTGTAGTTTTGAATTAAATGTTTTTCCTGTCATTCATGTGTTTATGGTGAAAAATTACTGGATGGTGAAGTTGCATAGCTGGTGTTGGACGCTTATTAGTGGATTGACAAATTGTCTTCCAGAATTCGAAAGTTCTGCATTGCTTTGATCACCTTAATAAGTTATTGAGATATATTAGAACCACATATTAATAATTATTTATTTACATAATGTTATATGGAGAGGTTGTGAACTTAACAAATCTGATCTCAAATTTATCTTATAGTCAACTAAATATTGAATATTATTGCTTCATTAGAACAGTCCTGTAAGTCAAGAGGATGCCACTTTGCAAATCAAATGTGATTAACTACGCAATTTTTTTTTCTTTTCTTTCCTGATGAATTTTAAATCTGTTCTGAAGATAGCCTATTTATTTAATTGAATTCTTCATAGGCAGAAGAACAATGTAGAAAAAAGAATTAATTTTGATACCCCATTAAGCATTCTAAACAATTATTTTACATAAACTTGTTTTTCAAGTGTGCAGGAAAAGTTATGGAAGTGGATGATATGATTCGTGACATTGCATTGTTGACTGAATGTGTGATTTAAGGAGGATAGATTTTTGTTACGTGCTGAAGAAATAAGTGTTTCTATTTCTTCTTTACATACCGGTTACACTAGGTCTTATATAGACAGTATACAAAACAAACAATTACAACTTTCATTAAACAATTGCAACTTGCATTAACAATTACAGGTGGGGTAGGTGTGGAGCTTTTGTGCTTGTAATATTTAGAAGATATTAACAGGCATTATAACAAATAATGTCATCTAGCATCATAATAACAAGTTGAAATAAAATATTTGGGACACCACAATGAAAATTATGAAATTTTTGTACTCTACTTGAGTATTCTAGTGCTCAGGAAGGTTCACATATCACTATCAATTACAAGAATATTTTGAAATTATTAAATTAGCACAAAATCTATGTCAAATTTAAATTTGCATGACAGCAATATTTAAGGTACGGAGAATATCTTTTTTTTTTTTTTATCTTTTCACTTTCTTCATCATACTAATCAACCAAGATCACCTAATTTAATAAAACTAATTAGCTCATACACGATTAATTAACCAAGATATAAACTAATTAACATTGCATTAGTAGAGCGACGACATCCTATTTTTCATCATACTAATTAATTAACCAAGGTCATCACTTCTATCTTAATCCTTTTCCCTGCTGAATGATCATTAATTTTAAATTATAAAAATAACTGATATGAACTAGTACGAATATTAAAAAAGACATGGGTTTAAAATAAATTCATTTTTAATAAAATAAACAATTGTTTTCTGTCCTCTGTGAACGAAGCGGTATAAAATGTAGTGTAGACACCTCTGTACATTACAATGGTTAGGTAGCATAGCTTTGTCTTTAAACAAGGTTGGCTAGAGCATGGATAAAATTAAATATGAAAGCTAATTTATATTTTAGTGGAAATCACAGTGCTAAAATTCAAAATCCTAACATTTTCAAATCCCTGGAAAATCAAATGATCCGTTAATGGAATATTTTTTATTTTTTATGTTTATAGATAGTAGTGATTTGGTTTCTAGAATTTAAAAGTAATCCTTATCAAATGAGTTCTTTTAATACCTATTGTAAGACTACTACAATTTGGAATAACAATATATATGAGAAAATTAGGCACCGTTTCAATAATTTTTTTTCTTTTTTGTGATATTTATTTATTTTCGTTACTTGTTGAGAGATTTACAGCGTCGTACGGGGGTTTCAATCTTCAATCATCGAAAAATACACTTGAAGTTTGCCACGATAATATTTTTCGAAAATCTTTTGTTTTTTTCCTTTTAATTTTTGCCAGTAGAACATGGTAGACAGCTGTTGGTGGCACTTGAAGTTGATTGGGGCAAACGAAAAGTCTTCTGGAGACTGGAAACAGTGCTTTTGGGTCTTTATTTATTGAAGGGTCGGTTCCGCCGGCCGATCATTACTGTTATTTTCTTTTACTAATTATTTTAATATTATTCCTTTACTTTTCTTTTCTTTTTTTTTTTTAAAATAAAATCTTATAACTTTCAAAGTCATCTTGGAAAGGTGCTTTTAGGTTATTGTAATTATTATTATCATTCACTAACTATTCCAAAATTGTTCCTTTTTTTTTTCCTCTAATTTTTTTAAAACTACGGGAAGAGGTTTACTACTTTGATAGCGAGATTCCGTTTCCACTAACATTTATATGAATTAATTCCAGTAAAAGCTTATACAATAAAAAATTTCATAAACCCTTGAAAACAATATTCGTTTATATAATTTATTTCTTATCTTATTCTTCCACTTAAATATGAGAGGATCATAACTCGTACTCACAACTACGTTAATTATAACATTTACAAAAAAGAACTTTATTTCCATCATACTCCGAACAATCTCTTATTACAAGAAAAGTAGGAATAGATGACGGACACTCTATGATAAAACTCGTTATATCATCAAAAGATGACATAATGATAATAGAATTATACTTTATCAGAAACTTTATGATAGACATGTGATATATTTTTTGTCTATCAATAATTGATGATAGAACCGTGATAGAAATTAACTCTATCAAGAATTTCATGATAGAAATTTTTTATTGACCATGTCTGACCGAAATATAAATTAATATTTTATTAATTATGAGTAAAAGAAACATAATTTTTTAATAAAATATACAGGATAAAACGGTGCGTTTTATCCTTAATACAAGACAAAATAAATTTTTCCTTTCCTTCTTTAACTTTTGGCTTCCCTCTTCTATTTGCCCTCGAAAAAATTTTTCCTCTTCGTTCTTTCACTGTCTCTGAGTCACTCCCGCCATCAACGACAATACATCCCCCTCTCTCGCCGATCGAATCAATTGCTCTCTCCCTTTCTTTCACTTTGTCAGCAGCGCCCTCTCTTTAGTTCCTTCACTATCTCTAAGCCACTCCCACCATCAACAGAAAGACATCCCCCACTCTAACCGATCGAATCAGCTCTCTCTCCCTCTCTTTCACTCTGTTAGTAACTCTCTCACTCTTCATTCTTTCACTTTCTCTAAGTCGCTCCCACCATTAACAGGGCCTTATTCTTCCTTGCTTCTCCCCTCACTCATTCCTCTGCCTTATTCTACCATTTACTCTCTCTTCGAAATGGGCGTCTACGTTTGGGAAATCTCCAAATGAACTACTTTCTTATTCGAAATTTTACGAGTCTGGTTCAATTTTGGCCATGATCAGGTGTAATTTCTTTAGTTTAATGATGATTGTTAAAATCTTACGGGTTTGTGTTCATAATTTTCTTCTTAATTTTAAAACGAGTCGCCGGCTACTTCTAACTCGTTACTTGAATGTGACCCTCTTCAAGCTTGGCCTTCGCCTTCCTCAGTCACTTGTAGCCACAAGCGCCTCTGTCGTCTCGAGTTGCCACCACGGTCCACAGCTGTGCTGCACCCTCCTCGTCATCACACGACTCACCACCACGGTCCACGGCTGCACCCTCCCTTTGTCCCTCTAGCTTCGCCAGGCCTGATTGCTCGTCTGTCACTCTCACTCAGGTTTGTCTCTCTTCCTCTCTTTTGATTTGGTTAATAGATTTGGTTAATATAAATGTTTAATTTGTATGATGGATGATCAGAAATGCAATAAAATTTATTCAATTTTTGATGGATTAATCGGATTAGATTACAAATATAATTATACTTATTGTTGATTATCTTCTCTTATTGTGTTTTGATTAGATACATGCTTTTAGATTTAGTTTTCTTTCTTGTCTATAATCGTTGAGATGTTCCACATGATAAGTGTTTGATAAATTGCCTCACTAGAACTATTATGGGCATGATGTTTCATGGATGCTTGACTACAACAGGTTTGGTTGGTAATGTCCTGGCAATGCTGGCTACACATCGAGAGATACAGGATAAGGTAGCCCATCTAACTTCCTCCTTTAAATCTATTGTTGCTCTAAATTTATTATGTCAGAACTGAGCTAAGTTAATTTATAAGGGTCACCTTTTAAAATGAAATTTCTGCAGATTTATGAAGAGATAATTCTGGCATGGAAAGGGTCAGTGAAGCAAGATCAACAAAGTGTTAATAAGATGCTCTTATTATTGGCAACTATTTATGAATCTGCCCGTCTTCTACCTGCCGGACCTTTACTACAGAGATGTTCTTTGAAACATGGTGAGCCATTACTTATACTTTGTTCAACACTCAGATTCTCAATTTGTTACATAGCTGATTAGAGGGATATGTCCTGCAGCAGGATGCACAAATTTCTTTATGCACATTTGATTTGCAGATGATAATAATCTAATTTTACCATAACCCTCTAAAATCGGTGTAGTATTGGAGATAGAATTTTAGCATCCCTATGGATTTCCTCTTCAAAATGCTCTGAAAATACTTCTGTCTCTTTGTTTATCTTAATTGGCAAGTTGTTTGGTGAATTAGTGTTTTGGCTGTTCAGATGCGGTACCTTTGTTTCGTGTTTTTGTTCTTTTTGTATAGATTATACAGATACTTGGTTGTCAATTTTAAGAAATGCTGGATAGTTGGGTCTTGTTGCTTTGTCGTGGATTCATGCTTCACTGTTGTTTCACCTTTATGCAGAGTTTATATGCATTTGTTGTTTTGTCCCAAAAAAAAAACAGTAATCATATACAGAATATCTGTCAATGCTTCATGCATGTTGTATAACATAGTTTTAATCATTTGGTAGTTATTTTTTTAAGTTGATTTATGTTTTGAATTGTTACAACCAAGATCCGGTCTAATTTTTATTTCATTTTGCTTAAATCTCTTGGTTGTATCTGAATCAGCAGCTTGAACTATTTGTGCTACTCTACAAATGTTACCATATTATTATCTTTCATTGTCGTGTTAATTCTAATCTCTTTTGACTATATGGGTAACCACTAACCTTTTTTTTTCTCCCTTTAATGCTTTTCTTTCTTCAAGATTTGACTCTCAAAAATGGTGTAACCATACCAACTGGAGCTGTGGTGGTTGTACCCGTACAATTGGTACAAATAGACAATTTTAGTTGGGGAAGTGATTCTAGCCGATTTAACCCATATCATTTTCTGTCAAAGATTGGAAAGCAATCTGATCAAGCGTGTAATAGATCATGCACAGGTTTTACGCTTGCCTACTTTTACTTCTCAATAAACTTTAGAAATATTTTACTTCTTTTGTGTATTTCATGCTGTCTTAGCCATTTTAGGTGACCTCTAATTCATTTGTACCTACAGTTACATGTTCAATCTCTGGCAGCAGTGATATAACCTCAAATATATTATCTTTATGTGCCTCTTGCCCCAAAATCTTAACTATTATATTGTAGTGCAGACAATTTAAATAGTTTTGACAATGACTTGTCATATGTAAATTTAGTTTGCAAAACACATTCTACATTTGCCCGTGTATATTACTCTATCTGTGTTTGGATTTAGTTTATTCATGGCAACCAGTCTGTGTGATGTTGAGTTAAAGGTTTGTGAAAATTATAGTTTGTGTTCATAATATCTAATAATAATTGTTCTCAGGGGCTGCTGAAGACCATGTTGATCCAAGAGATGTCTCATTTGTTTTGAATGATCCAAATGATAATACTGCATTTCCTCCCTTTGGTTGTGGCAGTCGTGCTTGTATTGGCCAAAAATTTGTCATTCAAGGAGTTGCAACTTTATTTGCATCATTGCTTCATCGCTATGAGGTTTGTGTTATATTTTGTTCATCTTTTGTGACATATATTGTCTTTAACAGCCATTTGATGCTTTATTATGCTATACTGTCAAACATAGCCTTGTCTTTTAGATTCTCATACAAATTTTAGGGTTTGATAGGTGTAAGGACCTCTCAAGAGCTTCATCTCTCAATTGTGTCAAATGTAAAAGAACTCGTATTCATTAGATTGCATTTGGAAGCTATCTAGCTCTAATTTTTGCTCTGATCTTTTTGGTCATATTTCGAGGTCTAAAAGAATAGAAACGTGAGACTAAATCAATGGCTGACCCCATTATAATTATTCCTTATTTTGGAGTTAGTTTGGTATTGTTAGTGCTAGATAATTGTGAAAAAAACAACAAATTAATGGAATGCGGTGATTTTTGGCTTGAAAGTTTAAACAAGGAAATCTGATTATTAGTTTTTGAAAGTAATTACGTCTATAATTTTCTTCAATCAAGAAAATTGCTTGCATCCTTTACACGGAATGAGAAGTTCAGAACATTTGAGTGGTATTGTGATTTCAGTTTCTGAATCATCTTAAGACAGGAATTCTAAGCGCTACATTTTCTAATCTTCGGTTTTCTTATCCATTTTTTTTTATAATAATCTAATTGTGCATTCTTTGAATCGACAAATAATAGATAAGGCTGCAGCCAGGATTGGAAGTCAACCCAAAACCAGCAATGAACAATTGTGTTTTCCAGCTTTCTCCCAGTCTTCATATTGTTTTCGTACCAAGAAATAGCTGAAATGAAGAAGAAACACACAGGTTTTGGTGTAATTGGTTTTACAGTTCGTTATTGGTTTATTTAGTCGTTGGTTGTTGATAAAGACATTTTTCTTTTACAAAATCGATGGGGAAGTTCCTTACTTTTTAGCTCATTAGCTGTCTAAAGGGGAGGCTGTTACATTTGTACACATTTTGGCTCAACCTTTTTTCCCCTCCCTGTTTTTGGAATAGTCACTCAATTGCTGTGTTTAATCCAAATGGGCTGTTATTTAATTTGCTTTTTATGCACTCTAGGCCTATGTATGCAATCGAGCTTTGTGGTTTTCTTCCCCATCGTTGAACTTAGGAGGACTTTTCTTCTTTTTAAGCCTTTTTATGTTTCTGTTTTTGTTTTTTTCTCTCTGGGAAGGAGTTCTTAGTTGCCTGAAAGTCAATCAAACTATAAGTAAAAACTGATTATTTATATCCTACTACAAGATCTTGTAGTTTATGTTGTAGTTTTTTTAATTCTACAGCTTGACATTTATTTGATATTGGCATTCATTTTACTTATTTTTGTCAATGGTTTGCAGAGAAGATGGAAGGCAGTCATAGTGAGAAGTTCCAACTCATGAAAAGAGGAGCAGTCATACTGGATTGGAATTAGAATTACAGTTTGTTATTGGTAGTTACTAATATGGTTTTAGTCTATGTATTGACAATGAAATACTTGATCTGTGGAACTTGTTCTATATATTATTGCATGGATGTCATTGATATAAAGTGTATTTGGACTTATTGAATGTGCAATTAAATTTTTAGTTTGCATTGAATTTATAAATGAATTTCAAATACAGGAATATTGCATAAATTAAATTAAAAACTCATATTTGTATTAAAAAAAATTTAAATCTTGTGATAGAAAATACTAATCATAAATTTTGTCATGAACAACATAATTTACCTACAAAAATTAACGAAATACTGATTTTTTTTCCCTATCAAAACTAGATTAAAATTCCCAAAAAAATCAATTTTTCCACCAAAAAATTTAAATTTAAAATAAATCAATTTTCATGCCAAAAAATCAATTGAATTTATTAAAAATTTAATTTTTTAGTGTGACAGATGTATGACCTATAAAAATTATCATAAAGGGCATGATGGATTTTTTTCTCTATCATGAATGAGTGACAGTGCCATAGATAACTCATAGATTTTCTATCATTCACTCATATTTATGACTATTTATTTCTGTCATCTATTGCCATTTTTCTTGTAGTGTCTTGATTACTCTCACTCGCTCGTAGGAAATCAATGGGTAACATATTCTCAACCTCAATCTCATGTGACGCCATTTTCTCTCGCTATCTCGATTGCGTTCTTGGAAGAACCTCAAATAAAAGTGAGCTCCAACATAATCTCCATGCCTTGGAAACTGAATTGCCAAAGCTACTTGAGACAAGGAATGATGTGATGAGAAGGGTTAATATTGAGGAACAAAGTCAAAGCGGACGGACCAAGTAAAAGGCTAGCTTTCCAGGGTGGCTTCTGTGGAGACTGAAGTTTAAGAGTTGATGAGAAAGAGCTCTCAGGAAATTGAGAAGTTATGTCTTGGAGGCTGCTTCCAAGAACTGCAAGTCAAGCTACAAGTATGGGAAAAACGTTTCTAAAAAGCTGCAAGTTGTGGCTACTTTGAAGCAGCTTTCGAAGTATTAGCTGAGAGGGTGCCAGAAGCAGCTGTGGGCGAAAGACCAACTCAACCAACAGTAGTCGGCCTTGAATCAACTTTGGATGAAGTTTGGAGATGCCTTGAAGAAGAGCAGGTGGGAATTATTTGTTGGAAGTTTAAACAAAGCTTAAGAGTTTATTTAGAAATTAAAGTCTAAGATAAAATAAGAATTAGAGTCCTAATTAGATTAAAAGACTTGTTATGGGAGGGTTTAATATTCCTAGTTAGTTTTGAATTAGGATTAATTTTTTAGTTATTTTATAAATATTAGTATTCATGATTTGAGTAGGAATAGGATTGAGTCTACTATATAAATCTTTGTAATTTGTCAATTTTATTAAGAAGAAGTAATCAAGAGTTGATAAGTGCTCAAGAGTCAATATCTTCTTCTTCATTATGTTCTTGTGTTACTTGATTGGTTGAGTAATTATTCTCCAACAAAGTAGTATCAGAGTAAGCCAAATTCTAACAAAGTGGTATCAGAGCTAGGTTGGAAGAATCTGAGAGGAGCCATCAAATTTGTTTCGAAGCTAGGTAGTAAGCTCCAAGGAAGACCTGTCAGAGCTAGGTTGGAAAAGTTGTGGGAAAAGCAATCTCAGAGTTAGGCACAACGTAAAGATCCAAAGAAGACCTATGAGAGAAGCAGGCGCAAAGAAAGAGCTAGATAGAGTCAAGCCAAGAAGGTCTCAAAGTCTATCAGAGCAAAGTTGGTAGAGTTAGGAAGAGCCTACCAAAGTTGACAAAGCTAGTTAGAGCTTGTCAGAGTTGCCAGGAAGGTAGAGTCAAGTAAACAAATCAAGATGGAAAAAGAACTTCCCAGATTTGATGGAAACAAGCACAACTTTGAGTATTGGAGAACTCGAATGCAAGCCGAGTTTGAGTACAGAGGCATGTGGGAAGTTATAAATCAAGATTTTGAAGTACCGACAAATCAAGCAATGTGAACACAAGAACAAAAGGAAATTATATTAAAGATTTTGTTTATGAAGGCTTATGGAGTCAAATTTTTGCATAAAGATAAAACAAAGTTTGGGTATGATCATGCGGACATATGTGAAGAAAAGAAAGAAGACAAACAATTATGGTCATGGTTGATAAATTATGCAAGAAAACCATATGAGGATATATGGGAAAATATGAAGGTAAGATTGACTGGAAAGTTTCTATATAGTCTTATTGAAGATCTTGTGTTTACTTGGTTAATTAGAGAGCATAATAATTATAAAGTTATTCAAGAGATATATGAAGATGCTCGTGAAGATAAGAAAGGTTCGTCAAGAGATTAACAATGTTCAAGAAGAAATTCCAAGGGGGGGGGGGGGTGTTGGAAGTTTAAACAAAGCTTAAGAGTTTATTTAGAAATTAAAGTCTAAGATAAAATAAGATTAGAGTCCTAATTAGATTAAAAGACTTGTTATGGGAGGGTTTAATATTCCTAGTTAGTTTTGAATTAGGATTAATTGTTTAGTTATTTTATAAATATTAGTATTCATGATTCGAGTAGGAATAGGATTGAGTCTACTATAAGTCTTTGTAATTTATCAATTTTATTAAGAAGAAGTAATCAAGAGTTGATAAGTGCTCAAGAGTCAATATCTTCTTCTTTATTATGTTCTTGTGTTGCTTGATTGATTGAGTAATTATTCTCCAACAAAGTGGTATCAGAGTAAGCCAAATTCCAACATTATTTGTATATATGGCATGGGGTTTGTCTGCAAAACTACCCTACTAACACAGACATGCAACAAATTCATTAAAATTCCTAATGATTTTGATCTTGTGATGTGGGTCGTGGTGTCCAAATATTTTCGGATTAAGAATATTCAAGAAAAAATTGGGCAAAGGATAGAATTGTTTAGAGAGTCTTGGGATGATAAAAGTATGGAAGAGAAAGCCTTGGACATCTTTAAGATTTTGCGGAAAAAGAAGTTTGTGTTATTGCTAGATGATATATGGGACCAAAGTGGGATCCCTTTTCCTAGCTCAAACTTTGCATCCAAAATAATTTTCACAACTTGTTTTCTTAATGTTTGTGGACAGATGGACGTTGACAAAAATTTTAAAGTGGAATGTTTAGGAGAAGAGGAAGCCTAGAAATTGTTTTCCAAAAAGGTCGGACAAGAAACTCTTGATAGTCATCCTGATATTCTTGAGTTAGCAAAAGTTGTAGCCAATGAGTGTGGTGGCCTACCTCTTGCACTCAACTGGTCGAGCCATGACATATAAGAAGACACTTGAATAATGGAGATATGTAGTTCAAGTGCTAAGGAGATCGAGCATCATCTAGATTTCCAGGTATGAAGAAGGAGGTATGATAGAAACTTTTAAAGTTCAGTTATGATAGCTTGCCTAACGATACGATTAGGTCATGTCTTTTATATTGTTGTTTATTCACTGAAGACTTTAGAATTCTTAAGACAAAATTGATAGATTATTGGTTTTGTGAGAATTTTTTGGATGTCTATGATCAAAGTGAAGTACATAATCACAGATACTACATTATCGGTGTCCTTGTCCATGCATGTTTGTTAGAAGAAGTAGAAGAAAGAGGAAAAAAATTTGTAAAAATGCATGATGTGATTCGTGACATGGCTTTGTGGATAGCACGTGAAATCAAGGAGGAGAATCAAATTTTTTTGGTTGAAGCGAGCACTGGATTAATAGAAGCACCAATAACCAAGAAATGGGAAGGGTTAAAATGGATGTCATTGATGCAAAATAAAATTGAACATTTGCCAAAGATTCCTCCATGTCCTGATCTCTTTAACTTTGTTTCTTAGTTTTGATAACATAAAGATGATCAGTAGTGGCTTCTTTCAATTTATGCCTTCCTTTAAAGTTTTGAGTCTATCAGATAATAAGTTTGTAACCAAATTACCCACGGGGATTTCACATTTGGTTTCTTTACAACATCTTGATCTGGCATGGTCTAAAAAAAAGAGTTGACAGCAGAATTAAAAGCCCTGGTAAGCCTTAAATGTTTAAGTTTGGAGTTTACACATGATCTTCGTACAATTCCACGTCAATTGATATCTAATTTTTCACAATTACAAATATTGAGAATGATCGGCTACGGTTATAATGTCTCTTATCAAGAGGTACTAGAAGATAACGTTTTGTTTGGTGGTGGCAAATATTTGGTGGATGAATTGCTCAGTTTGAAACGTTTAAGTGTGTTGAGTATCACCTTAAAACCCTCTGATGCTTTCCAAAGATTTCTGGGCTCCCAAAAGTTTCAGAGTAATACTCATGGACTATCTTTTAAATGTTTGAATGATTCAATGAGCTCCTCCGATGATTCAGAAACAGTTCGACAAGGAAGTGGAGAAAATCCTTGATTATAGAACTATGAGGCAAAGTAAAAAGAATCAAAGAAATACAAATTTATATTCGTCGTAAGAAATAAAATTTATCTTCAATCTTATCAAAAAATGGGCTTAATTGTTAAATATGATGCAAAAAGGTTGGTGCCTAACAAAATCAACAAGTACATGGCGACAACAATAATAAATACAAATTTATATTCGTCGCGAGAAATAAAATTTAGGCGAACTTTTTCCCGCTTAAGAATTTTGAAAATTTCAAGTTCTTTGGAGATGAAAAAATTGTCGCTAAAGATCAAAATTTTTGTCGCAAAATAAAATTTGGGCTGACTTTTTCCCGCTCTCGAAATTTCAAAATTTTGGAATTCTTTCTCGCCGAAAATTTTATCGCAAAATATCAAAATTTTGTTGCTAAAAAAAAATTTTGGCTCACTTTTTCCCGCTTTGATTTTTTTTCATAATTTTAAAAACTATTTTGCAACAAAATTTTCGTCGCTAAAGGTTAAAATTTCGTCGCAAAATATCCAACCTTTATAATGTATACATGGGTTAATTTTTTGGATTGTTTCATTTTCTTCCATCCCTTCCAATTCTCTCCTCCTTTTCTTTTTGCAATATTATTATTCTTGGTAAATACTTTTACTCTTTCTTTTACTTTTGTGTTGTAATATATTTTCTTTAATAGTTTAATATATTTTTATTTATTTTAATTTTTGATTGATATTATTGTCTTTTGTTTGACAGGTATTTTTTAAGATGGAATGCAACTCAACATTCTTAAATTCTTTGCTTCTTCAACATTGTTTTTTTCATAAACTCATTTTTTATGCTTTAATTATTGCTTAATATTTTTTTTTGTGTTTAATAGGTATTTTTGAAGATGGGTTGTACTTGAAGATTTGAGGATTGATACAAAGTCAAGCAACAAAAGAATTTTTGGAGGATGAATTTTTGTATGTTTCTTTCTCTTTTTTTGTATTTTTTTTTTCAAATTTTGCTATGTACAAAGGTTGATATATTGTGAAAATACATTGTGATAAATTTTTTGTAATTTGTTGTTAATTAATGAAATTATTAATATAAAGAATTAAGTTGTGTAATGAGACATGTCATTTATTTTAAAATGTATAACTAATTAAAATATAAAATTGGTAAATTCTTAAAAAATAATCAAATTCGTGCTAAAAAAGTTTATTGCGACAAATTTTTTGTCGCTAAAGGTCGTATTTAACGACAAAAAATTGGTCGCAATAAACTTTTTTAACAAAAATAATTTTATAAAAAAATGAATTATTTTCTAATAATTTTGCGACAATATTGGAATTTATCGCAAATATGCTCTTTTGCGACGACTTTTCTTTTGTCGCAAAAAGATTTTTTGCAAGGAATTTCGTAATCATCGCAAAAAAACCTATTGCGACTCACATTTCGCGACTGGAACGCGACGATTTTATTTTTGTCGCAAAAACTTATTGTGACGAAATTTTAACTTTTTGCGACGAAATTTTTCATCGCAAAAAGTCATTTTTCCCGTAGTGATTTGTCATCTCCAAGAATTTAATTTATTTTATTCAGTATATGTTAGTACAAATATTTAACCTTTTGTATATTATTTTATTTTCAGTATATCAAAAAAGAGAGACTCACAATTGAACGGAGAAAAGAGTGACAAAGTTTGTGGCGTGGACACAGATTGAGGCTGAAGAAGTTGATGAAGAGAAGAAGGCATGCCGTTCAAAGATACGAGATATAGCCACCGTCACAGATCGGGAATAAGAGGACAAAAAGGCACAGTAGTCACAAAGAAGAAGAAGGCATAGGGAGTGTTTGTGACAAAGACAAGAGTTAATTAGGGCAAAGATAAAAGCTTAAAATTTTTCTGAGTGATGAAAGACCTAGCTATTATACAAGAAAAAAGATATTCGTCGGTTACAAGAAAAAAGCGGGATTGACTTTTGGAGTAATGCCCATACTTGTCAGTTTTTAAAAAACCACCAATAAAATTGTGACAAGTGTAAACATTTTTCTTGCTCTGATATTGATAGTAGTGAATGGATCGATAAATACCATATATATTAATAATTAAAGTTTTATGATACTTGTTAATTCAGGGACTAAAAAATAGTAAGAGAGTATCAAGAGGGTTATCCAGCACCTCCAATAATGCATGTAAGTTCGACCAGCACAATTTGTACAGAACCCAACATCCAAGAAAAGCTTATGTTATCGTCACAAATTCATGACTTTTTTTTTTTTTATAAAACAACAAAAATTGTTTTAACTATATAATAGTTCTCGTAAAAAATAGTTAATTTTTTTTTTTTTGTGTAATAAGATGTCTAGTTCTCACGCAAGGTGTTTAACTATTGAGTTAGCTCGCCATAGATAGCTTAATAATGCTAGAAAGTTGGATCGAACAATAATAGACAAATGTCTAATAAAATATCCAATTTAATTATTGAAAAATGATCTAGACGTATGTTAAGTGGTGTACTAAGCTATTGAATATAGTTATGCGCTAGAGAGTAATAAATTTGCTATTTGATATTGAATGTTACATTTCTAAAGCGCGGTTAATGTTGTGGGTCCAAGCGTAGGTGCTGAAATTTTCCAATGCATCAGTACCAATGTATGGTTTACATTTCTGGGAACTAAAGCAATAAAATTACAAAAGTTAAGTTTCTCTGATTCTTGGCTATGGATATATGTGCAGATCGAATATATAATTGATTAATACTAAAAAGAGAATTTAAACTGGACCGTGAGCTCAAGCATTTTAAATCTGAAGTTCTTTTATGTATCTAATCCATTACTTTATTAAGTGTATGATACGAAGAAATGTTACATATACAAATATGAATTTATGACTTCTTATTAAATCAAATATTTATAAAATGGGATTATATCAAAAACTACTCCTTAGATTTGCCTTACTATCAAACAGAAAGAGACTATTGCTCTTATATCAGTGCATACCTTCTAGTTTCAATTTTTATCATCTAAGTCCAACTAACAATGCCGTCTACTTTTTGTAACATCCCAAAACTTTATTTTTGTTTCAAGAGCATGCACTACAAGAAAATTGGCTTTTTACCGCGGGCCGAAACCGCGGTAAAAAACCTTCTACGGCGGACATACGGCGGTTTAAACCCGCCATATAAAATGACGCCGTAAAAATTTATTTTACTTTTTACCGCGGTTTTGGCCCGTGGTAAAAAGTTTTTTACCGAGGGCTCAACGCCCGCCGTAAACATTCGTGGTATGGTGGAATTCTTTTACCGCGAGCGGCGAGCCTGCAATTAAAAGTATTTACCGCAGGCCATAGGCCTGCCGTAAAAAGTCCTAATTATTTACCGCGGGCTCCAGGCCCGCCGTAAAAAGTCTATCAGGTCATTAACCGCAATCGGTTGGCCTGCAGTAAAAAAGAGCTCTACTCCTGGACAGCCTTTTGTAATTTTGATGAAATCCGAGCCTGTAACCATATTTTCAATCTATTTTTGTCTAATTAATTTAAAAAATTCATCATATGAAAACATGAACCAATAAAATGATATTCTAATAAAAAATAAGAGTACAACATAAAAGTATATTCACATACACATAAATTAATAAATTATATATTCATATACAACATAAGAGTACCAAATTTATTTGCAATCTCAACAAAAATTGAAGTCTAGAAGTATAAATCACATACTTCCAATTTCACTGTTATTTGTCACCTGATTGCTGCTGGCTTCCCTCACGTTCAGCAATTTACCTCTCAGGGGGAAAACACCGTACCGGTCCTGACCCACAACAGATAACCCGACCATCTGTTATAAGCTTAGTACTGTTAAAACACTTTAAACTTGAAAATAGAAACCAAAGAAGTTACATTTCTGCTGAAATGGACAATGGACGACATGACAAGTCAAGAGAACTCACTGCAAGAGCCTTGGCTGAACTCCTTCGGTCAAAATCAAGGTACACTGATCAGAGTTCTTGCCTCCAGCAAAGTTAGCATCTTTCAGTTTGGAAATCCCACGAACATCTTACGTCTTTGTTCCATCCGTTTTCTTAAGATCTTTGCTCTGCTTAAAATTCGCCCATGAGAGTAGATTCTCCACAATGCCAGACTTCATGGTAATTGCAATGGAAAATATAAACATGAGAATGTTCATGAAATGCATCGCCACAAACCTGCTGCAATATGCTTCTTTATGCTCTCCACCTTTTCTGCCACCATGGAATTGGATGGTTCCAGACATTGTGCAGCAACAGCAAACTCCAAAGCTTCTTTATATTTTGACAACTGCAAGAAACTATCAATTAGGAAGTGGCACCGATGAGTAAAATAAAGACAGACAGAGGCTTTCAATATCATCAGCATCCAATTCTATATAATAAAATTTTTAATGTATTATTTTAAAAAAGATTAACTGAAACCTTGAAACATTCAATCACGTAAGCAAAAGTGAAACAGTAAGTCCCACCTAAATTAACAAAGAGAAAGCATATCAAATCCAAATTCCTTATACACAACTAAGTAAAAATCATGAACTGTTGGTCCCAAGTCCACTATTCATATACTAAGCCCATTGAAATAGACGTAAAATCAAAAATTGCTTAATATTGCTTCTACTATCAGTAAAAAATAATTAAAAAAATGCAATCAATGAGGCCTATACATTATAATCTACTAAGCTGCAGGTAATCTAGATGCCAAGATAGCTTCATTAGCAAGTGACCAAATCAATCAGTTAGACTCATCTACCTAAGCAATTGTAACTGAAACCTTGAAAAATTCAATCACGTAAGCACAATCTAGATGCCTAGGTGTGTGCTTTTATTGCATATGAAAGAATAATATGATGATAGGTGAAAGCAAAAGAGAAATATGCTGGCAACATGTTTCTCCAATCATGCAAAAAGTCATGTCGTCCACTTTAATAAAGCAACTCAATATAAGAGCTTTATAAAGATTAACTGGGACCTCCACTTTCTTTATCCAAAAAAGATAAAGATGAATGGATGTTTACTATTTCTATTCCGCAGAAAAGTGCTTCACCATGCTAATAAAAACTCCAGAAAAGTTTCAAGAGCATTACCTTTGAATCCATGGAAGGTGCATATCAGCATAAGTAATTTATTTTTCACAAGAAGCCAAATAAATTCCTTCACTCTATTGGACATTTTTTTTCCAGATATTGAATTTGCAGGCATGCATCAGTGATCAGAAACAATAACACAGAAAAAATTGATAAATATTTCACCCAACACCATCTAAGTGTAGCATTTATTTATTTTATTTTCCTCCAAAAAACCAATAATGTCATTCTACTGTCCCAGAAAATTAAACCGAATAAGACATCTTTAAACAATTGTAAATTGAAAGCATACAGAATATGATAAATAAAAACGAGTTGTCACTCTATTGTCTTGACACCCCATTCCTGGTTATCAAATTCAAAATGATATCATGGATGGAATTACTCCAAAAGGGAAAAAATGAAAGGAACAAAATTCCAGCAAAAATGAAAAATGAAGATTAGCTCCAAATTTCTTTTATGAATAAAGATCCCACAACAAAGCACAATTCAAGTAACCTTATAACCTTATCTTGCTTCACTGAAGCTTGATATAAAAATCTTTTCTAATAATCAAGAATTAGGTGTACAACCAGAACATGATATTGTATGAAGGACTATTCAAGACATATCACTTGAGAGGTTTAACATAAAATCTACAAGATTTGTTTTGAGCTTCTGCAAGATGCAGATGCAGATACCATTTGAAATTTGTAATTAACTATGGCTAGTGGTGTCAACTACATAGGCCAAACTATATAAAACCGCAATTTTATGTGCTGCATCGAGAATAGAGCAACAAATGACAACAACAAAACTTGCTTGAGATCACTAGACCTTGAGGACGCTTCCAGACTGCTGATTACATCCTACTTTATTAACTTAAATGATCACTCTAGGATTAAGCATTCTAAATGACCAAGTGTATCAACCAGCATAATGCTCTGATTTTGATCACACAATAGATATTTATTAAGTTGAATTAAAGATGGACTAGGTATAGAGTTCTCTCACAGCTCCGTGAATATAAAAGCTATCTTTATTCATTTCATATAATGAAACTTATAATAAGCGTTTCTGCCATGCCAATCTCCAACTGTAATCAACCTCAAATTAACAAAATACATGTGCCTCCAGGCTTTTGGCTTAAATGATGAAGGGATTGGTTTATGTCTTTAGATAAAAATCTGTCTATATTATGTAAACAAACCTATTAACAAAGACATTCTCAACAACTTATTCTAAAAAACAATACTTGACCAACTAAAAATAGCTTCTCCCATGAACAACCAGAGAATCCATTTCTAAAACTAGGAATGAACTACTAATAACCTGCTTTTGATCACTCCCAAAATTCTTACACGATTTCCAAGCAAAAACTTCAATTGAAACATGAAGCAACTTGCTTTAGCAATATTTCTTCCCACGTACATGAAAGAATAACACTCCTGGACCATTAAAACAAAGTTCTGGATGCAGTCAAACAAAGTGTAAATGTTTTAAAAGAGGATGATCATAGCTTTTCTGGTTTCACCGATTTTCATTAATCTATGAAACCATGATAACATAAAGTCTCTATTTCCTAATCCTGAATAATCTAAAACAATTATATGCTAACTAAAATTAACTGAAAAACAGTTGATAGCAGAGGAAATCCTACTATAGAAAATCTAACTGTCAATTTTCCCTTCCAATCCAATTCCATGATTTTCTCAGATTCTTAGGAGAAGTAAACAATCCAGGGCAAGCAATAATAAGAACGTTAAAAATAAATATTAACAAAGAAAGATAAAAACCATATAAAATTTGAAAACTTTCAATAAATAGCAAAACAAAACCCGATCGAATTCATCCCAAAAATAAAAGAAATTAAGTAAAACAAACCATTTGACTTTATTAAGCAAAATAAGCAGGATATCGACCATAGTTGCTATACATGGAACTTCACAACCCCACGATTTGCTTCCAGTGACAGAAGGTGACTCAGACAGCCAGAAGGTTCCACCTTCTCGAAGCTCTACCTTCATTTTGATAAGAAAATTGCATTAAGACAGTACCAATAGTTTGACAAAAATATATTATAAAGCTCGATGGGCTCAACAAAAAGATCTCATACCTTCTCCTTGTCATAGAAAATTTTGGGGAAATATCAAAGATGATTGTAGAAAATAAATGATATAACCATGAGAAACTAGAAGCATACCAGAGGAGAATACCGTGGCAGAGACGATTGGAGAGTGGAAGCATGGAGTTGCGCATGGAATCGGAGCTTCAAGCAATCGTAAGCAAAGCAAAAAAGTGAATCACCGCCATGAATTTGGGATTGAGAAGCACATACAGTTAAACTAAATGAAGAAAGTTTGGTTTTTCAAGTTGGAGGAACCTGAGAGGAGAGGTGAGAGAGAGAATAAATAGGGTTTTTGAATTTGGGGGAACTTCATATAAGAGGCAACAAAGAGGGAAATTGAGAGGCAAGGGTAGATTAGGGCGAGATCGTTGTCAGGGTCTACAGCGGTTTACCAAACCGACTCGATATATAGGGCATAAAGCTATTTACTTCAGTTTTTAAAAACCGCCATGAATGGGTATAGCAAATCCCTTGCTTTCTTGTGAAGCTTCAGGAAGCGTAAGAGAGATTACAGCTTCGGGAGGAAAAAATTAGGTAAGGAAAAATTTAGGGATTTGAGAGGGAAGTATAAGAGCGCGAGAAAGAGAGAGAAGCGGGAGAATGGGCAAAAATAAACAAAATTAGATTATATTACATCGTTTAACTGCGGGCCTAAAAAACGCAGTAAAATATGTAATTTTTACTGCAGATTTCATAGCCCCCCGTAAAGTTTTAATTTTTATGCATTTTTAGAGGCCCGCGATAAATAAATACAGTAAAAAATCTCTTTTCTTGTAGTGATGTATATTATTATTTGGTGCACCTAAGTGTTGTGATAAAAACAATAAAAATGTTGAGGGGCATATTTAAGATTCAAGAACTTGAGGGCCTAACTTGAAATTTGTATATAGGTTTTTATATATAAGGGGTTCGTTTAAGGCTTCTCTAGAGAATTCATTTTCCTTCTCCAAGCAAACCCCCAGCTCTCTCTCTTTCTCTTTATTACTAAGAACTAAGGAGTAGAAGGAAAATTGGAAAGAAGAGAGGTAAGGACTCATCTCCTTCTTCTAACATGGACACATGAATTTTGTTATGGATTGTTATGTTATGAAGTTTTTTATGGTACTTTTATGTTATATATATGCTCTGAAACTTGCCGGAACTCGTGATTTGTTATAAGTCATGAAGGATTCAAATAGTTTGGATGATGTTAGAAAGCCACAGGTGATGCTTGACACTAAAACTTTGTAGGGTCTTTGCTGAACAATCTATAATTCAAAAATTCACAAAAATTATAGGGTTTCTTTTTGGTTTTGAAATTTTTATATGTTAAACTAGACATTTCAGGATCATTTAGAATTTTGATTCACCTGAAAATTCGGAGTATGTAATTTATGGTAAATTTTTTAAGACGATTTGGAAATCCCTTATTTTAAAACAGAGTATGGGAAACAAACTGTAGATAAGGGACTTTCCTTCATGAAAACCCATGATTTTGGGTATGTGAAATCTTGAGCATGTTTTATTATAAACTAGAAAGTTTCATGATTTTCGAAGCTCTATATAAATTGTTATGATTTTCCAAAATTGTGTTTGTAAATATGAAATTTTCAATTTTTAGAACAGAGTAAGCAAAACAAATTGCTTTTGAAGAACCTAAACTCAAAAAAAGTTGTGATTTATGGAGGGATGAATCTTATATATGTCTTTTACTAGACTTAAAATTTTTGTAATGATTTGATCATTTTTGTGACTTTTATAAATTTTTAAAGTTATGCTGCTCAATCTAAAAGGGTACCTGACAAAATTTGAATTTGTACAAAACTAAGTACTTTCAACGGGTAAATGACCTTATTTTGATTTGATAATTTGCATGAGGTATTTTACATGTGTTGAATTGTTCTCCACAAATTTTTGGGAGAATTGGGACAAACATCTTCTCTCTACAAATCATCCAACTAAGTGTGTGCAATGTTGAGTTATAAAGGAATCACCTTTTTGCTATTGTGTTTGGTGATCCTTAAGGAAACTTTTGATGATTTCTAAGTTGAAATAAGGATATTGCAGCAAAGCTTAATCAGGTAGGTAAGCTATAGTCTAACTAAGGTCACAACGGATATATTATTATCTTATAAGATGTGTTTTGTCCCATATGATTATGTACATATGAATGTTATGTTGAGTGAAATACTATGTTTATGATATGAATGAAAGTTTTGATTGTGATCTTGTGCATATGGATTTTGATATGTAATAGCATGAATATTATGTGATAATGAAATATTATATGTTTTAGAAGTGAAATTCATGCCTAAAACCTTAAGGCACTGAACTCACATTGTTGGTAGCCACCTATGTGTTATGTTATGTGGAGCCACACACATATATATGTTATGTCACTGACGGCAATATGTAACGCGTGACTAGTGGCTAATAGGGTATACCATTGATGACGATACGTAACAGATGATATATTCCTTAAAAGTGATTTGTTAAAAATGTGTCATCGACAATGATACATAGCGAATGACATACTTGAATGTGTTAAATGAAACGTCCTACCTTGAGTAAAGTTATAGCTTCCTAAGGATCTCTTTGATAAATAGAGTGGAACTCTCCAATTTATGTGATGTGAATTTGATGGTATTAAATTTGTGCATATGGATTTGATATGTGATAGCATGAAATTTGTGCATATGGGTTTGCCATGTAATGACATGAAATGAGGTGAAAATGATATGTGATATGCTATGAAAGTGAAGATTCATGCCTAAAACCTTTGTGACATCAAGCTCTCACTAAGTGATTGATTGCATGAGGGCCACCTCTTGAAGATTATAGAAGCCACAAAGTGCCACAGACAATCGAAAATGCCACGTGCAGACTATTGTGATTGATTGAATGAGGGGAAGTCTAGACCATGTGTTTCTTTACATAAGATTGGGTAGCATGGGCCCGGTATAACCCGGATTGCCAGACTAGCCTTAGGTTATGATAATAAGTGATGTAGGTCCCCAAATTTATGTTTGATCTATGAGACTATGTGAAGGCCACCTCTTGAGACTCTGTAGGGGCCACCTCTTGAGGGTTTATGGGGACTGCAAAGTGCCACACATAATACAAAGTGCCACATGCGGGTCGGAATGTTACAAATGGTATCAGAGCCTAGCCCAACCGGAAGTGTGGGATGTCACCTTGAGGATATAAGCCAAATCAAGCGAGGACGCTTGATTCTTAAGGGGGGGTGAATGTAACATCCCACATCGCTTGGGAATATGATGTGATATGTGCTTAAATACCTTGTGAGCTCTTTAAGCTGTTGTTGGCCTTTTGGGTTGCAAAGTCCGAAAGCAAAACCGTGACGGACTGTGTGTCCAAAGCAGACAATATCCAACAGTGGGCCGAGGTATTGGGTTTTGCGCGCGCATGGGGGCCACCGCTTGAGACTGTGTGTGCGCCACCTCTTGAGGGTTTATGGGGACCGCAAAGTGCCACACATAGTGCAAAGTGCCACATGCGGGCCGGGATGTTACAAATGGTATCAGAGCCTAGCCTAACCGGAAGTGTGGGATGTCACCCTGAGGATATAAGCCCAATCAAACGAGGACGCTTGATTCCTAAGGGGGGGTGAATGTAACATCCCACATTGCTTGGGAATATGATGTGATATGTGCTTAAATACCTTGTGAGCTCTTTAAGCTGTTGGAGGCCTTTTGGGTTGCAAAGCCCGAAAGCAAAACCGTGACGGACTGTGTGTCCAAAGCGGACAATATCCAACAGTGGGCCATGGTATTGGGCTTTGCGCACGCATGAGGGCCATCGCTTGAGATTGTGTGGGGGCCATCTCTTGAGGGTTTATGGGGACCGCAAAGTGTCACACATAGTGCAAAGTGTTACATGCGGGCCGGGATGTTACAAATGGTATCAGAGCCTAGCCTAACCGGAAGTGTGGGATGTCACCCTGAGGATATAAGCCCAATCAAGCAAGGACGCTTGATTCCTAAAGGGGGGTGAATGTAACATCCCACATCACTTGGGAATATGATGTGATATGTGCTTAAATACCTTGTGAGCTCCTTAAGCTGTTGGAGACCTTTTGGGTTGCAAAGCCGAAAGCAAAACCGTGACTGACTGTGTGTCCAAAGCGGACAATATCTAACAGTGGGCCGAGGTATTGGGCTTTGCGTGCGCATGGGGGCCACCGCTTGAGACTGTGTGTGGGCCACCTCTTGAGAGTTTATAGGGACCGCAAAGTGCCACACATAGTATAAAGTGCCACATGCGGGCTGGGATGTTACAAATGGTATCAGAGCCTAGCCCAACCGGAAGTGTGGGATGTCAACCTGAGGATATAAGCCCAATCAAGCAAGGACGCTTGATTCCTAAGGAAGGGTGAATGTAACATCTCACATCGCTTAGGAATATGATGTGATATGTGCTTAAATACCTTGTGAGCTCCTTAAGCTGTTGGAGGCCTTTTGGGTTGCAAAGCCCGAAAGCAAAACCGTGATGGATTGTGTGTTCAAAACGGACAATATCCAACAGTGGGCCGAGGTATTGGGCTTTGCGCACGCATGAGGGCCACCTCTTGAGACTGTGTGAGGGCCACCTCTTGAGGGTTTATGGGGACCGCAAAGTGCCACATATAGTGCAAAGTGCCACATGCGGGCCGGGATGTTACAAATGGTATCAGAGCCTAGCCCAACCGGAAGTGTGGGATGTCACCCTGAGGATATAAGCCCAATCAAGTGAGGACACTTGATTCCTAAGGGGGGGTGAATGTAACATCCCACATCGCTTGGGAATATGATGTGATATGTGCTTAAATACCTTGTGAGCTCCTTAAGCTGTTGGAGGCCTCTTGGGTTGCAAAGCCTGAAAGCAAAACTATGACGGACTGTGTGTCCAAAGCGGACAATATCCAATAATGGGTCGAGGTATTAGGCTTTGCGTGCGCATGGGGGCCGCCGCTTGAGACTGTGTGTGGGCCACCTCTTAAGGGTTTATAGGGACCGTAAAATGCCACACATAGTGCAGAGTGCCACATGCGGGCCGAGATGTTACAAATGGTATCAAAACCTAGCCCAACCGGAAGTGTGGGATGTCACCCTGAGGATATAGGCCCAATCAAGCGAAGACGCTTGATTTCTAAGGGGGGGTGAATTTAACATCCCACATCGCTTGGGAATATGATGTGATATGTGCTTAAATACCTTATGAGCTCCTTGAGCTGTTGGATACCTTTTGGGTTACAAAGCCCAAAAGCAAAACCGTGACGGACTGTGTGTCCAAAACGGACAATATCCAACAGTGGGCTGAGGTATTGGGCTTTGCGCACGCATGGGGGCCACCTCTTGAGGGTTTATGGGGACCGCAAAGTGCCACACATAGTGCAAAGTGCCCCATGCGGGCCGGGATGTTACAGATGGCATATGATATTGAGAAGAAGACACAAATTTTTTTGGTTCAAGCAACCGTTGGATTGCATAAAGCACCAAACATTGAAAATTGGGAAAAGGTGAAAAGGATATCCCTGATGGATAACAAGATTGAGAATTCATCAAAAAAAAGTTTCTGACTTATCCTCATCTTCTATCTTTGTTTCTTAAACATAAGTCTTTGAAGATAATCACCAATGACTTCTTTCATCTTATACCTACCCTTGACGTTCTAAATCTATGTAGAAATCCTCTTATCCAAGTATCATTAGGTATCTTCAATAGTTTCACTAGGATATCTTGATTTATTAGAAACTAAAATAAAGGAGTTGCCAATCGAGTTAAAAGCCTTGAACATAAAGTGTACATTAAATCTTTATGCAATTCCACAGTGACTGATATCTGGTTTTCCGAAGGTACATGTATTTAGAATGTTCAGATGCGGTCTGAATCTTTCTAATGAAGATATATCAAATAATAGTATTTTATCTGGTGATAGTAATCTTTTGGTGGGGGAAGTGCTTGGTTTGAAATGTTTAAATAAGTTGAGTAGTTGACCATCCATTTAAGATGTTTCCTCGCTCTTCAAAGATTTATGAGCTCTATTACGTTACAAAGTTGTACATAAATTTTAAGTCTACAATTTGATGATTCGAAGTCTCTAAAGGTTTCATCTTTAGCATATCTCAAGCACCTTTAGAAGTTTCACATTACAAGATGTAATGTTTGGAAGAGTTAAAGATTGACAATGTATGAGAAACTTATACTTTCCATAGCCTTCAAATCTTTCAAATAGGATCCTATTCCAAATAAAGGGACTTGACATCGATTGTTTTTATTCCAAACCTCAGGTTATTGAGAATTCACGGATGTGATGAGATGGAAGAAACAATAAGGGTTGGAAACTTGGGTCTAGAGATGATGGGAAGTCCAAATCCTTTTCCAAAACTTAGACACCTTCTCTTAGACGATTTACCGAATTTGAAGATGATCTACTTGAAGCCATTGAATTTTTCATCTCTAGAGGACATTCAAACAAGTAAATTATTAATAATATTTAATTATTTTGAATACACGGATTATTATTATGGCACCTAAGTTATTTTGACAAAGGAATTATAATATAGCGTGAGGACGTATAAAGAAATTATAATATTACGCAAAGGCATATTTGTAAATTGTACTTGGGAATTATAATATTATAGGAGAGCATATTTGTAAATTTGTTCTTAGGGTATGTAATTTGTTCATAACCAAGGTCAAAATTTAAAAGCATTGGAAACCCTAGCCACCTCTCTTTCAACCTAAACCCTAGGGAAGAAAAAGGAAGGAAATTGGAGGAATTGGAAAAAAAAAGAGGTAAGAATCGCTCTCTACTTTAGGTTTTAACAATTATATGATAATTTTGTAATAGATTTAAGTGTTTCATAATTGATTAGAATTTATTTTAAATCATATATGTGCTGAGATTTGGTCAAAATCATGACTTGGTGTAAGGTTAGATGACGCTTATGAAGGCCATGAAAGATGCTTAAACCAAAAGCAACAGAAATTTTGTAGAACTGCCTATATTACAAAAATTTACATAACTTTTAGAGTTTTGTTTTGGCTTTGAAATTTTTATATATTAAACTAGACATCCTCAAAATAATTTAAAACTTTGTTTCACTTAAAAATTCAACGTATTCAATTTTTGATGAATTTTTGACTTCCGCTGTCCAGATATGAAATTTTTGAAAATTGCCTAATAGTATGTGTTTGAGTTAAAAATTGATTCATTTGGTAACAAGTTTTGTAAAATCGATTTGTGTACCGTGTTTTACGCTTGAAAAGATTTCAAATGAAATTTTTTCTGTTTAAATTAAAGATCATGCAATTTATTATGAATTTTCAAAATTTCAGTAGCTAATCTGAAATCCCATATTTTCAAAACAAAGCATAGAAAACGAACTATTTTTTATCAACTTTTACGTCATGAGAAATTCTATTTTTTGGCATGTGTAATCTTGTATATGTTTCTTTGAAATTGTAAAATTTAGTGATTTTTGGAGCTTTGTAGAATTTGTTAAAATTTTCAGAAATTTTATGTTCAGAATGCTAGTCTGCTCGACAGAATTCGAGAGTAGAAAAAACTAAGTTGTTTCAAGGGTTTTGTGAGCTCATCGTAATCTAATATTTTTAATAAGGTATCCTATATATGTTTAAATGAATTCCAAAATTTTTTGTAAGATTTGGATCAAGCATCAATGTTCTAAAAATCATCCAATTAAGTGTGTGCAGTGTTAGGATAGTAATTTTGTTAACCATAATCATTGTGTTTGATGATTCTTAAGGAAACTTTTTGATGATTTTAGGTTGAGATAAGGAAATTCAGTAAAGCTTTGCCAGCTAAGTAATCTAGATTTCTCATCTACAGTCATAATGGACATATTATTGTTCTATGAATAATTTTTTGTACCATATGTTTTATATATGTTTATATGAGAACTATGCTTTGATGTAAATGCTATGTTTATGATAAGAATGAGAGTTTTGAATTTGATTTTTTGCATATGGATTTTGATATACGTGACAACATGAGTGTAGTAATTAATGAAATGTTATATGTTGGAAGTGAAATTCATGCCTAAAAACCTTAGGATATAGAACTCTCATTGTTTGGTTAGCACGTATGTGTTATGTTAAGCCATGTACATGATATATCACCGATGACATTATGATAGGTGATGTCATCGATAGTGATTTGTAATGGGTGATGGATAGCTCAAATATCATTTCACTGACGGTGATTCGCAATAGGTGACTATGGCTAATGGTGTGTCATCGACTGCAATATGACAAGTGATGTCACCGATGGCGATACGATGAGTGACGTCACCGAAGTGTTAAATGAAAAGTCCTACCGAGAATGAGAGTGTAGTTTCCTAAGGATATATGCCACGACAACTACCACCTTATGTCTTGTGAAATTTATTTTTGAATGCATTTTGCTTATGTATCATATATGACAAGTTTTATGATATGTTCTTTCTATATGTAAAAACTAGTTTGCTTATTGAGTTAATACTCACTAGTCTATTGTGCACCTCAGGTCCTTGATGTTTATACAAAACACATGGAGGATTGGCAAAGAGATAATGGAGTTCCCTTAGCAAAATGTCCACTGTACAAATTTCTTGTCAGCATTTTTATATTTTAGGTTGTAGATGCATATGTTATTCTGTTATGGTTGTCATATATTGGAAAACTATGTTTGTGAATAATATAGTGTTCAACATTTTTTATATATAGAAGATGAATATTAGTTGCACTTCAGGACCTTCAAGTTTCGGGGTGTGACATGTGACATAAGAAGCTTCCACTTGGTTCCAGCCATACAAAGGAAGATAAATTTGACATATAGGGAGAGGAACATTGGTGGAAAGAGATACATTGGGAGGATAAAGTCACTCAAAATGCTTTTCTTCCTTGCTTCGAACCTACGAGGATGGCTAGAGATAAGAGGTAGATCTTTTCCATTGGGCAAATAATTTCTTGTTCCTTCTGGGTAAATAACTTTATTTGAAAGCCTTTTGTTTTAGTATGTTCTTTTTTGGTACACGATTAATTATTAGATATGAAATTTGCATTGCTGTTCTCAAAGTGCTAACTAGTTACTGCACAATTTGTTTCTGAAGATTGACATTTAAAGGTTTGCCACTCCTTTTCTCATTGAGTTCAGCTGTCATGCAAGCAAGTGTGAAGTAGAATACACTTCTGGTGTTCTATAACTAATTAATTAATATTTAGAGCTTATAATTTGATTATATTGTTTTTAACATCATTTTAGTGCTACCATCTGCATCTTTTTAGCCCACTCCTCTGCTTAGTCGAAATATGTACCCATTCTATGTGATTTGAGGATAAAGGGCTCTAAAGGTTGATTGTAAAGATTATTTCAAAACATTATAAAGAACCTTTTTATATCAAATAAAAAACAATGGTTGATTACATTGAACTTGTTTGATTTTACCTACAGTGTGGCCAATCAACTTTTTATAAGGCTCAACCTAATCCTTTCCACCTTTTACCAGCAAATATTTTAATCAGTTTCTAGTTGAGAACACATAATTTGAATATTTTTCTCACATCGAAGATTTAATGCGTAAAGACATGTACATATTTGTTTGTCAATTGAGCTGAGTTATAATGCAAGAATTTCATATAGATATATTTCAACCTTATCATTATGGAGCTTGTGTGGACCTGAAACATGTGATCTATTTCCTTTGCTTCTTCGTAGAATAACTAGTGGCTTTGCTCTTTTTTTTGAAAAATTATTCATATAAAAGAAAAAAAATATAGTACAAGATACAAGGGGCATCCCCCAAGAAGAGTATCTAGTACTCACAAGTCCAAAAGGAAAACACATCGCCCAAAGGGCCTAAACAAAACAATCCAAAGAAAGAACCAAAGGCCCAAACAGACAAAAGAAGACGCGTAGGCCTAAACCAAACCAGAACTAATCTAACAAGATCAACACAACAAAGTAAAAGGAGGGCATTGGTCCGACAACAAAAACAAAGTCCAAGAAACAGAGCTAACACTACAAGAAAAATGCTCATATTTGGCAGTCTTTGGCCGCCACATAAGTATATATTTGACAGTCTTGAAAGCGCCACCAATGGCACCGCCAAATATGGTCAATTTAGCGTTTGGTCAACCTGCCAAATATACACTTGACTATACTTGGCGGTTTTCGGCCGCTAAGTACAAATAGTTTTAAAAAATAAAAAATATATATACTTGTCGGTTTTTAGCCGCCAAGTATTTAAAAAAATTAATATACTTATATATATATATACATATACATATATATATATATATATTATGTCTATATATATATACATATACATATATACATATACATGTAATATATATATAATGCTTGGCTGTTTATGCACTAACTGATTCAATTTCAACAGAAGTAGCAGCAGCTTCTGCCTATACATTGACCGATCGATTTCCATTTTACCACTATTCAAGGCAAAACACAAATTATTTTACATGCATATAACATAACATATTATGGAACAGACAATTTAGAATGCAAAAAATAGCAAGTAATTAGGTAGTTACAGCAGAAGCAGCCGTAGCAGCCACCCTTCTACTAACACTTGTGCCCAGCACAAACCTTTCCCTCAAAGCTGCGGCTTCAGTGAGGCTGTCTCTAGCACGTTCAAGCCCATCTGTTATATATTGACTAACCTATAAAATAAATATCTAAGTACCTAAGATGTAAATCTGGAAAATCGATCCATTGAGCTAACCAACTTACCTGGTCTAGTAGGCAAGTAAATACTACTTTTACATTGGCGGCAAGGGTGGTGGGTTGTAAGAGATGTGTGAAAATCAATTGGTATTAATACCTAAAAATATAAATACTTGAAAATAAAGAATACATATTATCTAATTTCATTCTCTTATCTTACCATAATTTTACTGCACGTGTGATTTTTCAAAACTTTAATCTCAAATATTATCAAAACAAAAAGTATCAAGCACCAGTCTTTTGTTACAAAGCATGACTAATTTCCTATTACAGGACATCTGCATAGGCCATTGAGAATATATGCATTTTCTATCATAGAAACCAAGCTTGGCAGATTCATTAACTCAAGCTATATGTAAAAAAATTAAAAAATTAAAAAAAAATTGAGGAGAATATATAAGTGTAAGGCCACAACCAAAGGCAAAAAATTTTGAAGTTGGGAATATTAATCAAATTCATAAAACTAACTAAATAAGTTCCTTATGTAGGATCACAAGTTATATCATAGAAAGCTATCAAATTTCTCAATATCAGAAAACAATCAATTGTAGGAGGAAACCATTACTTGAGATGAAAACAAAGTACATCTAGATATCGCTTCTTCATTCCAGCGCTCAGACTTTATAACAATTGTAACAGATATCTGTTGATGAGAAGAAGTAATTGAAGCTCCTTTCGATCGCCCAATTGTTCCTATTGACTCAGAGAGCTACTGGCTTTCAGCACGCAATTCTTCCATCTGCAATGCATAATTCTATTTACAGCTCCTGAAGTAAAAAGATAAACAATTTGATCAAGAAAAGATGCAACTGATGCAAACCTTTGCTTGATAGAGTTGTCTTAGAAAGGCCCGCTCATGTTCAGGATATTCTTCCTTGTGAGCAGTAAAGAGGCACTCTGTGACACTTGAACCAATAGAATTCAGCAAAATGAATGAACACCCCATAGTCTGGATTCATCAACAAACCAAATACTATAATAGTGCCTCAATTTCTCCACTATACATCTGGCATAGAAGGTATAAAACTTAACAATATACCAAGCAACTCAAATAAAACACATGTAATACAATCTCTCCTTTATTTCCTAAAAATTTTATAGGGAAATAATAATTAAAGACTCCAAATAAAAGTCTCTTAACCATTTCCGCGCCCTGTCCATGATGGCAAAGTTCTTTCTGCTGACAAGCATTATCACTACCTTCATATGTTATCCAGAAAAACATGGCCCAAACTAAATTCTAAAATATTTGATTTCTAAACTAAATTCTAAAGCTGCTACATCATTTTAATCTAATTCTAAACCAAATGAAAACATTTACATATAAATATCCTCAACGAATATTCTAACTGATTAAAAATTTATCAAACAATAATGAGCATTAAAACACATCATTTGGAAGTAATTATGAAGCAATGAAAAAATTTTCAAGCAATTATTTTTGTAAATAATATTTTAACTAAATTTAAAATTATCTGAAACACAAACAATAAAGACAGAGAACCAAAACGAATGATTTAGAATTAGTTTTGAGGCAACTAAGAAGCCTTAGCAAACCTGTTGGTCTTTCAACTTACACAATACTCATTAGAACATATAGTACAAATGCCACATAATAAGCAGATGAAGAGATTTGCATGGAAATATAAGGAAGAAGAGAGAAAAAGCGTCTTGGAAGCAAGTACTGTAATTAATTCAGAAACTATCAGCGACCTGGACTATAAAAAAGAACAGCAAAATGCACCATTTAGAAGTGGTTCTAAACCAAACAGAAATTGTTTCTAGGGAAACCTTTGATTCTTTTCTAAAGAAATTCTATGAATTAATTCAAGTATCAAAACACGCAGAAATTAAAGTCAAAAGCATATAAGAGGCTTCACCTACACTTGGAGTCTTCTAGTTTATTCAAATATCACTAAATCAAACATGCAGACTTCAAACTTAGAAGCATTAAAATGCGCCTTTCACAAGCAAATGAAGAGATTTACATATAAACATAAGCATGAAGAGAGATGAAGCACTTTGAAAACAAGTAAGCTAATTAATTAAAAAATATTAAAAGAACGGATGACAAAAAGTGAATTAAAGCGTATTGTTTATTTGAAGCAAATGAAAGGATTTCAAATTCAATCAGTCATACAAAATATTGTGAAAGTTTAAAACAATCAAAATTTTCTACAACGAATAGATATGAAAACTGCGAAGCACCAAAACGCAGCATTTATAAACAAATGAAAGACATAGATTTCACATTCACCTGGAACCAAAAGCGAGAAAAGAGAAGGAGAGACATTGGAGAAGAAAAGGAGGATGAGAGACCTTGGTTCGATTAGCGAGCCACTGTTGCTAAGAAGTGAAGAACTTGCAAAGAGATAGCATGGATGAGAAAGGGAGTGAAAGCAACGCAGCTCAGACCATCATCATTGACTCTAGAAAAGAAAACATGACTCTAGAAAAGAAAACATGACTCTTGGCTGAATTCGTAACTAATCCAGAGAGCTCTACAAACTCCTCCAACGCAGCTCAGACCATCAGATCATCTGCAAAACAAAGATGAGTGAGAAAAACCTGCTAACACCTCCAATGATAATGAAATCCAGGCCTCTGAGTAGCCTCTCAAAGAATACCACTCAAACCCTCCATACCCAACACAAACGGGTATGGTGACAAAGGATCACCCTATCTAACTCCTTTGGAAGTGGAAAAGATAAGCTCTCCATTTAAAGTAACCGAGAAATGTGCAGAAGATATGCACATCACAATCCACCAAACTATACACTTTGGAATACCTATCATCCTTAACCCCAAAAGGATGAAATCCTAGCTAACAGTATCAAAAGCTTTGCGAATATCCAACTTTAAAGCACACTGAGGAGGTGAGCACCCGAGATGTTATTTATGCATCAGCTCTTGAGTTAAAAGAATGGCATCAGAAATCCTCTGACCTAGGACAAAAGTAGACTGTGAAGTCCCAATCACATCAAGTAAGACCACTTTAAATGGATTCACGATCACTTTGGAGATAAACTTATAAAGCACATTACAATAAGAGATTGGTCTAAAATCACTCATAGTCCTCGGACTCTCAACCTTGGGAACCAAGGCAATCCTAGTGGTGTTAACACGCTTAGACATCCGACAAGTCATGAAGAAGTAACGCACGGTAGCCTTAAACTCCATACTAATAATATCCCAAGCCCTCTTAAAGAACAAAAAAGTGTACCCATCCGGTCCTGGAGCTTTATCATCAGGAATCAAAAATAAAACTGACCTGATCTCGTCATCAGTAATTGGGCATACCAAAGAGGGTAACATCTCCTTAGAAATTCTCCCAGAGAAAAACTGAGAGGTGGCTGCAATAGAAGTTCTAGAAGGAGCTGTAAGCAGCTTCTGAAAATACCTTACAGCAAAAAGTCGTAACTCGCCCTGATCTGTAAAGATCGTATCATCCTTATCCTCGAGCTGATGAATCCGATTCCTAACTTATCTATAGATCAAAGACTTATGAAAGAATCTAGTATTCTGATCCCCCAAAGAGAACCATTGAATCCTAGACCTCTACCTAAAGAAAGCCTTCTCAACCCTGAACAACTCGGAATACTGTTTAGCAAGATCCCTCTCAGTCGAAATACACTCTGTTGAATACGGGTTCTCATCCAGAGTAGCTTGGGCCACAACCCATCCAGCCCTGGCCTCCATAACGCTACTGGAAATGTGATTAGAATCCTTGGCATGTAAAATTCGGAGCTCACGCTTCAATAAGCCCAATTTCTATGTGACCCAAAACATAGGATCTCTATCCACAAGCATAGACCACACTCTCTAAACAACCTTTAAGAAATCATCTTGGTCAGCCCAGAAGTTCAAAATTTTAAAAGGGCTAAAGGTTTGCCAACGCTGATCTCCAAACCTGATAACCATAGCATTGTGGTGGGAAGCATCCCGAGGAAGGACCTCTGAAGCTGTGCTTGGCCAGGTCAAGAACCATGAAGAGCTACCAAAACTCCAATTAAGAATCCTAAGAATAGTCCTCTCTCCTTGCTGCCTATTATGTCAAGTATACCGGAGCCCAAAAGAGGGAACCTTAATCAACTCTACATCATAAACACACTGAACAAACTTATCCATATAACCATGCCAAGCCTGATCTCTACCAACTCTGTCTGAAGAGCATAAAATCACATT
Organism: Boswellia sacra; assembly: GCA_013180625.2. Taxonomy (NCBI): domain Eukaryota; kingdom Viridiplantae; phylum Streptophyta; class Magnoliopsida; order Sapindales; family Burseraceae; genus Boswellia; species Boswellia sacra. The sequence goes on along the minus strand of SNVD02009164.1, from coordinate 232,884 downwards.
GAAATCATCCAATGCCAACGAAGGTAAGTCATCGAAACTCACAAATTGATCCCTGATAAAGTCCTACAACTGCCGACGAGCACCCGGATTGTTAGAACCATAAACAAAGACCATACAAAAAAAAACCCCATCTGACAACCTGGTAGATCGACAAGCGATCCACTAGAGAGAAGCCTGTAGACTACTCAAACTGTACAAAGTAAGATCCCAACACACCAATACTCTGCAATCAACTAACTCGGTGACATTTGACAAGAACTGCCAAGAAGGACAAATATCTGAAACAACCGATGCAAGGTTTTGCTTATCAACCTTAGTCTCTAAGAGACCAATCAAACCTAAAGAATACTTAGAAATCCAATTTTTTATTGCCCGCCGGGAAAAGAAGCCATTAAGACCTCTAATATTCCAACTTCCTATCATAGGAAACTGGAAAAAATCTCAGAACTCAACAAAGAATCAGCAGAGCGTATGCCTCCATTACCCTCATTGCCACCCTTACCTTTCTTACCATTATTAGTAGGAGAAAGAGTGTCAGAGGTAGGTGGTTGATTGTCCGAAGCTGTCGGAGTGGATTTTGTAGAATCATTGGCAACAAGTCCCTTTAGAGAAGTAATCCTTTGAGCGTCAAGCAAAGTAGGTACATGGCTGAAAGAGCACTCTAAAATTCTATCTTGGTGTGCCTCAATAGAAGATAGTGAATCAGAGTCAGAATTAGACTTAGAACCCAAACCATTGGTAGCATCCTGACTTATCGCACCAAAAATTCTATCAATCGTATCTCTCCCTGTAGTCACTGGACGTAAAATCAATGGAGTATCCTGCTGGTGTAGAAGCATTAGCAACTCTCTTTCCCTTGTCACGTAAACCTGGTGCTTCCTCAAAAGCAATAATCTAATCCTGACTAGCCTTAGAAGTCTCAACTGGACCTCGGCAAGTATGTCCAAATAAGCAACATTTAGGACAGTGTTTTGGCTTCCACTCATATTCAACTCAAATTGTCACAACCTATACTGGACATACAAAATATAGCATTTACACAGTCATTTAAATATGAACTCTATTATTTCTTTCAAAAATTAATATGAGTATCACACAAAACAGAGTTCCTAATCACAACCACACCATTTCACTGTATATAGATACATTCAAAAATCAAAAGAATTCCTACAGTATGGCTATGATAATCTAGGCAGCGGTTTGTGGTTTCCAAGAGAACTCTATTGGTAATGCCAAAAGTCCTCCATCCAAAAACTCAATCTACTGCCCACCTGAGGCACACAACAACTTCAGTGAGTAAAACTCAGTAAGTAAGCTAAATGAATATGCAGCAATAAACAATAACAATAGAATTCAGTCCACAGTATGAAACTATCCATTTTTAACTACAGAAGCATTAGCTAACTTGTTAAAGAAGGAATGCCCCCGATTTCACTTCGGTTACATTTGCGCTCCCGCGCCAATTTTCTGTTTAGACCTCTATAGGTCGATTCAATCTCACATAAGTGAGTTCACATTTCTCTACTCATCGCCTTTGCATGTACAATCACAATCACATAAAGAGGAAGCTTCCAAAGTATCAATTACAGTCACCTAGGGAAAAAGGCTCTCTAATCAAGGTAGAACTTTTCATTTCACAGTCAGTTCCCATGTAATAGCTCAAGGCTAGTCTGACAATCTGGGTGATACCGGGCCCATGCTACCGAATCTCGTCTAGAGAAACACATGGTCCAGACCTCCCCTCAAGCCATGGGAGTACGAAACGCTCAAGGCTACTCTGACAATCCGGGTGATACCGTGCCTATGCTACCGAATCTCGTCTAGAGAAACACATGGTCTAGACCTTCCATCAAGCCATGGAATAGTACAGAACAGTACGAATACATTTAGATGCCTACACTTGAAATAGCTCGAGGCTAGTTTGACAATCCAGGTGATACCGGGCCTATGCTACCGAATCTCGTCTGGAGAAACACATGGTCCAGACTTCCCCTCAAGCTATGAGAGCTAAACTTCCTAGGTCTTGGCATGCCAATCACGTTTCACTATTCACAATTAGTCACACATAAAAGAAGCTCGATATCAGCCTTCTAGAACAGTCACAATATCTCACATTCAAGCATCAAGGTGGTAGCAATTAACAGTGTTACAATCCACAAAATTACATACATACTGTACACAATTTATTGTGACCTCAGAATAGTTAGCTTACTTACCTTGTACAGCTGCTTTTCGATGCTTGTGATTGACCTAAAAATAAAACAAAAATCTCTTTTTAGGTCACCATACACTTGTAAAACACTTGCCCTTTTTTGCTCTATTTCTGTACTTACTTTGACAAACAATTTACAACAACAATTGTCTACTTCAAAAATTCAAACAATTAGATAGACATCTTTTACACACATACCTCATGTCTCTTTAAAATTTTTAGAGCCAATTGGGGTCATTTGGCCACTCAAAATAATCAAATTTGTTACCTCTACAATTCTGCCATTGCATTCACTTCATTGAGCAGTATCGACTTAAAAATTTGTAGGAATTTCAATCCTATTTAAATGGCTACAAAAATTTACAGGCTGGTATATAACACATATATATACCTTCATACCAAAAATCGTAACTTTTCAAAGGGTTTAAGTCATTCAAACTCAATTATTTCTAACTGCTCAGTTTTGGAAACTAAAAATTCTAGTTTTATCAGGCCAAATTTAAAAATCTATAACAATTCATACAGAGCTTCTATCTCAGTAAAATTTTTTAGTCTTATATCTGACACATAGAAGAACTTACGTACAAAAATTCAGTAATTTTACAAAGATTTGATGCTTCAACTAAATTCATTTTCCCCTATTTTGTTCCAAAATAGGGGAAATGTGAGATTCCAGACTAGAAGTTCATAAATTCACCATAATTCACACACTTTGAATTTTTAAGTGATTCCAATTTCTATAAACTCCTGGACATGTCTGTTCCCTTGATTTTTGGAAATTTTCAGAACATGCACTGCTCAATGCACACAAAAATTTTAGGATTTGAACCAAACTCTCATTTCTAGCTTATATCCTCATCCTCTTACTTAGATGCATTCAAAACTCATTCAAATTCATGTTTCCACACAAATTTCCAGCAGCACAAACAACAATTCACATACTCACATCACAAACCAAAAGAATTTTTGCAAATACATACACAATATCACAAGAATTCTAAAGGAGAGAGGAGTTCTTACCACTTCCTTTCTTCCTTCTCTTTCTCCTCCTTGAGTTCTTGCTAAATTTTTGTGTGGAAAGCTTAGAGAGAGTGAAGAGTTGAAACATGAGTTTAGAGAGCAAGGATGGAAGATATTCTAGAATTCTTCCTATTTATTAGATAAACATAAAGTATAATTTTCATTTAGTGCTCCCTTCCTTTTCTCATTTTCACTAAGCCCATCATCTCTCATCTATTACACTACCATTCCAATACATCACCAATACATTAATACATATAATTACACATGTATTCACAATATACGGTATAATGTATATAACAAAAACTTAGGATAGTACACGAATCTTAAAAGGCTGGGAAGAAAGCTTACACCAAATCTCAAAATCATGGATTTGAGCGTGCTCAGCATCTAGTTCAACACAAACCCTTGCGTAAGACAAGCGAGTGTGATCATAAGACATCCTATCACATGACAATGCAGACTAACCGTACTAGAGATAGCACTAAGAGCTCTGGCTGACCACAATGGGAATGGCAATCCATGTAGGCGAACCCAAACCAAAATCCTAGAGCTCTGATTCTGGTCAAAGGAGAAATGAGGATTCCACTGTTGTAATATGATATGTTTCCCACCAAACATCCAAGGCCCTCTCTCCAAAATGTCATGAACCTCCTCTTCAGTTTTAAACCTGAAGATCAAAAACCGATCCCAGTAGAGCGGACATCCTCCAAACCATCGGTCATCCATACGCGCATAGCAATAGAACGCACAACATGGAATGGGATAGTATAACCCAGAAAGAATCCCACAATACAACGTAACCATTCATTTCCAATATCATCAATCAAATCATCAGAAATCTCAAGAACTGAACCCAAGATCTTCCGGGCTACCGAGTCAAGACTAAATCGAGTGCTTGCCTCAATCACTCGAACTCTATCAGCCCAAGGACCCTGTGTTTGGGGAGGTTTGGTTTTGGCAGTGTTAGATGGGGGATGTGATTGGTTGGTGGGAATGGTGGTTTGAGTTGGCGGGCATGGTAGGTTGGCGCGATGTGGGGGTTGAGGCTGGTTGGTAGTTGTAAGTGTACGGTTGGTGGGCATAGTGGGAATGGTAGGTTTGGTAGGTTCAAAATTTGGGGGTGGTAAAATGAAAGTGATCTGGTGAAGGATAAGGGTGGTGTGGTGTAGGATAAGAGAGGTGTGATGAAGCACCAGGCTTCGTTATGGGAAAATGCTGAATAGGTGGCGGGCGTCAAACACACAACAATTATTTCCAAACCAACCCATATTCAGACCAAAATAGAAACTACACAACAATCCCAGCAAAACCAAAAGGTGAAGCAATGGAAAATGCAAGAAAAAGAGTACAAACCAGTCACTAAAAGTAGACACGAGCAAGTGTTCAATCCATAACTTCTAGTACCGATATCTTCAAATAGTAAAGTTTGCACCAATCTGGTCAGGTTTTGAACAGTATTACCCAGATGAACAGTACCTACAGTGGTGAATAGCGCCAATCGAAATAAAAATTAGCGATTTTGGTGAGTTACGGTGAGAATCTGACGACGATGGAGAAGGAAAAGCTTATCAGTGTTGCCCGATCTACAATATAGTGGTGGAGGTGAGATTCCACTTGCCGTTCATCGGAAAGTGGTAGTGATGAATAGTGGTTTGACCGAACTAGATTGCCATGGATGGAGGAGTTGCTGGACGAAACAGGCGGTGGTGATGAAGATAAAGTTGTAGATCGAGGCAAGGCTAACGTGATGGTGATGGAGACGACAATTCACTTGCTCGTCAGTGGCGGGTGAATAGTGAAATTTGATTATGTTTTTGGCAATTTTGATCGCCTTTCGGTCAGAATTTGGTGAGACTCAAGAAGGAAAGTTTGTTATGAATACTTCAATCTATGATATATGTAAATCTCAAAGACTAATTCATTGATCGATCGGAGTAAACAGTAACTCCAGAGACTAAGTTGAATGAAAAAAATTTTCCTTCCCAAGCAATAATTATTTATATCACATTCATCGATCGTTGTGCTAATTCATCGATTGATCGCTTTGCTCTCTAGATACTTTTCAACTTTCTCTAGTTACAGAGCTACATTCCTCCACCTTTTTCGAGGCTTGATCTTCTTAATATATGACATAGCACATGCACTTGAATTTCATATTTATTTTTAATAATTAATAATTGATTGGACAGGGCAAGTTAGGATTGGACTAGTCACTTCAAAGCGTGAGAACAAAGAATTTGGAAGTTCTTATTACATTGGGTATACTTCAAATGAAATTAGTGGAAAAAGATGTTAGATAGTTATTTGATTGTGTAGATTATTTATAGAATATCAAATAGGATTTGCTTTATGTCAAACAGATATAATTCATTTTTTCTCAATATCGTTATGGACTCTGTCTCTCTGGACTTGAAGCATCTAATCTGAAAATTATCCTATAATCCTTGAAGAATTATTGGACTTGTTATTTGAGGATGTGGGAACTTATGATCTGGCACTACAGATAGCCGCTAAATGTTAAAAAAGAAGGAGGAGAGAAGTGATTGTGAAACTGATGTGTATTTCTTGTATATTCCGTTTACATATGTACATATATTTATAGCTGAGCAAGAAAAATATACAATGAAATATATCATATTTCTAATAAAACAAAAATCAAACTCCAAGATTGTTTGGCTCATAGAAGGAAAACTCTAAAGAAGGAATTTGTATCTCTGCACATTAGGAAAATTGAGGTCGTATCTTTACATATTAGGAAAACTAAATTTCTACACGCCCCCTCACATTCGAGCATGAATGTCTAAAATGTCCAACTTGGGCAAATGTGAATGGAAGACCATTTTTTCCAATGGTTTAGTAAACATATCTTAAAGAGAAGAAGGTGTGAATGAAGTTGAAATCTGTCTTGATTGATTTGTTTCTCTAATAAGATAACAGTCCAACTTTATATGTTTTATCGCTCATGGAACATCGGATTTGCTACTATATGCAAAGCAGCTTGGTTGTCACAATATAACTCTGCAGGACCAAAATGAGTAACCTGTAAGGGTTGTGAAAGATGTCTTAACTAGGTGAACTCACAAGTGATAGAAGCCATGGCTCTTTACTCTGCTTTTGCAGATGAATGAGAAGTGGTAGCTTGTTTTTCAGTTTTCGAAGAGATAAGAGAATTCCCAAGTAAAACGCAATAACCTGTGACAATTTTCTTATATGTTGGGCAACTAGCCCAATCTGTATCACAACACTCAACCAACTTCAATTCATTTTTTGATGAAAATAACAACGCTTGACCTGGTGTTCTTTTCAAATAACATAGAACTCGAAAAGCAGCTTCAAGATGTAGCTTACATGGCTGATGCATGATTGGCTAAGAAGTGTATTGAATAAGATATGTCCGGTCTTGTGATAATGAGAAAAATGAGTCTATCAACAAGTCTTCGATATTTAGATCGATCATTTAGAAGCTCACCTTCTACAGGAGAAAGCTTCATATTTTGCTCCATGGGAAAATTATCTGGGGCAGCCCCAAGTAAGCCCATGTCATTAAGTATACCTTAGGTACACTTACGTTGTCAGGTTGTAATACCTTCTGTGGAATGCGCAACTTCAATGCCCAAAAAGTATTTTAGATTTTCAAGGTCCTTGATTTGAAATTGATCATGGAGAAATTTCAATAGTAGATGGATCATTTCCTATGATTATCATATCATCCACATAAATAAGTACCGCAGTAAATGAGTTTCCAAGCACTCACATGAACAATGAATAATTTGCTTTTAATTTTTTGTACCCTGCATTTGAAATAGCAGTAGAGAATTTGGAAAACTAGTTACGTGAGGCCTATTTTAACCCATATAAAGACTTATTTAATCGACATGCCAAGTTCTCCCCCTGTCGATTGTAACTAGGAGGTGAAGCCATATAAACTTCTTCATCTAACTCACCATGAAGAAATGCATTTTGGACATCTAATTGATGAAGGGACCACCCGCGAGTTGCAGCAATAGCATGTAAACACTGGACTGTGACAGGTTTAGCTACAGGAGCAAATGTCTCATTATAATCCAACCTTTCAACCTGTGTGTATCCTTTGGCTACCAAGCGCACTTTATAACATTCAATGAAGCCATCAGATTTATATTTGATTTTATACACCATCTACAGCCAATAGGTTTCTTACCGGCAATTAAGGAAGTAAGCGTCCAAGTGTTGTTAAGTTCTAAAGTTTGAATTTCAGAACTTATAGCCTCTCGCCAATTAGGATCTTTCTGAGCCAAGACAAATGTGTCAGGTTCAACTAAACTTGAGATGCTACAAACAAAGAATCAGCGAGTCAATGACAATTGTTTAAATGAGATAAAATTCGATAAAGGATAGCGGGTACTTTTAGTGGAGATTGACATTGAATCAGATGTTGGATCCAAAGGTGACAAAACAGCTTGTGCACAATGGTAATCTTAAAGCCAAACAGATGGTTTTCTAGGTCATTTAGAGCGATGAGGTACCATAAGAGAAGGCTCAATTGTAGTATCTGGTGATGATGTAGTAGACTCTTGTGTGGACGATTGATGTGAGGTAGTGGTAATGTTATCACGGATAGGTCATGGCAACACTAGCAAATTAGATCCAGTGTCCTGTGGCATATCAGCAAAAGGGAAAATATTTTCATAAAAAATGATATCGCGACTAGAAAAAAAAAAAATTTAGTGGTCAAATCATACAATTTTGAGCCTTTTGACCAGAAGGATAGCCAAGAAAAATGCACTTATAAGCATGTTGATCAAAATTATTAGGATGAACATTCGTGGCGTAACACAAGCACCCAAAAACACGCAAATGTCCATATGTAGGGGATGGTGGTAAAGGGCTTCATATGGAGTTTCTCCAGACAAAGTAGGTGTAGGTAACCGTTTAATAAGATAAGTAGCAGTGAGGACACAATCGTTCCAAAAGGTAAGTGGAAGATTGGATTGAAATCGAAATGCCCGAGCAACATTGAGAATATGACGATGTTTACATTCAGCGACCCTATATTGTTGGGGTGTGGAGACATAAGAATGTTGATAAATGGTCCTATGTGCATTAAAAAAAAAAAAAAAACACTGATTGAATAAAATTCACTACCATTATCAACACGTATTGCTTTTGGTTTTCTTTTAAATTGAGTTGCAACAATGGCAAAGAAAGATCTTAATGAACTTTGAGATTTAGATTTAAACCGCATCAAATAAACCCATGTACTTCTAGTAAAATCATCCATAGTAGTCAAAAAGTAATGTGCACCAGAATGAGGAGGACTCTATATGGTCCCCAAATATCACAATGTATCAATTCAAAAGGTTTAACAGTAGAAATAAAGCTGGAACTAAAAGGAAGTCTAGTTTGTTTTGCCAAAGGACAGACATCACAAATTTTATTAAAATTAAAGGAGACATCAAGATTAGAATTAGCCAACCATATTCATAGAGGAACTGATGATGGGTGACCAAGATATTGGTGCCAATGATCAGGTTGAGAGATGGCATGGTAAGAGGTTGGATTATGTTGATGTGAAGTTAAGTGATATAACCCATTATGTTGTCTCCCCATTCCAATCATCTTGGGGATAGTTGTGGTACATTTGATGTAGCATACAACAGTTTGTATAAAAGTCGTAAATAGATATATAAAAGTTGTAATACAATTTTTTTATTTACTGATTTATAACTTTTATATAATTATAATTTACAACTTTTATATAGTTTTTTACAACTTTTATTCATCAATTTATGATTCTTATACAAAAATTTTACTGTACCAGTACATCCGATAAACTACAGCTGGACTCAATCATCTTCTTCATTGCCAAATCCTATAGAAAACAGAAATTTGGAAAGAAAGTGATTGAACAATTTAATTAAGGACTGGGTAATTTTACTGAGTGACAAAAGATTAATATGGAATCAAAGTACACAAAGGACATTATGAAGAGAAAAATCAGAACCAAGTTTTGTTGATCCTGTTGAAATTATATTTGAATTTTCACTGTTGGGCAGTTTAACAGAATGCGGGTTAAAGGAGAAAGTCTTGTATAAGAGGGAAGGGGAGGATACAATATGGTCAATTGCGCCACTATCAATTACCCATTTGTCGGAATTGTTTAAAGTGAGATGTGAAGAGTAGCAAGTGGGAGTAATCAGACCTGTAACATTTGCTTACGGCCGGCTGAGATTTACCATCATGTAAGAGAGCTAAAAGTTGCTAATATTGTTCAGGCGTAAAACTTGGAACTTCAACTTGAGTATTGCAAGCAGCTGACTGCATCTTATTACCTTGCCTTTCACTCTTCTATGAAATTTATGTCCTGGTGGAAATCCATGTAAATGATAACATCTATCAATGGCGTGATTGGTCTCGTTACAATGTGTGCAATGAAACTTCCCGCGATTCTTATTTGTAGAAGCATTCCAAAAGTTTGTACTGGAGCGAGCCCTTTTATTTTCTGCCACCATGACTTCTTTTGACGTAACAAGTTTCCACTGTTTCTCCTCTTGAAGAATAAGAGAGTAAGTTTTTCCAATTATTGGCAGTGGCTGCATAAGAAGAATCTGACCACGAATAGTAGAATAAGAATCATTTAATCGCTTAAGAAATTGCATTATCTTTTCTGTTTGCTCACGATCAATAAGCTTTTTCATTCCACCACAAGAGCAACTAGGCAGCTCATTTAAAGAAGATAATTCAGCCTATAAAGCTTTCAATTCTGTGTAATAAGCGACAACTGACATTGTTCCTTGCTGGTGAGAAGCAATATCCCTCTGAATTTCAAAGATTCTAGGAGCATTATTTTGAGAAAAAATGCTCCTTAAGATCATACCATACTTCAAATACGGGATCGGCAAAAACAATGCTATTAGCAACATCCTATTCAACTGAGTTCAAAATCCAAGATATGATACCATACTTCAAATACGGGATCGGCAAAAACAATGCTATTAGCAACATCCTATTCAACTGAGTTCAAAATCCAAGATATGATCATATCATTGCACCTGTTCCAATGTGAAAAATCTGCATCTGACTTGGAAGATTGAACAACCAAACCTTCAATACATCCAGACTTGTTTTTGGTATTGAGGGCTATCTCCATGGCATGAGCCCATTTAATATGATTCTTGCCATCAAATGGCTTTGAAACAAGTTTAATTCCTGGATGATGAGAAGGATGTAAATGAAAAGGACTCAAAGGATCTGTTGCGTCAATTGTTTTTGATGATGATGGTTCCTTTGTCATCTTGAAAAAGAATAACTGAAAGAAATATGAAATAAAAAGAGGCACCCAAGAACAGTGCTTTGATACCATGCAAAAACAGGAGAAAAGTGATTGTGAAACTGATGTGTATTTCTTGTTTATTCTGTTTACATATGTACATATATCTATAGCTGAGCAAGAAAAATATAGAAGGAAATATATCATATTCCTAATAAAATAAAAATCAAATCCCAAGATTGTTTGGCCCATAGAAGGAAATTGTATCTCTACATATTAGGAAAAATTGAGGTCGTACCTCTGCATATTAGGAAAACTGAATTTCTACACTTGATATCTCATTATTGTTTCAGCTAATACCACGTACACCTTGTGGTTTTTTTTATGAAGTGCCCATTTGTTTCAGAATTAATGGCTTACAACCCTGCCACTAGTTTTGGACCTTCTTGTTTACAGATCATGTTTTTTGGTTTGAGTTGGATGCATGTGAGCATTGGTGTAGGCGGGTGTTTATAAGGTGAAAACATGTTTTAACATTTTTTCTAATAAAAAATAATTGGTTCCTCCCTTGCTATATAGGCTGTGAAGTTGTCTGGGTCCTTAGGATGCATTTTAATATATCACAACTCTTTCCAAGGTAAAATGGTCATTGATTTGGTTAATACCAGTCAACTGTTATCTTTAATAGAAAAAGTAGGTTGTAGTGGCTGTTTCCAGGATAACTGGGGTAAGGCTATCATTTTATGAACCTACATGGGATGCGCAAGATGTTACCGATTATTATTACTATTATTATTATCATTATTATTATTATTATTATTATTTCCAGCTAATCGTTTTGGAATCTATTAAGCATTTTTCTATGTTTCCACACCTGAACAAGAGACCTACCTCATGACCAAGAGTCTCTTTTCCGTGAGTTCTGCTTAACAATCTTCGCTCTCTCCATCTCTTCTTTGAACTCAATGGGTAACGTGATCTCAGCCTAAATCTCGGTCACATGCCAAGTAACCGTCTCTCCTTGTGCGCATTGCACTGCTAAGAAAGTAAAATATATATATATATAAGTCAGCTCGAGCATAATGTTGATCCTCTGCAAATCGGATTGCAAAAACTAATTGAAGCTAGGAACGATGTGATGACGAAGGTAACATTGCTGAACAAAAGCAAATGAAACGGATAGATCAAATGGAAGGTTGTCTCTCAAGTGTGCAGTCTGCGGAAGCTGAAATTGTTGACGTACTTGAATTTAAATCTTAAGAAATTGGGAAATTATATCTTGGAGGTTACTGCTCCAAGAACTGGAAGTCAAGCTGCAAGTTCCGAAAAAAAGTAGCTAAAATGATCCAAGTTGTGGCTAGTTTAAAGTATGAAGGAGCTTTTGAAGTAGTAGCTCATAAAGCACCTGAAGCTGCCGTGGGCCAAAGACCTGTTGAGGCAACAATAGTTGGCTTGCAATCAATATTTGATAAAGTTTGGAGATTCATTGGAGGAGTGTTGTACCCATGGGGTCCCCATTTGGATAATCCTCATTAGGAGTCCCACATTGATTGGTTAAGAGAACGTCATGGGGCTTATATATGGGAGGAGTTCCTCCACCTAATAGACTAGTCTTTTGGGCTGGATACTTACTCCATATATAGTGGCCCATTTGTTAAAAAACTATTGTTGTGCGCAGCAGAAGCGATACGTAACAAGTGGTATCAGAGCCAACCCAAGACAGCAATGTGTGGACTCGTTTGGTTCAGACAAGGTCACCGCCCACCGGGGCCTTATCGTTGTGGAGGATTATCATTGGTTCAGACAAGGATGAGGGGGCCTTGTCTGAGGAGGGGGATTGTCGTACCCATGGGGTCCCCATTTGGATAATCCTCATTGGGAGTTCCACATTGATTGGTTAAGGGAAGGTCATGGGGCTTATATATGAGAGGAGTTCCTCCACCTAATAGACTAGTCTTTTGGGTTGGATACTTACTCCATATATGGTGGCCCATTTGTTAAAAAATTGTTGTTGTGCGCAGCGGAAGCAATACGTAACAAGAAGAACAAGTGGGTATTATTGGCCTGTATGGCATGGGGGCAGTCGGTAAAACTACACTATTGACGCAGATCAACAAGAATTTCGTCGACACGCCTAATGATTTTGATGTTGTGATTTGGGTTGTGGTTTCAAAAGACCTACAACTGAATAGCATTCAAGAGAAGATAACCACAAAGATAAATTTGTTCAATGAGTCATGGAAGAATAAAAAATCTGGAAGAGAGAGAATTTGACATTTTAAGATTTTGAGTAAAAAGAAATTTTTATTATTATTGGATGATATATGGGTACAGTTTGATCTACTCAAAATTGGTGTCCCACTTCCTACCTTAAAAAATGCATCTAAGGTAGTTTTTACAACTCGGAAGCTTAAGGTTTGCGGGGAGATGGAAGTTCATATATACATATGCTTTAGAGTGTTTGGGACGTGATGATTCCCGGATATTATTTCAAGAAAAGGTTGGAAAAGATGCTCTTTGATAGTCATCATGATATTCCTGAGTTGGCCAAAATCATAACTGAAGAGTGTGGTGGTCTACCTCTTGCACTCATTACTATTGGTCGAGCCATGGGTTTTAAAGGGTCACCCGAAGAACGGGAACAAGCAATTGAGGTTTTGAAGGTATTAGCCTCCAAATTTTCAGGTACTGAGAAAAAGGTTTATTCTCGTTTGAAATTTAGTAATGACAATTTGCAGAATGAGACTATTAGATTTTGCTTCTTGTATTGTAGTTTATTTCTAGAAGATTATACCATTAGTAAAGAAGAGTTAGCAGATAGCTGGATTGGCGAGGGAGTATTAGATGAATATGATGGTGATGGAGCACGAAACTTGGTATACTCTTTTATTCGTATTCTTCTTAGTGCATGCCTATTGGAAGGAGGAGACTATCTCATAAAAATGCATGATGTGATTCGTGATATGGCTTTGTCGATAGCTTGTCATATTGAGAAAACAAAGGAAAACTTTTTAGGTCTTACAACTGTTGGATAATGTGAAGACCACTCACTGAAGTCTGCTCTCCGCTCATGCTCTCTTCTCTGCAATTTGCTCTCTGCTCATGCTCTCTTCTCTGGTCATGCTCTCTTCTCTCTTCTCTCTGCTCATGCCATCTGTCTTTGTGATATGTGGTATCCAACAAGCCACCAATGCCATCTTTATCAACTAGTGTCTACTCTCCAGGTGTAAATAGGATCAGTTATAATCAAATTCAATTAGTTAGAGTTTCTTAATTAATTAGCTCCACTTCAGTTCTAGTTAGTTAAGAAATGACAAGGTTCATTTGCTTGTATCTTATTATTGTTCCAGCTCACCTCACTCATGACAAATGTCATCTGTCTATTAGCTTGTAAAGCTTATTTATAGGCTATCAATGAAAACAGAAAACCATTCAAAGCCTGCAAAATTTTATATCTGAGTTTTCTGAATTTTTTTCGACTTGGTATCAGAGCATTCCGGGCCAGCGCCATTCTCTTTAACAATCTTTCAAAAAACTCAATGGCAGCTTCAGGATCCTCATCATTAGATGTGACAAGAAATGGATTTGTGTTGGAAACCAAATCCTGTCCAGAAAAGTTCATTACTTCAAGCACTGCAACCACAGATGCAAGTCAAGTTGAACAAGCTCCAAACCCTGCTTATGAAGAATGGGTTTCAACCGATAACATGCTGATTGGATGGTTGCTGGGATCCTTGACTGAAGAAGTAGCAGCTCAAGTTATTGGTGCTACCACATTAAGAGATCTTTGGTTGGCGATTGAAAATTATTGTGCAACTCAAAGCAAGTCTTAGATCTCTAACTATAGGCTTGCTTTGCAGACAACAAGGAAAGGTTCAATGAAGATGGATGGATATTTGTTAATCGTGAAACAACTTTCAGACAATCTTGCTGTAGCTAGACAAAAGGTTCCTGTGGATGATTAATTTCCTTTGTTACTTCAGGTTTGGACTCTTAATACTCTCCTATTATTTTTCAAATCAATGTTAAAGACTCAATATCATGGCAAGACGCATAAGCCCTTCTTCTGAGTTATGAGAATAGGATTAAGAGATAGAATGCTCTAAGTGGACTTAATCTGAATCAAATGTCTGCTAATTTCAAATCACAAAAAAATAAAGAAAAAAATTATCAGAGTCACAAATTTCAATCTGGTAACAATTGGAATTCTCAGGCTGAAAATTTTCAATCTGAGAACAACAAGAATTCTGGAGGTGGACAGAAAAACAAATAGAGTAAGGGAAACAACTCCAAACCCATTTGTCAGATTTTTGGGAATTAAGTATGGGCATTCAGCAATCAGATGCTTTTATAGAACTAACCTCAGCTACATGGGAGGCAGTCCTAGCAACAATAGAAATCAAGCTTTATGCCATGCCAATTTCAACAATTTCAACAGGAACAATCACCATCAGTTTAACAACTCAGCATTTTTCTTTGCTTCACCAAAAGCAGTTGCTGATGGATCATGGTATGCTAACAGCGAAGCTATCAATCATGTGACTTCAGATCCAGGAATGATAATACTTTGGTAAGAATACTCTTTGTGTTGGTAATGGTAATCAATTGACTATTTCCCATATTGGTCATTCTAAACTTCCTGCCAATAAGACTAATTTGAAACTTAAGAATATCCTTTATGCACCTGAAATCACCAAAAATTTACTTAGTGTCTCCAAATTGATCTGTGATAATAACGTTTATATTCTATTCGATTCTAATTCTTGTTTTGTGAAGGACAAGGCAACTAGCATGGTGCTGCTTCAAGGGAGGCTTAAAGGAGGACTCTATCAACTCCATCCATCATCAAGTCCATCTAAATCTATTTCCAGAATTGCAAATAAGAGACCTGAGTTTGTTTGTAAAAGGTCTAATTCTTATTGCATTGAGTTTGTTAAGTCAAAGTCAAATGCTAGTTCCCTATCTACTTCTATGTCAAAAGATGTCAAAGGAAGGCTATGGCATAAGAGGGTAGGCCACCCTTCAAGTAGGATTCTCAAACAAGTTCTTGAAGTATGTAATGAACATCTCAACATCAATGAAATTTCAGACTTTTGTGAAGCATGTCAATTAGGAAAATCTCACTTGCTACCCTTTAAAAGATCATTTTCTAGAGCTAAAAAACCTCTTGAATTGATACATTCAGATACTTGGGGGCCTGCACCAATATTGTCAGGATCAGGATATAGATATTATATTCATTTTGTTGATGATTTTAGTAACTTTACTTGATTGGTATCCTCTCAAGGCAAAATCTGAAGCACTTAATACTTTCATTGTCTTCTAAAATCAAGTTGAAAAGACTCTTGAAAAGCAAATTAAGTGCATGCAAACAGATTGAGGAGGTGAGTACAGATCATTCTTTGAATTTCTCAAACAAAATGGAATAACGTTTAGACATCCTTGTCCATACACACATGAACAAAATGGCAAAGCTGAGAGAAAACATAGGCATATCATATAAATGGGGTTAACCTTGTTAGCTAAAGCTCAAATGCCATTAAAATTCTGGGAAGATGTTTTCACCACTGCTATGTTTATCATCAATTTGCTTCCTACACCAACTCTGAATAACAAATCACCTCATGAAATTCTGTTCCATAAATAACCTGATTATGACATGCTAAAAACCTTTGGTTGTGCTTGCTACCCCTGCTTGAGACCTTATTGTTGACCCAGGTATGGCAACCCAAGAGGGGGGGTGAATTGGGTTTTTATTTATCAAAACGAATTTAGAAAACTTTTCTTGAAAGATCAAAATTATATAACTCTTTCTTTGAGAATGAAGGTGAAGAAGATGAAATTAGAATTTATCAAAGATGCAATCAGAAGAATAATAATGATGAACAATCACAAGTGCAAGTAAATGTAAAGAGGAAAGGGATAGAGAGAGTGCAAACTCAATTTACGTGGTTCGGCAAACCTTGCCTACGTCCACGGGCTCCTAGCTCCACGAGCTAAGCTTTCAACTAAGTTGTAGAAATCTTTACAACTTGCTTGATGAACAACCTCACCAAGACTTATCTTCCAACTCTTGATAACACCACACCAAGAGTTCTTCTTGATGAACAACCTCACCAAGGCAACTTTCTTCAACCCTTGATAACACCACACCAAGAGTTCTTCTTGATGAACAACCTCACCAAGGCAACTTCCTTCAACTCTTGATAACACCACACCAAGAGTTCTTCTTGATGAACAACCTCACCAAGGAAATAGTTCTCTCAAGGATAACTTTTATCCTTTACAAGAAGATCTCACTCTCACCACAATACAAGAACAAAGATAATTGTTTATAACAAAATACAACTCTCCTCAAAGAGTAGATAAAAAATATAAAAGCTCTCTAAAAATGATATTTCCCTTATTTGTGGCTTGATGGATTTTCTTCTCTTCACTACTGAATGCATGGGAGAAGGGCTCCTTTTATAGGCAAATAGGATGAACTTAATCAAGTGAAGACACCATCTCCAAATTTTCTGCCCACCATAAAAACCGTAATCTTGTCTGCCATTTTTGTCAATGTTCCGTTTGAAATTTGAAAATCTGTAAAACATAAAAGATCTGCACATTGAATAAGCTTTCCAACGCATCAAGAACCAAGTCATTTGGATATCTGTAGCTCAAGATATGGCCAAAACACCATTCGGTGCTCAAGTGACTTGATTTTTCTTCCATGTGTCTGTCCACTGACTTGAATGATAATTCTGTCAGCCTTCCATTTGAAATTTGAATTTCTTCAAACATAAAAGATCTTCATATTTGAATAAGCTTTCCAAAACATTAAGAATCAAAGCAATTGGATATCTCTATCTTAAGATATGGCCAAAACACCATTCGGTGCTCATGTGAGTTGATTTTTCTTCTTTGTGTCAGTCTACCGAATTGCATGTCAATTATGTCGGCCTTCTGTTTGAAATTTGAATTTTTTCAAAACATATAAAATGTTCCTCATTAAGTCATCTTTCCAATTCCGCAAGAATCAAGTCATTTTGATTTTTCTAGCTCAAGATATGTCTAAAGGAGTATTCGGTGCTCATGTCAGCTGCTTCCATTTGTCTTTCAACTTGCATGATGATTTGGACAACCTTACACTTGAAATTCGAATTTCTTTGAAACATATGAAATGTTATAAATTGAGCAAGCTTTCCAAAAGCTTAAGAATCACATCATTTGGACATCTGTACAGAAATATATGACCAATTGATTGAACATTGCTCATGTGTCACAGTCCTTGAATCAAACCTTATTCTTAAACTTTGGTGCCTTTAACATGTAGTCTTCTCCTTAGCTTCAACACTTCATTTTAATAAGCCTTTTCTTGATTTTACAATTATTTCAATGATATTACTCTTGCACATAAATAAACATGTTAATAAATCTCAATTAATCAATGTGTATTGTTATCATCAAAATTATCATGTAGCCTTAGGGCTAACAATCTCTCCCTTTTTGATGATGACAAACCATTGATTGCTTTCAAATAATATCTAAAATAAAGAATGAAAATGAAATCAAGAATAAACAAAAAATTGGCACTTGTTATGAATATAAGCAATCCAACCATTTCTCCCCCTTTTGTTATCATCAAAAAGATATAATCAAATTAATTACTCCCCCTAAATATATTCTCCCCCTTAACATATGCTACCATTAAAAAATTATCATATAAAAGCAAAATTAAGCATATCCAATATGTCTAATTCTTTTTTAATTATGCAAAATCTATCTTGACTAAGGGGTTTATTTGTTGAAAAAAAAATTTTTGTTTAAAAAAGTTCTCACTTGTTTTTCAAATTGACAAGCATCACAAATCTTGTTATTTTCAAAATTTATTCTTGGAAAACCATCAACTAAATCATTTTTAGAAGTTTTTAAAATTTTGTCCATGCTAGCATGACCTAACCTTCTATGCTATAACCAAGTATCATGATTAACAATGAAACAAATTTTCACATGATTATTAACATCAATATCAATTGTATAAATTTTACCACATTTATTACCAATAAATAATGTCTTATCGTTACTAACATCCTTAATCACACATCTATTAGGCTCAAAAGCAACAAAATATCCCTTATCACACAATTGACTAATGCTAATCAAATTATGTTTCAAACCATGAACAAGCAAAACATTTTCAAGAATAGGTAAAGAAGGGTTACCAATATCACCATGTCCGATTACCCTTCTTTTGGCATTATCACCGAAGGTCACATATCCTCCTTTCTTCATTATTAATCTTGAGAATTTGGAGGCATCTCCAGTCATAAGCCTTGAGCATCCACTATCTAAGTACGACTTGTGTTTGCCACTCCTTTGTTTCTACAATCAATATTCAAAGAGAGACTTTTTGGTACCCAAATGTTCTTGGGTCCTTGGGGTTTAGTTATGGTACTTTTTGGAATCCATATTTGTTTCAAATTAGGATTTCTCTTAATATAGCAAGAATATACTTTGTGTCCTTTTCTTCCACAATAAGTACATGAATGATTATGATTATTCCAAAAAGATGCATGAGCAAAATAATTTTTAAAATACTTTTGATTTTTATGAGTTTTATATCCTAAACCTCTTTTATCAAAAACACACCTTTGGTTTTGTAACATAGAATTCAATTTTTTTGTGCTTTTTGTAAAACTATCAACAATATTTCTTAAGTCATTATTTTCCTTTTTCAAAATAGCATTTTGTTTCTCCAATTTATCAAAATCCTTTTTTTTTAAAATGTCATTTTCAGTTTTTAATAAATGTATTTGACTTTCCAAACTTTCAAAATCTTTTGGCTTTAAAATTTCATTTTCATTTTCTAAAGCTTCATTTATTTCTACCAACTCTTCTAATTGAGATAACATGATTTTTGACTTCTTTTTGAAAGCATTGATTTTTGAATTTTGTTTATCAACTTGTACATGTAAATTTTGGAATGCTTCAAATAATTCATCATATGAAAACTTAGGATCATAGTTTAGAATACTTACCTCATCTTCACTTAAAGCCATAAAGCACATGTTTGCCACTTCGCAATCTTCTTCTTCGGTGGAGCTAGCTTTACTATCATCCCAATTTGTGGCTTTCATTGCTTTGGATTTCTTGTTTTGACTCTTGAAGTAAGGACAATCCATTCTAGAAATCTTCTTGAATCCTTGGTTTCTTCTAATCATCCTTTTTAGATTTCTTGTGATGAATGCCAGATCTTCATCATCTCCTTCGTCATCGGAGTCATCTTTTTCTTTCGTTGAAGATTTGAAAGCGATATTTTTCTTTTTCTTGAAATCTTCTTCATTCTCCTTCAAGGCGATTTCATGAGTCGTGAGAGAACCCATAAGTTCTTCTAATGGTAGTTTGGTGAGGTCCTTTGCTTCTTGAATTGCCGTCACCTTTGGCTCCCAAGATTTTGGTAGACATCTAAGAATCTTTCTCACCATTTCAACATTAGAATAAGATTTACCAAGAGATTTTAAACTATTAATAATATCCGTAAATCTAGTAAACATTTCAGAAATTGATTCATCTTGTTTCATTTTAAAAAGCTCATAACTA
Organism: Boswellia sacra; assembly: GCA_013180625.2. Lineage (NCBI taxonomy): Eukaryota > Viridiplantae > Streptophyta > Magnoliopsida > Sapindales > Burseraceae > Boswellia > Boswellia sacra. The sequence goes on along the minus strand of SNVD02009164.1, from coordinate 212,815 downwards.
TGAACTAGCATACTAATTTTAGATTCTTTAACTTAATTAGTTCCTTCATGAGTTACTTCAAGTGTATGCCATATTTCTTGTGCCGTAGAACAAGTAGATATTCTATTAAACTCATTTCTATCTAAAGCACAATATAACACATTCATAGCTTTAGCATTCAAACTCAATTTCTTTTTATCATCTTCACTAAACTCTTTAGGTTCTTTAAGCATGCATTCCCTCATTTTCAATTTTGGTAGGAACAAAAGGTCCTTCCAAAACAATAGACCACAAATCATAATCAAAAGATTTCAAGAAAATACTCATTCTAGTTTTCCAATAAGAGTAATCACTTCCATTAAAAAATGGAGGTCTAGAGATAGAAAGTCCCTCAAAATATGAAGTTGAATTAAAAGTTGCCATAGCTCAAAAATCGATTAAGATTTAAAAAATTGAGCAACCTTGCTCTGATACCACTTGTTGACCCAGGTATGGCAACCCAAGAGGGGGGGTGAATTGGGTTTTTATTTATCAAAACGGATTTAGAAAACTTTTCTTGAAAGATCAAAATTAGTTCACTCTTTCTTTGAGAATAAAGGTGAAGAAGATGAAATTAGAATTTATCAAAGATGCAATCAAAAGAATAATAATGATGAACAATCACAAGTGCAAGTAAATATAAAGAGCATAGGGATAGAGAGAGTGCAAACTCAATTTACGTGGTTCGGCAAACCTTGCCTACGTCCACGGGCTCCTAGCTCCACGAGCTAAGCTTTCAACTAAGTTGTAGAAATCTTTACAACTTGCTTGATGAACAACCTCACCAAGACTTTTTCTTCAACACTTGATAACACCACACCAAGAGTTCTTCTTGATGAACAACCTCACCAAGGCAACTTCCTTCAACCCTTGATAACACCACACCAAGAGTTCTTCTTGATGAACAACCTCACCAAGGCAACTTCCTTCAACTCTTGATAACACCACACCAAGAGTTCTTCTTGATGAACAACCTCACCAAGGAAATATTTCTCTCAAGGATAACTTTTATCCTTTACAATAAGATCTCACTCTCACCACAATACAAGAACAAAGATAATTGTTTATAACAAAATACAACTCTCCTCAAAGAGTAGATAAAAAATATAAAAGCTCTCTAAAAATGATATTTCCCTTATTTGTGGCTTGATGGATTTTCTTCTCTTCACTACTGAATGCATGGGAGAAGGGCTCCTTTTATAGGCAAATAGGATGAACTTAATCAAGTGAAGACACCATCTCCAAATTTTCTGCCCACCATAAAAATCATAATCTTGTCTGCCATTTTTGTCAATGTTCGTTTGAAATTTGAAAATCTGTAAAACATAAAAGATCTGCACATTTGAATAAGCTTTCCAACGCATCAAGAATCAAGTCATTTGGATATCTGTAGCTCAAGATATGGCCAAAACACCATTCGGTGCTCATGTGACTTGATTTTTTTTCTTGTGTCAGTCCACCAACTTGAATGATAATTCTGTCAGCCTTCCATTTGAAATTTGAATTTCTTCAAAACATAAAAGATATTCATATTTGAATAAGCTTTCCAAAACATTAAGAATCAAAGCAATTGGATATCTCTATCTTAAGATATGGCCAAAACACCATTCGGTGCTTATGTGAGTTGATTTTTCTTCTCTGTGTCAGTCCACCGCATTGCATGTCAATTATGTCGGTCTTCCATTTGAAATTTGAATTTCTTCAAAACATATGAAATGTGCCCCATTAAGTCATCTTTCAATGCCGCAAGAATCAAGTCATTTTGATTTTTCTAGCTCAAGATATGTCCAAAGGAGTATTCGGTGCTCATGTCAGCTGCTTCCATTTGTCTTTCAACTTGCATGATGATTTGGACAACCTTACACTTGAAATTCGAATTTCTTTGAAACATATGAAATGTTATAAATTGAGCAAGCTTTCCAAAAGCTTAAGAATCACATCATTTGGACATCTGTACAGAAATATATGACCAATTGATTGAACATTGCTCATGTGTCACATTCCTTGAATCAAACCTTGTTCTTAAACTTTGGTGCCTTTAACATGTAGTCTTCTCCTTAGCTTCAACACTTCATTTTAATAAGCCTTTTCTTGATTTTACAATTATTTCAATGATATTACTCTTGCACATAAATAAACATGTTAGTAAATCACAATTAATCAATGTGTATTGTTATCATCAAAATTATCATGTAGCCTTAGGGCTAACACTTATCACAACTAGAAATTTCAATTCCATTCTAAAAAATGTACCTTTCTTGGTTACAATAATGCACATAAAGGTTACAAGTGTTTGAGTAAGTCTAGAAGAATTTTCAGTTCAAGGCACGTTGTTTTCATTGAAAATGACTTTCCATTCATTGCTAAAATACAAGATCCAGCTATAGTTTCTTTACATAATAAGAATATAGCTCCAAATTTACAAATGCTAAATCAATACGACTCTGTGTCTTGTTATCCAAGTCATAAAACATCAATTGAATCTCCTGGAACTTCTGGTATAGAAATGAGCGAATCCTTTGAGTCTCCACCTGCTGCAACATCTGATCAGGTTTGTACTTCACCTCCACATTTACCTCAAATGGAAAACATAACAAACTCAGACTCTAGACAAACTACTGAACCATCACCTATACAAAATAACCCTCACAAAAAACAAACACCAAAATTACCATGCCATCCTATGATTACCAGGTCAAAACAAGGAATATTTAAACCAAAAATTTATTCTCTTATCTCATCAATTTCTGAACCAGTTGATAGGTCACCTACAAATGAGCCACATTCAGTCAGTGAAGCTCTAGAGACTTCACATTGGAAAAAGGCAATGGATGAAGAGTATCAAGCACTGATAAAGAATCATACATGGGATCTTGTAGCCCCTCCTTCAAATTGCAACATTGTTGGAAATAAATGGGTATTCAAAGTCAAATTAAATTCTGACGGATCCATATTTAAACACAAAGCAAGGCTGGGAGCAAAGGGCTTCCATCAAATTCTAGGATTGGACTTCTCAGAAACTTTCAGCCCTGTGGTGAAGTCATCTACAATAAGAATTGTCTTAACAATTGCAGCGGCCTACAATTGGAAAATAAAGCAATTAGATGTGAACAATGCTTTCCTTAATGGGGAATTGAATGAGTATGTGTTTATGAAGCAACTTGAGGAGTACATTGATGAAAGAAAACCAGATTATGTTTGCAAGCTTAAGAAAGCACTCTATGGTCTTAAACAAGCACCAATGGCCTAGTTTGAAATATTGAAACAAACATTGATCAGTTGGGGGTTTAACAATTCAAGGTCAGACAATTCTCTCTTTATTTTTCATTCAAAGAATAAAATAATTCTAGTTCTGGTATATGTTGATGACATCTTAGTTACTAGAAATGATTTAATTCTTATTCAACGATTCATTCAATTGAGTTTAAACTCAAGGACTTGGTTGAACTGCATTATTTCTTAGGCATTGAAGTTCGGAGGGACAATTCTGGCTTCTATCTTAACCAAACAAAATATATTCTTGATCAACTACATAAGCTGGAACTTCAAAATATGAAACCATGTTCAACACCAGCTGCAACCAGCAGTCAATTCTCTTCAACATCTGAAACTTTCAAGAATGTAACTACCTATAGAAGTGCAACAAGAGCATTACAGTATCTCACCCTCACAAGACTCGATATAGCTTACATAGTGAATAAACTAAATCAATACATGCAGATTGTTCATTGGCAAGGCATAAAGAGAGTTTTAAGGTATCTAAAGGGCACATCATCGTATGGATTACACATCAAAACATGTCTGAATCTTTCATTTGTGCATTTTTAGATGCTGACTGGGCATGTGACTCTGAAGATAGAAAATCCATTGGAGCATATTGTCTCTTTCTTGGTGATACCTTGGCGTTGTGGCAATCAAAGAAGCAAAATGTTGTGGCAAGATCAAGTGCAGAATCTGAGTATAGATCTTTAGCTCAAATAGCAGCTGAAATCACATGGATACAATCTTTGCTTTGTGAACTCCAATTATCACTTCCACATTGCCCAGTCATATGGTGTCATCATATGAGTGCAAATGCCCTGGTATCAAATCCTGTTCACCATGCTTGGATTAAGTATATCGAGATAGATCTTCACTTCATTCGAGATAAAGTTCTTCAAGGATTACTTGAATGAATGTATATGCCATCCTGTGATCAGTTAGAAAATTGCTTAGCTAAACCACTCTCCACTACTCAGTTTCAACAGCTCCAAACCAAACTTGGAGAGACGCCCCTGCCCTCCAGTTTGAGGGGAGATGTCAAGACTACTCACTGAAGTCTGCTCTCTGCTCATGCTCTCTTCTCTACAATCTACTCTCTGCTCGTACTCTCTTCTCTGCTCATGCTATTTTCTCTCTTCTCTCTGCTCATGCCATCTGTCTTTGTGATATGTGGTATCCAACAAGCCACCGATGCCATCTTTATCAACTAGTGTCTACTCTCCAAATGTAAATAGGATCAGTTATAATTAAATTCAATTAGTTAAAGTTTCTTAATTAATTAGCTCCACATCAGTTCTAGTTAGTTAAGAAACAACAAGGTTCATTTGCTTGTATCCTATTATTATTCCAGCTCACCTCACTCACGAAAAATGTCATCTGTCTATTAGCTTGTAAAGCTTCTTTGTATGCTATCAATGAAAACAGAAAACCATTCGAAGCCTACAAAATTTAATATCTGAGTTTTCTGAATTTATTTTGACTGATAAAACATCAAAGATTAGATTATGTTAAGATGTTGGAAGGTTATCGTTAATGGAAATAAAATTGAAAATTTATCAGAGTCTCCTATATGCCCTCATCTCCTTACTCTGTTTGTAAGTAGGAATAGTTTAAGGACGATTACCAGTGGCTTCTTCCAATTTATGTCTTAGCTTAAAGTTTTAAAGCTATCGAATAATCATTTTCTAGCTGAATTAGCATCAGGAATTTCAGAATTGGTTACATTACAACGTCTTGATGTATCGAGGACTAGGATAAAAGAGTTGCCAATAGAGTTAAAATCCCCAATAAATATTAAATGTTTGGACTTGGAGTATACACCTAATTTCCATAAAATTCCACGTGGACTCATTTTCAATTTTTCAACGTTGCATGTATTAAGAATGTATGGTTGTGGTCAGTTTTTTCTTGATGAAGTAGCAAAAGAGATTGTTTTCTTTGATGTTGGTAATTTTTTGGTGGAGGAATTGCTTAAGTTGAAATATTTAAACATGTTGACCATCGACTAACGGAGTTACCATGCTCTCCAGAGATTTTCGACCTCAATTAAGTTACAGAATTGCACTAAATCTATAAAACTTCAAGGCTTCATAGAACATGCAGTCTGAAGGTCACTACAAGCTTCGAAGGCATAATTTCAGCAATACTGGCTCTCTCGGCTTCAGTTTGCAGGTCAATCTTGGCATCTGAATATTAGTCTTCTGCTGGTAGTTTGGACGCATATTGGAGTTATATTTTATTCTTTAACACCAAGGAAACCATGTTGGCCATTTTTGCAGATACAAGTCAAGTGTTGAAACTCTTAATACGACCTAGTTTCATCTGTACCTTAAGCATCTTGACTTCATACAACCTAGTTTCACTGTGTACGTTAAGCATCTTGTGGTTTTTGACTTACAATAATTAGTAGCCACAGACCAGAAAGACATGGAGAAAAATGATAAGTGGCGAGGAAAGATAATCATCTTCAGATTGCACGGCCTTCCTGGCTCTCTGCTTAGCTCCATTCCTGCATAGGCCATTACAAATCAGTTTGTTGCATTTAAGTCCTATTATATCCATGAGAAATTCCAGGTGTCCTCCGTTTAAGAACTAACAATGGTCAAAATGGCATTGTGCGGTTCTTGGTTTTGAATTCCTCTTAAGCTTATTTAGTTACCGGTAGCAAATGCATTGTATTTGATAAACTTGGTAATGTTACTTTCTCCTACCTAGAGGACATGGAGTTGTTTCTGATCTTAAGATCAAGTCGTCCCTCTGTATCATGCAAAGTTTGAGAGTTTCCACTCAATTTCTACAACCCCCAACACCACCACCCCCCCACTGGCCCCCGCCCCCACACCCCCAATGCTCCCACGCCCCCCCACCCACACACCCCCTACTGTTATGCACAGTGGAAGCGATAACCAATAGAACAACCCAAATGCACAACACAAACGATGCTAGATAATTGAATATAATAGCAACTAAAGAGGCAACCAATCAACCAATAATGCAGAAATAGAAAGAACACCAAGATTTAACGAGGTTCGGTATAAATACCTACGTCCTCGGGCGTCGCTGAAGAAACTTTTCACTATCTTCAAAGAGAATTACAAACTTTTGGGTCACAATACAAATTTCACAACTATTGGGCCAAACTGCAATTACCCGAATAATTGGGCCAAGTTGTAATTATCCAAACAATTAGGCAATACTACAAATACTCAAAACAAAGGAGGAATAACAAATATTACAAATTTTAAGGTCCTTAATGAAAGGCCTTTAAACTATGAGGTCTTATATGTGAGACCTTACAAATAGAGGGGGTGGAGGAGAATTTCCAATGGGACACAAAATGAGAAGACTTGGCTTTAATTTATAAGCCCAAGTCTCTCCAACACAAAGACTCCCACTCCATGTGGGATCCTTGCACACACACACAATGGCTAAGGAGTCACAATTCTAACAATTCTCCACCTTGGCGATTTAGCCATTCCACCACAAACTCTTCTTTTTCCCACATTCTCTATCACAACTGCAACGCCTCCAAATGCGCCCAATGTTGATCAAGTCCAAACAATGACTGAACTTGATCGCTGTCACAACCTTAGTCAACATATCTGCGGGATTCTCGGCAGTCTCAATCTTCTGAAGTAAGATTCTCCCTTCATCAATAATCTCCTGCACAAAATGATACCGAATATCAATATGCTTCGTATGAACATGGAACACTGGATTCTTCGCTAGTGGATAGCACTCTGACTGTCAAAATAAAGACTGATCTTCTTCTGCCCAATTCCTAATTCATCCAGCAATCCCTGTAACCAAATAGCTTCCTTTACAGCCTCTGTCATTGCCATATATTCTGCCTCTGTAGTAGACAAAGTCACTGTAGACTGTAAAGTAGACTGTAAAGTAGACTGTAAACTCACTGGTGCTCTTGCAAGAGTAAACACATAACCAGTTGTCCACCGACGTTTATCCAAATCACCAGCATAATCTGAATCAACATAACCAATAGCATACTGACCACATGTATCATCCCTCTCAAAGACTAAGCCAACATCTACGGTTCTCAACAAATACCGTAAAATCCATTTCACTGCTTGCCAATGTCCTTTACCAGGATCATGCATATACCTGCTCACAACTCCAACTGCATGTGAAATGTCGGGTCTTGTACATACCATAGCATACATCAGGCTACCAACTGCATTAGCATACGGAACTCGAGACATATACTCTCGTTCCTCATCTGTACTAGGAGATAAAGATGCACTGAGTTTCATATGAGGAGCAAGTGGGGTACTTACAGGTTTTGACTGCTCTGTAATGCCAAACCGCTGTAATACCTTCTTCAGATACTGCTTCTGAGTCAAACAAATCTTGCTTCTTCCTCTATCTCTACTAATCTCCATGCCAAGAATCTTCTTAGCTTCACCTAAATCTTTCATCTCAAACTCTCGATTCAGCTGAGTCTTCAACTTTGCAATTTCTTCGACATTTGTTGAAGTTATCAACATGTCATCAACATACAAGAGTAGATAAATGAAAGAACCATCATGTAGCCTCCGAAAATACACACAGTTATCAAATTTGCTTCTTGTGTACCTCTGACCCATCATAAACCGATCAAATCGCTTATACCACTGTCTGGGAGATTTCTTCAAACCATAAAGCGATCTTTTCAGTTTGCATACCAAATTTTCCTTACCAGCAACTTTGAATCCCTCTGGCTGAGTTATATAGATTTTCTCTTCCAAGTCACCATGTAAAAATGCAGTTTTAACATCAAGTTGAACTAGTTCCATATTTATCTGAGCTACCAAGGCCAACAAAATTCTAATGGAAGAATGTTTCACAACTGGAGAAAATACCTCATTGTAGTCAATTCCTTCCCTCTGAGCGTAGCCTTTAGCTACCAATCTTGCCTTGTAGCGGACGTCATTCTTGTCAAGAAATCCATCTTTCTTTGCATATACCCATTTGCACTCAATTACCTTTTTACCCTTTGGTAGTTGAACTAGCTCCCAAGTTTCATTCTTCTGAAGAGACTGTATCTCTTCGCTCATAGCTGTCTTCCACTCATCAACTTCAAAACATCTGACTGCCTCTCTATAAGTGGAAGGAACATCAGCATCTACAATTGGAAGTGCATAGGCCACCATATCGGCAAATCGAGCAGGTCTGTGAATCTCACGTCTTGGCCTATCAATTCCAATAGATTCTTGTTGCTGTTGAGGTTCCTGAGTAGAACCTTCACCATCATCTCCCAAATCTCCCTCTGTCATAGGAGTACCATTATCTGTCTCAACAGATCTAACTAGGTTCAATGTCGTCGTTTCAAACTCCACCTGCTGCTGAGTATGCTCCACCTGCTGTGGAGTACCATTCACCTTTGTCTGGTTTTCTGATTTCTTCAACATTGAAGATTCATCAAATTTTACATCTCTGCTGGATAGAATCTTCCTCGAACTAGGACACCAAAGATGATATCCTTTTACTCCTGAAGCAAATCCCAAGAAAATCGCTTTCTTGGCTCTAGGATCCAGCTTAGATTCTTTCACATGATAATATGCAGGAGAACCAAAAACATGTAAAGAATCATAATCAGAAATAGGTTGTCCAGACCATACCTCCAATGGAGTTCTATCACCAATAGCAGCTGAAGGTAGACGATTAATGAGATGACACGCATAAGTCACAGCCTCAGCCCAAAATTCCTTGCCCAACCCAGCATTGGACAACATACACCGAACTTTCTCCATCAATGTCCGGTTCATGCGTTCTGCCACCCCATTCTACTACGGTGTACCTCTAACAGTAAAATGACGTAAAATACCTTCATCACGACACAATTTCAAAAACTGATCACTGTAATACTCACCACCATTGTCTGTTCTAAGGTGCTTGATTTTCTTGCCAGTTTGTGTCTCAATCATCTTTTTCCACTTAAGGAAAATACCAAGTACATCATCTTTTGATTTCAAACAGTACACCCAAGTTCTTCTGGAAAAGTGATCAACAAAAGTAACAAAGTAGTGCCTACCGCCCATAGATGCGATTTTAGTAGGTCCCCACACATCTGAGTGAACATAATCAAGAATACCCTTGGTATTATGAATAGCGGTGTCAAATTTCACTCTCTTATGCTTTCCCAGAACACAATGCTCACAAAAATCCAGCTTGCAGGTCTTTGCACCTTTCAATAAGACTCGTTTCACTAAACTTAATAATGCTTTCTCACCTGCATGTCCCAAACATATATGCCACAGTCTCGTGATCTCTGAATCTGCATCATTATCAGAAACCATAGCAGCTGATCCAATAACCGTATTACCATTATAGTAATACAAGTTGTTCCTCCTAGTGCCTTTCAATACCACAAGAGCGCCTGAAGTGACCCTCAGAATACCATCTCGAATAGATATACCACAGCCTTTAGATTCTAAGGCTCTCAAAGAGATGAGATTCTTCTTCAACTTCGGTACATACCGAACATCTGTCAGAACTCTAGTCAGTCCATCATGATTCCTCAATCGGATCGAACCTATCCCAGTAGTATGACAAATATCATCATTGCCCATGTACACAACTCCACAATCAAGCTCCTCAAACTGAAAGAATCAATCCCGATGTGGACACATATGATAAGTACAACCCGAATCTATAATCCACTCATCAGAAACAGAAGTGGATGGATGACCAACTAGACATATATATGAATCACTATCATCCTCACGCTCAACAACACATGCATCAAAAACAGCATTGCCCTTATCTTTCTTTTTTCAACTTAGGACAATCTTTCTTCCAATGCCCTTTCTCACGACAAAAGGCACACTCATCTTTTCCTAATCTACCCCTCGACCAAGATTTTCTCCTTTTTCCTGGTTTCCTACTTTGACTATGCCCTCTCACTGTCAATGCATCTACTGAATCATCCCTATGTTCCCTTTGATCTCTCTTACGAATTTCATAATTCAACAAAGCATAACAAACTTCTTCAAAAGACAGTTTATCTTTCCCATGTATAAGAGTAATGTACAAATGATCTAATTCATCCGGAAGTGAGTCAATCAATAGCATAGCCTTAATTTCATCTTTGAATGTTTCATCTAAGTTTAACAAATCAACAATTAACTTATTAAACTCATCAATATGAGAACTGATGCTCGTGCCTGGTTTCAACTGGAGACGGAACAATCTCTTTAATAGGTACAGCCGATTCTCATTGCTTTTCTTCATATATTTATTCTCCAATGCCTTCCACAATTTGTTTGCAGATGTCTCCTTCGTGAACGGATACTTTTGTTCTCTACACAAGCAAGAGCGAATCAACCCACAAGCTTTTATATTCAGCCTATCCCAATCTCTTGCACTAATATCTTCTGGTTTTGTTTCTTCTAGAACAATATCCAAATCCTGCTGATACAACCCATCCAACACCTCACTCTGCCATAAGCCGAAATTATTTCGGCCATCAAATTTTTCAACATCTATTTTTGTATTTGTCACAGTCATTATCTGTAACAACCTCCTTATCCACCGGGGAACAGGGCCTTATAGGACACCCTCTTTTACCCGCGTGGTAGGTGGGCCCCATATATCCAGGTATTGTCCGCTTTGGGGAACGGGGCCTCAAGGGTCACCCTCTATTACCCTCACGGTTTTGTCCACATCGGGGAACAGGGGCTCGAAGCACACCCTCTTTTACCCGTGTGGCGCCTCCCCCACTCGAACTCGGGACCTCCACCACAAAGGCTCCCAAATTTCATCATGAGTACCATTCGGGCAACTTGCCCGAATGGTACTCATGTTGAACTCCAATGACCTATGGGTCTTGGGTTCGAGTGGGGGAGGCGCTCCTGGGAATAATCCCTTGAGGGTAATAGAGGGTGTCCTATAAGGCCCCGTTCCCCAAGACAGGGTAGTACCGGGGGACAAAACCGTGAGGGCCGGTGGGCCCAGAGCGGACAATACTGGACTGTGTGCGACTGTAGCCTGACACGGGGGCCACCTCTTGAAGGCGAAAGGGCCACAAAGTGCCACGTGCCAGGGGTCCGGTCGTTACATAAAAAGGCGCCTTTTTATGTAACGGTCTCCTTATCCACCGGGGAACAGGGCCTTATAGGACACCCTCTTTTACCCGCGTGGTAGGTGGGCCCCACATATCCAGGTATTGTCCGCTTTGGGGAACGGGGCCTCAAGGGACACCCTCTATTACCCTCACGGTTTTGTCCACATCGGGGAACAGGGGCTCGAAGCACACCCTCTTTTACCCGTGTAGCGCCTCCCCCACATTCGAACCCGGGACCTCAAAGGCTCCCAAATTCAAACATGAGTACCATTCGGGCAATTTGCCCGAATGGTACTCATGTTGAACTCCAATGACCTATGGGTCTTGGGTTCGAGTGGGGGAGGCGCTCCTGGGAATAATCCCTTGAGGGTAATAGAGGGTGTCCTATAAGGCCCCGTTCCCCAAGACAGGGTAGTACCAGGGGACAAAACCGTGCGGCCCGGTGGGGCCAGAGCGGACAATACTGGACTGTGTGCGGCTGTAGCCTGACACGGGGGCCACCTCTTGAAGGCGAAAGGGCCACAAAGTGCCACGTTCCCCAGAGCGGACAATACCTGGATATGTGGGGCCCACCTACCACGCGGGTAAAAGAGGGTGTCCTATAAGGCCCTGTTCCCCGGTGGATAAGGAGGTTGTTACATTATCTTCTCTAATACAGTCGACGATGATGCCATTACTACCTCTCACAAATAAGCTCGATACACAAATCACCAATAACCAAGCTCCAAACAGACTATTATATTCAATAACTAGCAATCCAAATTCAATAGCCCAGAATAGTAGCAAGTGCTTCAATGAAATAACCACTAACTATCCAAAACCTTCGGCTCTGATACCAATTGTTATGCACAGCGGAAGCGATAACCAACAGAACAACCCAAATGCACAACACAAACGATGCTAGATAATTGAATATAATAGCAACTAAAGAGGCAACCAATCAACCAATAATGCAGAAATAGAAAGAACACCAAGATTTAACGAGGTTCGGTATAAATACCTACGTCCTCGGGCGCCGCTGAAGAAACTTTTCACTATCTTCAAAGAGAATTACAAACTTTTGGGCCACAATACAAATTTCACAACTATTGGGTCAAACTGCAATTACCCGAATAATTGGGTCAAACTGTAATTACCCAAACAATTAGGCAATACTACAAATACTCAAAACAAAGGAGGAAAAACAAATATTACAAACTTTAAGGTCTTTAATGAAATGCCCTTAAATTATGAGGTCTTATATGTGAGACCTTACAAATAGAGGTAACAGAAGAGAATTTCCAATGGGACACAAAATGAGAAGACTTGGCTTTAATTTATAAGCCCAAGTCTCTCCAACACAAAGACTCTCACTCCATGTGGGATCCTTGCACACACACACAATGGCTAAAGAGCCACAATTCTAACACACCCACTTTGAACAATGTGATTGCTGGTCAGACAGATCGAGTTAATGAAGAAAAAAAGTGAAAGCAAATCTCTCTTCATGAAGAAAACTTAAATCCTTGCTCACAACGGCAAGCAAAGGGATCACTTGAGTCATATAATATAAACAATATTACTTTTCCAAACTTCTTTAACAATTTTATCCCAGTTGATAATTGTCGATTACTTAAACTCTGTACTTAACAAGAATTAAGAAGTCGAAATAGAAACAGTTTGATTAGTTCGACTAAGCCAATGAACAAAGACTCAATCTTTCTTCATTGCAGCTTCCATCTGCGTCATTTCTTAGAAAATAGCAAAAGTAATCGTGCTCTGTACATACATAATAACGACCTTGACCTACATATTATATGATGAATCTTTCGGAGAAAATTAAATTGCCACTTCCAATGAAACTTTCTGGAGGGATGGAACAATCTTCTGTTGCTATTTTTAGTAAAGCTGTTTATATATATATGAAAGTGAGGCCTTTTAGAGAGGTTATAAATGCATTGCACGTGGAACCAAACAAGATTAATTTTTATTATTAATCACAAGTAGGAAATTAATTAAGTATCAAACATTATATTATTTCAACCGGCTACTTAATGTGAAATGGGATGCCATTCTTCATTACATCAATTTCTCCCACATGCAAAAGTAATTAAATAAATAAATAATTGAATCTGTCAAATTCAAAGCATCAATTGAATTATTAACCTTGATTCCATTCCTTGGGTTAATGTAACCGTTTCATTAGGTAGTAGGTGGAATGTGTTTTGTCGTCAAAATAAGATTATGGCGTCGTCTCCATGCCTAGAACCGTTGGATTGATCAAACGATTTAAATTATTCCTAATTTTTTGGTTAAATACATTCCCTTTTTATATTTTTATTAGAATATTCAGATTTGTTATTAGTCAATATTAAGTGGAATGATACTTCAGACATTTAATATAAAAATGATAATTTGTAATTGACTTTTATATTATGTTATGTAAATTATCTTACAAATCTATGAACAAGGATAAAATGGTAATTTTCTGTAAAATTGAAATTAGAGTTATGATAATAATTTTATAAAATATAAAATCGGGGTAAAATTATAATTGAATGATCAAAGGTAAAATTCTTATTTTTTTGGCAAATTTAAATTCGCGATAAAATGGTAAATTTAGAGTGGATGTAAACTTAGGAAAAATTGTAATTTTATGTAAATTATTATTTTTAAATTATTTTTGTCTGTTGCAGCAACTATGGGACCGGTAACAAAAGAGGTGTAGTACATGGTCTTTTGGGCCGGCGAGGGTGGTACTGCAAAAGACCTTGTGTCGTCGAAAATGGCCTATTGGGCTATCTCAAGTAATTTGCGGCCAATTTTATTTGTGCTAGCCTTAGACCCACCGTAAGTCTTTTCCAAAAGACCTAATTTTTTTGTAGTAAATGTGCTAATGTAAGGTCATGACATAATTACATATAATTAAACATTGGATAAAATTAAGTGTAAAAAAATATTATTTGGAGTGGAGGGGTGTCTGGTGATTGATTCGGTTTAGTGCAAAGAAGGCACGGACCAGGTGATTTGAACCTGGTTACTTGGTAACATGAACGTCATAAGGCATAGCTAGGCTAGGCCTAGCAACTTCAAAACAAATGGCAAAATATTTATGAGTACTAAATGTGATAATTGTAGTATAAAAAAATTGAAAATCCTGGAAAAAACCTGAGGAATTGCATTACCCGACCCTAGAATCAAATTACCCGGCCCCAAGATTTTTAAGGAATTTTCTTGGAACGAAGAATTAAATGTTGTACTGGGGTCAGTGGTGAGCCCAACCCCGAGTTTTTGACATCCCTAGTTATTAGAAAGTTATGAGATAATGACAATTTTCTTCAATTTCATGAATTTTCGTAACTTATATGACCTCTAAGTAATTTTTTTTTTTTAAATAATGAACATAAGATTGCTGAAGTATCATAGGTTGAAGTGGTTATATGTTTACCAATATAATCATTTCATAGGTTTAAGTGGTGGGAAATACATTTTTAATTTTTATTTTAAGTTTTCATGGGTTTAAATGGTGGAGAACACATTTTTTTTCTTTAAGGTTTCATAGGTTCAAATTAACGATGGAAAACACATTTTTAATTAATATTTAAGGTTTCATATCTTTAAATTGGAGGGTACACCTTTTTAATTTTAATTTAAGTTTTTATAATTTGAAATAGTGGGAAACACATTTTTTTTATTTTTATGTTCATTTGATGGGAAATCTCTAAAAATATTTTATTTTATTTCAATTTTTATAAACCGTTGATCGAATCCAACAATCTAGTTTTTTTTTTTAAATTTTAAAAATGAAATGTTTTTCCCAGTGTAAAATTTTCCTTTTTGGAAAAATTAATTAATAACCGATAACCGTTCCACTTAGGGGACGCTCAAACTTCCAAAAATCTGATTGAAGATTACATTAGGCTGATATTGTTTTTTAAAAATTGATTGGCTTTATCTTTTCATTCTCGGAGAGACGTCAATAAACAGGTCAAGATTGTCGTCGAACTAATTGTTTTTCCTGCAAGTTAGGATTCTTCGAGCTTCAAGGTGAGTCCGTGTGGGGAAGCTCTTTATTGAGAGCCTAGTTGCGCTTAAAATTTGGAGAAAAAGAGCAAAGCTGTCACCGTAAGTTGAGAATCTCATAAGTTGAAATGTAGTAGGATTTGAATCATTAAACTAAGCCCAAGCTCGCAATAAATTAAAATTATAGAATTGTTGGTTGATTGTATAGATTAGTGCGTTATCTATACAGAATTTCCAAAATGTCAAATAGAATAGAGTTACTTATTGTTTTACATATATTGTTATGGAGTCTGTAAACTAGAAACATCTTATCTCTTTCCTTTGCTTCTTAGTACAACCACCAAAGGCTCTGCTTTCTAAAGACTTTTGAGCTCCTTCTAGATAAAAAGTTGCACAAGAGGTCCATATGTCCAAGTTTCGACGGGAAATACGGAGATTTTTTCTTTCCTTTACTTCTTAGTGCGACTAACACCAGGGGCACTGTTCTTCAAAGACTTTCCGGCTCTCTCTAGATAAAAACTTGCATTAGAGGTCCATCCGTCCATGTTTTGATAGGAAATGAGGAGATTTTAAAAAATCTCTCCAGTATCTTTGATTACACTCCCTACCAAATTGGTCTTGCCCTTGCCACATCTCAAAGGAATTTGATGTATTGGTGTGTCCAATTTCAACTTTCCAATGGTGTAAAGGAATTGTAAGTTCTGAAGCTACAAACTTCATTACCTAAGATAGAACTACTGTAATTATATCAAATGTCACAAAACATAAATAAAATTGCACAAAGGAGTTTTACGCGATTCAGTTATAACTAGCCTACATCCACGGATAACCAAGCTGCAATTCATTATGATGTTCACGTTTATAAAGACTATGACTTTACAGTTAATGAACTCCCTGTTCACTCACACTCACATATCTTATATAAACAGGATTCTACTAACCTAGAACTCTATCCATAGTAAACCGACTCTTTCCTTGCTGCACTCCCCACAATTTAAGTGCCACTCAAATTATATCACAAGTTCCCAATGAGATAACCCCCTCTTCTAGTTAATCACAATCATGATAAGGGAATAATACTTATCACTGTTCAAGCTAGACTCATACAGCTTCCTCACAAACACGTTATTGAACATAAGTAAAGACTTCTAGTTATGTATGACTTTTCTAGCAAACTTTTCTTATTGAATAATGATTCTTCAATATCTTTTCTAATTGTAATTATCCTATAAATCTTGCAAATATAGGATAAATAGACAAAATATAAATATATTCCTAAAGTGAGATAAAATCAATACTTTTATTTGGAAAAGAGATAAAATCAATACTTTCCTAATGAAAATCCAAATCTTGAAAATAATATTCAGTTAAATTATACACAACTGAATCAGTTCAAAACAGGAAAGTAAAATAAAATATTGCAATTTGTTTTATCTTAAAATGCCAACACATCAAGGCCATAGAGATTGACTATGACACATGGAAGTCCACATGGTATTGTCCTAATAGGAATGCAAATTATTATCAGAGGAAAGAACTGCACTGGGATTGATGATGAAGCCACTTCAAATGCTGTTTTGTTCCTTGTTTGAAACTTCCTAAACAAACATGGAGAATACTGGTTTGTGCCTTCACCATTTATTGTTTAGTTTCTTGTCCCCTATGGTATTCAGTTTAATTTAAAGCCCTTATTCGTCAGATAACTTGAATGTGGAGTACATTTTACTGCAAGCATCTGAAAGTCTTTTGAACTTTCCTTGAAAGAGGAAAACAATATCCCTGTTTAAGTAATTTTATTGAGAAATTAACGAACAAATTAATTTCTTTACCTGTCTGTTTACTGTATTTCTCAGTGCAAGCCAAAGACCTTCCAGCTCGCTGTATTGTGAATAGTACACCGTGGTCTTTTTTTCTTTTGAAGTTTAATATTTTAATTTCTTTCTTCTGTTAAATAATTGGAATAAATTTAAAAAAAATTAATAAATAAACAAATAGGAAGGTTAAAGGGAGAATTCAATTATAATTAAGTATGAGATTTGATTTTTTTTTTTAAATATGTTCACTATATAACCAATTTATAGTACTTGGATGGGTTTTGGAAATTTCTGACAAATAAATGTTATCGAGAACAGGAGTTAATTTCATAGGAAAAAAAAGATGTAAAATTTTATTCATGCAAAATCCAAGAAGAACGTGACTTTCCATTTGAAGGGCTTCGTGGCGTACTTCAACTGCCACCGGTAAACATAACTAGTGGTGAGCGGAAGAAGCCGATTACAAGTGTGTCTAGAGAAGAAAGAATTTTATTTCATTTTATTTTTGAAAAAGGAGTTAAATACGTGAGATGAAAAACGTGATGCTATAGCTATTTTTCCTCAGTTGCTTGTTTGTATACGTCTGTGTAGATGTCTATATGATGCAAATTTACTTGCCTTCATAATGTTAAGAGTTGCGCTTAAGCTGAGATGCCTAGCTATGCGTTGCTCAAAGTGTACGGTTGGGTCACTAAGAGCTGAAGAAAATATACAATAGGTTATGAAAAACATGATGAACATGAGACGAGAAGCGTATTATCTCGAATTCTCCATCCTCATGTGTCTATATAATACATGGGCGTGAAGGCTCCTACTAGCACGAAGCACAAGAAGCTATACTAACAATCTTAAATCATGTCTCTTCAAGTATCAGCAGCTCCCCTTTCTCTACATAATGCTAAGCAAAACAGTCAGCGCAAGTCGGCTAATTTTTGCCCTTCCGTTTGGGCTGATCATTTTCTTTCATATGCTTCACGGCCTGCAACGGTATCCAGCTTTCGTAACCTAATTTAATTTTCAATATCTATGTTATATATTTTCTGTTGATGTTATAATGAGAAAACAAGTAACTCCACAAGCACAAATGACAATCAAGGAATAGTAGAAAAATAGAACATTTCCTAATTAATTACTAATTCATGAATCCATCGTGGATTAGAAATCTTAATTTATAATCAGGACTCTGACATTTTCTCGAACAATTGCTACAGTTTTCTATGTTACCAAACCGTACATTTCCAGCAACGTACAGCTAGGCATGCACGTTAGTTATAAGGAACTCATAGCATTAGTTATAAAGGCAAGCATGCATGCACTTAACAAACTTCTAAATATTGTCACTTTCTTTGTCCATTTAAAAGCAGCTGATATAAATGTAGTAATTTCTACTTGTCTTATATATTAATGTGAGTGGGTGAAGGCGAATGTGAGTGGGTGAAGGCATTTTGCCTTTCACCCAATCCCACATCGGTGGGAAACCAAATCCAAGGGGGAGGCTAAGGCTATATAATAAAGCCTTCCTCCTCCCCTTAAAAATTGTACCAAGCTTATGTATTAAGCTTTTCTCTTCTTCCTCCCTTGTAATCTCCTCCATTTTAATTGTGAGAGAGATTGTAATATTTTTCTTTATAGTGAAATATTTTCGGTCTTGTCCCGTGGAGGTTTCCCTCAAATTGAGGGTTTTACCACGTTAAATATTTGTGTCTTTATTTTCTTTAATTGCCTTTAATTTATTTATTGTGCGTAAGGCTGAGCCGCCCAAGTTGTCTATTTTATTTATTGTGGAGGGCAGTGCCACCCAAATTGTTATTTCTAACATAACAATTTGTTTCTTGTCTTTTATTTGAGCTGCGGTAGGAGTGTTCAATCTCCTAACAGTGGTATCAGAGCAAGGTTGCGAAGGCAGAGCCAAGGGTTAGGACAGTGAGTGGTTACTTGTATGGTTATATACATGTCTAGGAAAACTTTGTCAAAAAGACGATAAGAGTCTAAGGAGACTGGATTTTAAGTGGGACCGCTTGTGACCCCTCCAGTGTTTCCTGGAAGCTTTCCTGGTGTATATTAAATCGTACCGGCACTTACTACTATTCTTGGTTACTGTTTAGCAGTGGTGTACGTATACGGATACTGTTACTGTTCACGTATACGATACTATTCAAGGGTACTGTTCACATATACGGTACTGTTCACTGCAAGACAAATGGCAGCCAAATTCAAGATAGAGAAGTTCGATGGAAACAACTTTGGGCTATGGAAAATTAAAATAAAGGCTATCTTGAGAAAAGAAAATTGCCTTGAAGCAATTGATGGAAGACCGGAAAATATGCAAGATGAAAATAAATGGGAGAAGATAGATGGTGATGCGATGGCAAGTCTACATCTAGCAGTTGCAGATGAAGTGCTGTCAAGTATTCAAGAATTAAACTCTGCAAAAGAGATTTGGGATACTTTGACAAGCTTGTATGAAGCCAAATCTCTACACAACAAAATTTTCTTGAAAAGGAAGCTGTACACTCTTCGTATGTCAGAAACCACTCCGGTGACTGAACATATCAACACTTTGAAGACGTTATTCTCTCAGCTCTCAACCATGGAGCATAACATAGAAGAGAAAGAACGTGCTGAGCTTCTACTTCAGAGTTTACCTGATTCATATGACAATCTCATCCTCAACTTGGCAAATGGTTCAATGAAGTCATCTCTAGTCTTTAATGATGTTGCGGCTGCTGTCTTAGAAGAAGAAAGCAGACGTAAAAACAAGGAAGACAGAATAATGACTTCTCAACATGCAGAGGCTTTATCCGCCAACAGAGGGAGATCAAGGGAACGTGGTTCCAGTGGGAGTCACAATCAGAACAGGGGAAAGTCTAAAGGAAGGAAGTTTATTAAATGCTACCATTGTGGAAAGCAAGGGCACGTGAAAAACGAGTGTTGGCATCTTAAGAAGAATGGAGAGGGAAACAGCAAAGGAAAAGAATCTGAGTCGTCAGGATCTCAGGGTTGTGTAGCAAGTACTTCAGGGAATGGCGAAATCTTGTGCAGCGAGGCAACAACAGTTGTGGAAGGCAGAAAAAGGTTTGCTGATATATGGTTAATTGATTCAGCAGCAACATGGCATATGACTTCTAGAAGAGATTGGTTCTATCAATATAAACCTATCTCAGAAGGGTCTGTGTACATGGGTGATGATCATGCCTTAAAAATCGCTGGTATTGGAACCATCAAAGTAAAAATGTTTGATGGTACGATTCGCACTATCCAAGATGTACGACATGTGACTGGCTTGAAGAAAAATTTGCTATCGATGGGACAGTTGGATGACCTCGGATGTGAGTTCCATACGAAAAATGGGATCATGAAGGTTGTCAGAGGCGCACTTGTGGTGATGAAGGCAGAAAAGATTGCTGCTAACCTATACATGCTCCATGGAGAAACGGTTCAGGAGGCAGAAACAGCAGTTGCTAGTTCTGGAGAAGAATTGTCTATGATATGGCATCGAAGACTTGGCCATATGTCCGAAAAGGGTTTGAAGATTCTCTCTGATCGAAAACTACTTCCTGGAATCAAAACTGTAAGTTTACCATTCTGTGAGCATTGTATTATTAGCAAGCAGAGTAGACTGAGTTTTAGCAGATCTATTGCTAGGAGTAAAAACATTCTAGACTTGATTCATTCTGATGTTTGGGAATCACCGGTTACGTCCCTAGGAGGAGCAAACTACTTTGTATTGTTTGTGGATGATTATTCTAGGAGATGTTGGGTATATGTCATCAAGAAAAAGTCAGATGTATTTCCTGTATTTAAAGCCTTCAAAGCACAGGTGGAACTTGAATCCGAAAAAAGGATCAAGTGTTTGAGGACAGATAATGGGAGAGAATTCTGCAACAAGGAATTTGACACATTTTGCAGTAAAGAAGGTGTGAAACGGCAGAAGACAGTTGCTTACACACCACAACAAAATGGAGTGGCAGAGCGGACGAATAGAACTCTCGCAGAAAGAATGAAAGCATTACTAAAGACTGCGGGTCTACCCAAGACATTTTGGGCAGAAGCAGTCACTACAGCCTGTTACTTGATAAATAGGTCTCCATCAACAGCAATTGAGATGAAGACACCTATGGAGATGTGGACCGGTAAGCCAACTGATTATTCCTCCCTTCATATTTTCGGATGTCCTGCTTATGTGATGTATCATCACCAAGAAAGAACGAAGCTGGATCCAAAATCCAGGAAATGTATCTTCTTGGGATATGCTGATGGAGTAAAGGGGTATCGCTTATGGGATCCTACTGCCCATAAGATTGTCATCAGCAGGGATGTTGTCTTTATAGAAGACATGTTTAAATGTGAAGAAAGTGATAGCACGAAGAAAAATGTTGAGACTGTATCAATACAGGAAGAAACAGTTTCTTCTGAAGCAATACCAGAACACGATGATCAAGAACCAGTCGAGTCTGAAGCACCTGAAGTCCGTCGATCAACTCGAGAAAGAAGGGAACCTTCTTGGCACTCAGAATATGTGATGGCAAGCAATGTTGCATACTGTCTCCTAACAGAAGATGGGGAGCCTTCCACCTTTCAGGAGGCTATAAAAAGTTCTGATGCATCTCTATGGATGACAGCAATGCATGAAGAGATGGAAGCTTTAGACAAAAACAAGACATGGGATCTTGTGCCACTACCACATGGAAGAAAAGCCATCGGAAACAAATGGGTCTACAAGATCAAACGTGATGGGAATGATCAAGTGGAGCGGTATCGTGCTAGACTGGTGGTCAAAGGATATGCTCAGAAAGAAGGAGTTGATTTCAATGAGATATTCTCTCCTGTGGTAAGACTTACAACAATTCGAGCAGTCTTGGCTATGTGTGCT
Organism: Boswellia sacra; assembly: GCA_013180625.2. NCBI lineage: Eukaryota > Viridiplantae > Streptophyta > Magnoliopsida > Sapindales > Burseraceae > Boswellia > Boswellia sacra. Next base: position 190,785 of record SNVD02009164.1, on the reverse strand, counting down.
ACTTTTGACTTACACTTAGAGCAGTTAGATGTAAAAACTGCGTTTCTTCATGGAGAACTTGAAGAAGAAATTTATATGCTCCAACCGGAAGGTTTTGTTAAAGAAGGAAAAGAAAACTTGGTTTGCAGGTTGACCAAATCTCTGTACGGCTTAAAACAGGCGCCAAGGTGTTGGTACAAGAGATTTGATTCATTCATCATCAGCCTTGGGTACAACAGACTCAGTTCAGATCATTGTACTTATTACAAGAGGTTTGAGGAAGACTTTATCATTTTGCTGTTGTACGTGGACGATATGTTGGTAACAGGCACTAACAAAGATCAGGTCCAAGAATTAAAGGCACAATTGGCTAGGGGATTTGAAATGAAGGATTTAGGACCGGCAAACAAGATTCTAGGGATGCAAATTCACCGAGACAGAAAAAACAGGAAGATTTGGCTATCTCAAAAGAACTACTTGAAGAAAATCTTGCGTCGCTTCAACATGCAAGATTGTAAGCCAATTTCTACCCCATTTCCTGTTAATCATAAATTATCCTCAAATATGAGTCCTAGCAATGAAGCGGAGAGGATGGAAATGTCTCGAGTACCGTATGCATCAGCAGTAGGGAGCCTAATGTATGCTATGATTTGTACAAGACCAGACATTGCACAAGCAGTGGGAGCGGTCAGTAGATTCATGGCTAATCCGGGGAGAGAGCATTGGAATTCTGTTAAGAGGATCCTTAGATACATCAAAGGAACCTCTGATGCTGCACTATGCTATGGAGGATCAGAGTTCATTGTCAGGGGCTATGTTGATTCAGATTTTGCTGGAGATATTGACAAAAGGAAGTCCACTACAGGCTATGTGTTTACACTTGCAGGAGGTGCTGTGAGCTGGGTATCCAAACTTCAAACTGTTGTGGCTCTATCTACAACAGAAGCAGAGTATATGGCAGCTACACAAGCTTGCAAGGAAGCTGTTTGGATCAAAAGGTTATTGGAGGAACTCGGGCACAAACAAGAGAAGATTTCTTTATTTTGTGACAGTCAGAGTGCCTTGCATATTGCAAGGAATCCAGCCTTTCATTCAAGAACGAAGCACATAGGAGTTCAATATCATTATGTACGAGAAGTAGTAGAAGACGGAATAGTGGATATGCAGAAAATCCACACGAAGGACAACATAGCAGATGCATTAACCAAACCAATCAATGCTGACAAGTTCATCTGGTGTAGAACGTCTTGTGGCCTGTTAGAGACGTGAGCAGCATGTATAGAGACAAGACTGAAAGGAAAAATGCCTTCAAGTGGGAGAATGTGAGTGGGTGAAGGCGAATGTGAGTGGGTGAAGGCATTTTGCCTTTCACCCAATCCCACATCGGTGGGAAACCAAATCCAAGGGGGAGGCTAAGGCTATATAATAAAGCCTTCCTCCTCCCCTTAAAAATTGTACCAAGCTTATGTATTAAGCTTTTCTCTTCTTCCTCCCTTGTAATCTCCTCCATTCTAATTGTGAGAGAGATTGTAATATTTTTCTTTATAGTGAAATATTTTCGGTCTTGTCCCGTGGAGGTTTCCCTCAAATTGAGGGTTTTACCACGTTAAATATTTGTGTCTTTATTTTCTTTAATTGCCTTTAATTTATTTATTGTGCGAAGGCTGAGCCGCCCAAGTTGTCTATTTTATTTATTGTGGAGGGCAGTGCCACCCAAATTGTTATTTCTAACATAACAATTTGTTTCTTGTCTTTTATTTGAGCTGCGGTAGGAGTGTTCAATCTCCTAACAATTAAGGACTATTATTGTTCATTTCTCCCTGCTAAAATCGATCGTGTCTAGGTCACTGATGCTGGGACTCAAGAAGAATATGAGGGACTGAAGCAAGAAGTGAGGAGGAGGTTAATCTCAACTGCGGCAACGGCTTCCGATAAATTGCAGTTGATTGATGCTATTCAGCGGCTAGGAGTGGCTTACCATTTTGAGATGGAGATAGAAGATGAATTAGAGAAGCTATTTCAAGATGACTGCCACGATACCAACGATCTAAACACTGTTGCTCTCCGATTTCGGTTACTTAGACAACAAGGATACAATGTTCCATGTGGTGAGTCTCTCATACCCTATGTAAATATATATGCTGCCTGAAATCGGCACCTATATATGCTCTTGACAAAATTCTCAACAAATTGTTTTTTTGTAACCAGATGTATTTGCAAAATTTAAAGATGAACAAGGACAGTTCAAGTCATCCTTAATAAGTGATGTGTTGGGCTTGCTAAGTCTGTATGAGGCTGCGCATCTCAGTCTACGTGGAGAAGATGTCCTGGATGAAGCTATAGATTTCACTGCATGTCACCTCAACTCAATGGTAAGTCCTCAGCTTGCAGAAGAAATAAAACATGCCTTGGACACGCCCGTCCGCAGATGCCATCCAAGGATTGAGTCGAGGCATTACATCAATGTCTACTCAGGAGATAATCCTGAGAATAAAAAACTGCTCAAGTTTGCAAAACTAGATTTTAACATGTTACAAGCACAACACCAGAAGGAGCTATGTAGCCTCACCCAGTAAGTTCAACTATTCAAGCTCTTAAAACAATAAAAAATTTCGTTAAATGTATTAAATTAGCCAATAAATAATTTATCCACGTGATATAACTCCAAAAAAGAGAGTTGATAACTAATAAGACTAACTTAATTTCATTTTAGGTGGTGGAAGAGCTTAGAGCTTTCAACGAAGCTGCCCTATGCAAGAAACAGTGGCAGAACTCTATTTTTGGATCTTGGCATTGTACTTTGAGCCCAAATATAGCCTAGGAAGAAGGATCATGACCAAAGTAATAAGCATGGCATCCGTCCTTGATGATACCTATGATGTCTATGGCACCTTTGAAGAACTTGAGATTTTTACTGATGCTATCAATAGGTCTGCTTGGGAAATTAAGATCACTTTTTTTTATTTAAACTCTTCCAAGTTTCCTAAATCATATGGGTGCTTTTATCTTTACTTGATTCTGTAGGTGGGACATTAGCTGTATGGCTCGTCTACCAGAGTACATGAAAACTCTTTATGAGGCAGTCTTGGACGTGTACAGTGAAATTGACGAGGAGATGTCAAAGGAAGCAAGATCCTTTGCCACGGATTATGCAATAGAAATGGTAATATATTTCTGCGTTGCCCTTTACCTAATAAATGATATAATATAAGGGTCCCTGGCAATGAATTGATTTATTTGTGCGCCAGATGAAAAGACAAGTCAATGCCTACTTTGCTGAAGCCAAGTGGTTGAAACAAGGCTATCTTCCAACAATAGAGGAGTATATGAACGTTGCAATGGTATCCGGTGGTTTTCGATTGCTGGCAACAACTTCTTTCCTTGGAATGGGACACATTGCTAATAAGCAGGCCTTTGATTGGATCTCAAATGACCCAAAGAGTGTTGTGGCTTCAGCAGTTTGCTGCAGATTAATGGATGATATAACATCCAGAGAGGTAGAGACTATCTTAGTTTCAGAAGCGAAACAGAAGAAAATTTGGTCCTAAAAACTAGTGAATTTTTAGGATTAAGAAATTCTTAAATTTTTCTAAAAGATTAGAGACCACAACAAACTTTTGGGAGAAAATGCTAGGATAGGGGATAATCCAATTTATCTTTAAAAAAATACTACAAAAAAGTATCAAACAAAAATTTGACAAACTAAGTACTTTCTATAAGCTAACTACAGGTTGATGTGATCATTCCAACTAATAAGAAAGTTAGACAAACATTACACCACAAAGTTTTCTCAAATTGATTTTGCATATCTATATTTGCAGTTGGAGAAAAAAAGAGAACATATTGCCACGGCGGTGGACTGCTACATGAATGAGCATAAAGCTTCTGAAGGAGAAGCAATTAGATCGTTTCGCCAGGAAATTTTCCGTGCATGGAAAGATATTAATCAAGAGTTTATGAGGCCAACAGCAGTCCCAATTTCGCTCCTTAATTGCATTCTCAACCTCGCACGGTCCATGAATTTTGTATACAAGGATGGCGATTCTTACACCAACTGTGAAATGATGAAAGATAGTCTGGCTTTCGTGCTCGTCAACCCGGTTCCCGTTTGAGCACTTCTTTATGCACTCTACCAGAAATAAAAACTTAGATTTTTACTATGCTCAGTAAAGAGCTTAAATTATAGTTGTGTTGACAGTTAATAAGTTGACGTAATAATGCATGGTTTGATAGATCTATGGTCTTTATCTGTGCAGGCCGCTCTGCTAAAGAAGTTCAACTTGTTCTTATGGCCATGTTTGTGCTTATTATAATATCGAAACAAATGGATGTAATAGTATACATCCTAACTTTGTATCCTAATTTTTTATCCCAATTCTAACTTTGTATCCTAATTTTTTATTCCAATTGGTGTGGTAGTTGATATATCAATTAATTTAAAAGAGGTGTTAATTAATTAATTAAAAGAGATATAATATGATAATTTATATGGGTTAACATATCAACTACCACTTCAATTGGAATAAAAAATTGAGATATAAAATTAGGATATATAGTATTATTCTAATTACATAATTTAACCGGTACAAGAAACAAAATTGAAGATTTGCTTTTATAGGCTGACGTATGTGTGTATATATATATTTATATATATAGCATATATATGAAGTGTCCATTTTACTCTGGGAATTTGGAATAATCCATTTAATTTAATTAATTACTTTATTAATAACCTAGACAGAACCAAGGAAATTGTCTCAGTTGCTTCGCCTTTTGTTCCCCAGTGTGTATTAATAAAGTTGGTTATTTAAAATAATACGAATTGCATTAGGATAAGGCCATAAATATATGCAAAGCAGTAATAGGGTTAACATTGGTATAATATACACCTTTAGGTATTGTGCTCAGCCTGTCCAGGGCAAAAGAAATTCCCACATCCGCCCCTAGTGATGGTAATGGTCTTTGACTTGAAAATTTTTTTCCAGCTATCAAAGATGTTGGGGCCGGGTGCGATATTGGCTTATAATAGATGTTATAATATATATATTTTCATGAATTTTCATTGTAATTTTTACCTTCTATTAGATTGAATAATTTGTGGCTAATTTAAAATTAACATTACTCTTTAGAGTACGTATTTTTGTTTTAGAATTACTAAAATCTAAATAGATTTAAATTAGATTAAATTTTGAATTAGTCTAATTATATATAAATATGAACAACTTAATTGGTGAAAGTGTTGTTGCCACCAACGTGAACAAGGCAGTGCCTAAATCCCCATCTTCTGCAAAACATGCTAAACTCTAATAACAAAATGGCACGTGAACTGAAATCATAATCTTATGTGGACTCAGTTGTTCACAAATGAGGCACATAAATCTCTATCTAGTAATGATGGTAATTTAACTCATTGGGTTTGTGGCCTTATATGACCCGTGCAAACACGGTTACAGGTGGGTTGGATGTTAAGGTGTGTTGTCCTGCCTAGGGTGGGTCTGGGGTCGGGTCCCATCCCTATCCCCATTTGACTCACCCCGCCCACACCTAAAAATTTGTAAATTTTTAAGAATAGTGTGTGTTTTAAAAATTTTCAAAAATTTTTGAGTTCTTTTTTACTCTAAAATTTTTATATGTTAAAATAGACATCTCAAAAGTTATCTAAAATTTTGTTTCACTTAAAAATTCATAATATTTGATATTTTGTGAATTTTTGAATTTTGCTACCCAAACGTGGAAATTTCTACAGTTTTTTGTATATGTCTAGGTTTATACAATAACTATTATAACTGATGAAATATCTTGCAAAATTGATTCTTCTATCTTATTATAAACTCAAAAATCTTTGGAGCAAAATTTGTTTTGGTCAAATTGAAGGTTTGTACGATTTATCATTAATTTTCAAATTTCAAGCAACAAACATGGAATTCCTTGTTTTTAGAATAGAGCATGGAAATTGAAATGATTTTTATAGATTTGCACTTCACAAAAAATTCTCATTTTTGGCATTTGTAATAGTTTATGTGTCTCCTTTGAATTTGAAAGTTTCATGATTTTTGCATCTTTTTTAAATTGTGATGATTTTCCAAAAATTAATGTTCTAAATGCAAGTCTGCTAGACAAAATTTGAGGGTTAAAAAAACTGAGTTATTTCATGAGTTTCAGGACCTTATTTTGATATGATATTTTTAAAAGAGTATCTTATATGTGTGTCAATGAATTTTACAAATTTTTGTAAATTTTGGAACAAGCATAAATTGTCTAAAAATCATCGAATTAAGTGTGTTTGTTATTATTGTAGTTATGTACTTATTTTTTTATTGATATTGTTTGTTAAATTGTTGTAGTAGAATAATTTGTATGATTTTTAGTTTAAGTGAATATATTATTTTTATGATTGTTGAAAAGTGGTTATAGTAATATGTTATATGTTTGCATATGTTTTAATTTTTTACTAAACATGAGATAGGAAAAAAAAATTGAAACTACTAGGGGCTGGGCAGGGCGGGGCAGGTTTGAAGCTGCTGAATTTTTTTTGCCCTAGTTTTCCCCCCCTCGTTTAGGGGCAATGGGGTAAGGCAAGGTAAAAAATAACTCAGCGGGGCAGGGTTGGATACCTGCCTCCCTGGACCTGGCCCACCCCATTGCCATCCCTAGTATCTAGCATCCATCATATGAACTGAAAACAATATTTAGAGTACTCAATAAAATGAAAGTATAATATGTTGGAAAATTGAAGAGATGGTTCAAATTCTTTGGAAGTTACAAAATTTAATTTTGTAACTTAATATTGTTTGAATGAAGTTATTTTGTAACTTATGAATTGATTTACAAATTTCTTTTGTAACTTATGAACATTGATTTGTATTGAATAGAAATGGTGACTACAATTTTAATTTTTTGAAGTAAATGGGTTTTGAGTTAAAAATTCTTAGCCTATATAAAGAGCTCTTCCACTCATTTGTTAAACACACAAAAATCTCTCTAGCTTATTTTCTTTTTAACTTTCTTGGGGTAGAGTTTCTAGTTCTAGAGTGATAGGGTTTGAAGTTTTTCCAATTCTTTTAAGTAGAAGCATAGTGCTTCTCTTGCTACTAGAAATCGTTGTATCGTAGGAGACAAACGCTTATAAAATTCTCAAGCACTTAATAGAAAAGGCAAATATATTTTAAGGAAATCATGTGATGCATGCGCCTTAGTGGAACATGTCTATTGCTAAGTCAAGCCTTTAGTTGGTAATTTCAATTTAAAGTTAAATTAAATTATTATTATCCTTTATCCTTATATGTTGCATATATTTTCTAACAAACTTAAAACATATTATTGCTTTATACAAGGTTTTTTAAGTGGCTTGTCAAAATCTAATTTTATATATACTGTTGTAATATATATAATTTTATTTGTTTGAATATATAAATTGCTTTTGCCTTATATTTCTTGGTATTTGGTGTGAAATTTTTGTGGAGGAACTTTTATAGTTTTTTGGTGTGGATTGGATAGTAATTAAATAGAGAAGTTCTATCTAAGGAGATCGGGTTTGAAGAGGAAGCAGTAATGGCCCATACACGTCTTTCCTAAAAATTCTTGCTACAAAAATTCTATCTAAGGAGGCTAGATTTTAAGTTGGACCTATTTATGAACCCTTCAGTCTTTTCTAAAAATCATCTATCGAAAGTTCTTCAATTGTTCTCAAACTATAGGTTGGTTCAAGAAATTAAAAATCGTTTGATTTATTAATTTCAGTTGTTGAGATGGCTAATGTTACAACTAGTTGTTAACAATCTAATATGGCTACTGCCTCAGCTATACTAGTGAAAAATCAAAGAAATTCGACAGACTGAATTTCAAGGGGTGGCAATCAAAGATGCTATTTTACTTGACCACTCTGGGTCTGATGAGTTTCTTGACTAAGAATCTACCTAACCTCAATGAAGATAAGCAAGATGTCCAAGGTGTTAGTGCTACTGAGGCTTGGAAGCATTTTGATTTCTTATGTCGCAATTATTTCATGAATGGTTTAACAAACTCATTTTACAATATGTATATTTAGAAAAAATTGGCTAAGGAATTATAAGAGTCTTTAGAGAAGAAATAAAGATTGACGATGCTGGGTCTAAAAATTTTATGGAGGGATTGCTTTCAAGATTATAAGATGGTGGACACCAAGACTGTGATTAGTCAAGTGTAAGAGATCAAAATGATCCTTCATGAGATACATGTTGAATGAATGGTTTTGAGTGAAACCTTTCAAGTAGTAGCTATGATTGAGGAGCTACCTCCTGCATGGAAGGAGTTTAAGAATTAGATCAAGTATAAGAGAAAAAAGATGAATATAGAAGAGCTTGTAGTCAAACTTCGTAATGAAGAAGACAACAGAGGCTCAAAGAAAAGAAGTTCAACTCTTACAGTAGCAAAGGCTAACGTAATGGAACATGGTCAAAGCTCCAAGGCAAAGAAGAGCAAGTCAAATAAATGGTCTAAGCTAGAGCCTAAAGGTGGAATTTCCAAGAAGCAAAAATTCTAAAAGAAGTGCTTCAACTGTGACATGATTGGTCATAGAGCTTTGGATTGTTGATTTTCAATGAAGAAAAGGAATGAAGCAAATGTGGTAGAAGGCATCACATAAGATGTATTACATACAAGCCTATCTACTGTTGTCTCTAAAGTCAATCTAGTTAGGTCTAACCCCAAGGGCTGGTGGATTGACATTGGAGCTACAAGGCATCTTTGTTCTAACAAGAGCTTGTTTATAACCTCCTTTGAGAATAGGGAGAAATTCTTCATGGGAAATTTAGCTATAGCTAAAATGCAAAGTCTAGGCAAAGTGGTTCTAAAGATGATCTCCGAGAAGGAGCTGACTTTAAACATTGTTATGTATATGCAAGAAATCGACAAGAATTTAGTGAGAGTTCATTATTAAACAAGCATGGATTTTGCATGGTTTTTTAGCAAGATAAATTTGTCCTAACTAAAGGTGGTCTATATATTAGAAAGGGATATGAGAGTAAGGATATGTTTAAACTCAGGATAATGACTATAAAGCCCAAAATCAATAAGTTCTTCCGTTTATTTGAGTAAGTCTTCTTTTATATGACATGGTAGACTAGGACACGTTAATTATGATACATTATGTAGATTAATTAGCTTAAATCATATTCCCACTTTCCAAATTGATTGAAAACATAAGTGTGAAAATTCTGTTGAAGCAAAATTGACAAGGTCATCTTTTAAAACTATAGAAAGAAATACCGAATCTCTTGATTTAATTTAAAGTAAAATTTGTGATTTGAAATTTGTTCAAATAAGAGATGGCAATAAGAATTTTATCACTTTTGTCGATGATAATACAAAATATTGTTATGTGTATTTATTGAAAAGCAATGACAAATCAATAGAAAAGTTTATTCTCTTTAAGAAAGAGATTGAAAATCAACTTAATAAAAATAATAAGATGATTAGAAGTACCATGATGGAGAGTATGAATCAACTTCTGATGAGTTTGGTGCACAACATGGAATAATACATGAGATCATGCCACCTTATTCACCTCAGTCAAATGGAGTTGTTGAGCATAAAAATTGTATCTTGAAAGAAATGATGAATTGAGTTTTGGGTTGCCTTAAAACATATGAAGGGAAGCTATTTTGTTAGCTAATTACCTTTTAAATAAGGTACCCCATAAGAAAGATGAAAAAATACCTTATGAATTATGGAAAAGAAGAAAGCCTTCCTACAAATATTTATAAGTATGAGGATGTCTTGCTAAAGTAGTGGTACCTACACCTAAGAAGGTAAAACTAGATCCAAAAATAGTTGATTATATTTTTATAGTAGCGCTTATCAATTTCTTGTGCATGAGTCATATATCCTAGATATTCACAAAAACATTAATGGAATCAAAAAATGCAGCATTCTTTAAACATTAATTTCCGTACAAATTCAAAGAAGGATCAAATTCATTTAAACGAACTTATAAGGCTATCCCTAAGGATAGTTAGGACCAATAACAAGTTATAAGATAATCAAATCTTCAAAAATATGTTGAATTCAAAATTTGACATGCAACATATATGCCTGGCCAATGTAATTTTGGGAATTAAAATTACATAGACTTTTGATCGGCTAATACTAAGTCAGTCACACTATGTGGACAAGATTTTAGAGAAATTCAATGAAGATGATTTTAGAATGTCTAAAGCATCGATAGACTTGAGTCAACACTTGTTTAAGAATAAAGGTTGATGAACACTTAAATATGTATGTTTAATAAGAGCTTAGTTCATCATATTACATTAATAGTGTCATTAAATTCCTTAACTTAAGCATATTTGTAGCATTTGCATCTTTGGAATTAACTTTTTCTTAATTTCGATTTTGATGTAGGTTCGGTAAAATGGGCATAACTCTCTATTTATAGATCAGAATAATACAAATCTTAATGTTTTGGAAAGCTGATTAAATTATGTACAAGATTATATTTCACAAGCTTCATCAAATTCGGGCTCTTAGTGGACCAAAAATGGGATTGAAGTGAATCTATTTACAGTTTCGGCCCAGCCTGACCATGCCTCAGTATATTGACCATATCTCTCAGAATACGTATCCAAATTGTATGAATCAAGATGTTCTAGAAAGCTGAGAGAAATATCTACGACTTTCATGAAGACATGTGATTAAAATTCACAATAAGTCAAGGTCAAAATCGATGGTCAAAATCGGTTCACCTAATTACCCCAATTGTCAAAGTTGGTGCATCTAATATTTGACAATTATTCCTTTGTAATTTGACAAGATTTCCCCTGAATGTATCTATAAATAGAGGTGCCTTGTGACCCATTAGGGCATCTTGGCCTTAGCTGGATCATCTTGACCTTGGCTGGGATCTTGTATTGTGTTTCTCTCTTGTGTTTTAATGTTATTAATGAATTTCCTTTTTCTTGCAATTTGTGTTCTTTCTTTTATAATGTCTTTCTAATTTCTCTCTTTTGCTAAGATGAAAGGGTGAAACCCTTGATATGAGAATAAGGATTCTCTAACCCTTGGTATGTGCTTAATAATCGTAATCTTATATTGTTCGTTTTATATGATTTATATTTAATTTCTTAATCAATCTTGACATCACTCGTAAAGTGGAGGTCTTGATCCATTGTCGACAATCCTTGGCACATCAAATGCTTGAATCCTTAAATGTCGTATGGTTCTTCCTTACCAACATGAATCTAGTTAGGAACCTTGATTTGTTGTAGACATATGGAGATTGGCACATTGGATGCTTGAACCCATTTACAAGAAGTGGTATAAATATTGGTAACGAAGCAAATATAATTCATATAACTAAAACGGGTTGTTTATCCTTATTTGATATATCAAGGGCGGATCCCTTAATCTTAGCTTTCATTATTATTGTGTTAATTTCTCTTGTTTTATTATCATATTTTGTTTATAAACTTGTTCTTTACTAATATTCATTGATATTGTCTTGCCATCTCTTTGAATCAATCATATCATATTTGCTTACCTTATAATTTGTAGCGCTAAAATCTCCTTCCTCGTGGATCGACCCCGGTCTTACCGAGTTTATTACTTCGACACTCCTATACTTGGGAGACAATCCTTTTTCAGATGTGTCAAAGGTGAGAGTATTTCGCAAGAAGAATACTCTAGAGTGATTGATACTCTAATATACTTGATGAGTTGTACAAGGCCTGATATAGCCTGCACAGTCAGTACTAAGTAGGTACACAAGTAATCCAAGTATTGAAAATGTATTATGAAAAAACTGAGGTACTTATGATATACTCATAGCTATGGACTATATTATACTAGATATCCTGCTATGTTAGAGGGATACAATAATGCAAACTGGATATCTAATATAAAATAATCGAATTCTACTAGTGGGTATGTATTCATACTAGCAGAAGCTCCAATGCAAACCTAACAACATGTACACTAGTTTCATCACCACCATCCATGCAAACCCAGTAACAAAATTACAACCACACAACCACAAAAACTATAGCCACCATAACATAATCTTTCAAAGACAACCCGTTGATGCTTAAACTAAGAAATTAAAAAAAAAAAAAAAGAATTATGCAACGCCTAGAAAAAACCAAACCCACTTATATTTGTGCACACCTAAAAAAACAAAACCCATTTAAATTTGTGCGACAACATCACCTTCACCATAAATAATTAAAAAAAAAACAAACCACTTAGATATATCTAGCACCAAAAAAGAACCCAAACCACCTAGATTCATGTGCCACAAAAAAACCTAGAGGAGGAAACGATTTTGATAAGAAAAAACCCATAAGAGGAAAAGATTCGATGAAGGAAAGGGAAGATTTGCGCAACGCCCAAATGATTTGATTAACCATCACAAATTAGAGCACCACCATAAACATAATGACCAAAATCACAGCTATAAAAAGCACCAAGTATAACCACCAAAACACAATCTCGTAGCCACACAAATTAAAGAATATCGAAGGTCTAAAAGTGTGTAAATAGGAAAAAGCTTGGCTGATTGTCAAACTAAAATATGGCTTAATGGCTATGAGTCATCAATCATGACTAAGTGGGTCGGTTGACGATTAATGGTTAGGGTTTTAAGTTTTGGATGTTAAACTTTGATATGAGTAGTTAGCCATTCTTATGAGTTAGCTATTACTAATGAGCTAAGGCATTCCATTAGCAAGATTAATACGAAATATCAGCCATGGTATGGTGGGGATTAGGTTGGATATGGTGGCAGTTCAAAATACCCTCTATGGTATGATACGGTGGTGGATATTTTAGAAATAGCTTGCTAATACCATACCATACTATACTTGTTTTATATATGTCACATATCACTATGTAATTAGTTTATGTATGATATGTACGTATGAGTCTTGTATTCCTAGTTGGAATATATAATGAAAAGTAATAAATAAGCTTTAAAATCATAAAAATGACACGAAAAAACTTGGTCAAAATTCTTGTCAAACTTTATCAACACCCAAAAATACCATACCATACCCGCCCCATCCCGACCAAGTAGGGATATGGCATGGTATTTCATGCAAGAAAGAATTTATAAATGTTTATAAAACATATCATACCCTACTCATGCACACCCTTAATCTCAATTCATAACTTTGTAATTGGTATTGTGCCTCTTCTAAAGAGATATGTCCAGCCTTAGAGGTACTATTAACAACTATAGCATCACATTAATCCATGAAGAATGCATAGCTACAAATCAAGATCTGTTATCCCAGTTCCTATAGTATATAGAGTATCAACAAATAATCTCATTTTCAAAAAGTAATCTGAGATTGAAGGAGAACTTTTCTTAGTTGTTTGTAATTTATGCTTGATATGCATAGCCCTAGCTTTTGACTCATTATTGAATAAATGCTCTAGAGAATTCCAAACTTCAAGCGATGTCTTGTATCTAACTACATATCCAAACATAGCTTATGAAATTGAAGAAAACATCCAACTTAAAACAAATTGATCTAATCGTTGCCAAACAACATAATTAGAGTTGATTGGAGTGATCACAACCGATGGATTTGTACTTGCTGGATCTTGAGCTGCAATGAAAGAAGGAGGACACAACCAAGTGCCATCAATAAAGCCTTCAAAATTGTAAGCCCTCAATATATATAAACAGAGTATGAGATTTCCAAAAGACAGAATTGCCACATTGAAGCTTAATAGAAGTAGTAGGAAGAGTTGTTCACACCATTGTTAGAGGTAACAAATTTGAAGAAGAAAAGAAATCGTAGTTCATCGAGGTAGGTATTAAGTTTCCTAGAAAATTAGAATTTCTAGGAAACTTATTGGAAGATTTTCCCATAAGCTCTAATACCAAATTAACAAATCAAAGATTTTGAAAACCTCTAGTGAAAGACTCTAATGTGTATTCCATCACACTAATGAGCTGAAGTAGTTTGGTAAAAATATATACAAAGTCATTGCACAGCCAACAACCATTGATTGCCTAGCAATAACTAATCCTAACTAGTTACATATTAGCTTAGCAGAACATAATAGAGTTAGCTGATTAACTAACTATTATCAGAATTACTAACCAGTTGTTGATCAATTGATTGTAGCTAACAAGCATCAATCACTAATCTCATTGTTCCAAATTACCCTACTTTTTTAATTTGTTGACTTGCTACTTGTGTTTTGTTTTTGTGTAGCATTTTGTGGTAGATTGGGATATACATGTTGCATGCAACTCTATTACATATTATTTTTTTTGTTTAAAATCTGAATCAATCTGAATTAAACTCAAATCTGAATAGGTTGAAATTTAAAATTCTGAATGATATATATTTTTTTTTAATATTTGAATTGAAATGTCTGAAAACTAATGATTTCAAACATATATATATTATTTTCAATTATGATTTTATGTTACATAATGAAAATATTTGCATGTCAATATTTGTTATGAATTTAATTTATGTAAATGTGTATAATTAGGTAAAGAAGTTATTTTATTTGCAAAATAATTAGATTTATAAATGAGCTAAATAATCGTAAAGTAATTTTAAAAATATATAGAAAACCATAATATAAGATTATAAATAAATAAATAAATAATGTTCCAAAATTAAATTATTAAACTATATACAAATTGGTCATAAATGAATTTTATAAACACATTTAACAGAATTTGAGGTGTAATAAATGATTCACGCACTTGCATTCAGATAAAAACTCAGAGGCTATTTATTTTTTGATCTAAAGTCTGTATTTAACTTATTCTCAGATTTTAAATATTTTTATGATGGTTTTTTTTAACTTAAGACTTAGGGGCCGATTGTTTTTCTATTTGAAGTCTAAATTTTATTAAATCTCAGACTTTAGACTTTTTTACGTTGATTGTTTTTGCGACTAAAAACGTTTTCTTATATGAAGACATTCACATTACAAAAAAAGAGGCTATATTTTCTAGCTTTTATATGAATAATTAAAGATCTGAATGTATTGCCTATTTTTTATATTCTAAAATCTCCTTGAAAATTTTATTTAGTTCCTATTTTGTTAAATATTTAAACAATCTTTTCCTATATTATCTGAATACTTATTTATTATTTTTTAATTGCATAATACCCAAAAGAATTTTCATATTATATGTGAGATACATTAGTTAACAATTTAATTTTTTTGCACAGTAATATTTTAATTTTGATTTTATTGTATTGATTATTCATAAATGTTTATATAACAAATCAATGTACAATACATATAATACTAAATAATGGCACATATATTAAATTAATAGCTTTCAGATATTTTTAGTTATTAAAAGCAACTAACTTAAGATTTATTATCAAATCTGAAAAAATAAAAAACAATCATATTTTTCAAACATTTGCATTCAGACCTATAAAGATTTTAATTAAATTCAGATTGATTCAAATTTGAATCAAATTCAGACTCATTCAGATTTTAGGCCAAAAAAACCATCGTCTTCTTAATCTAGACAATTTCATATGAATGAAAAACATGAAAATTTTAGTTTTCATCCGATTACAAATGTCTAAATAGTTTATTACTTGTCTAATTCTTTAAATGCCCTTATAAAATTGAATTGGGATAATGTCACGTACCACCTCTAACCTTTGACTTAATGATCAACACTTAAATATGTATGCTTAATAAGGGCACAATTCATCATATTATATTAATAGTGCTGTTAAATTCTTCAACTTAAGCATATTTGCAGTCTTTACAAATTTTGAATTAACTTTATCTTAATTTCAGTTTTTGTTGCAGGTTCGGTAAAATGGGCATAACTTTCTATTTCTAGATCAGAATTATGAAAATCTTGATTTGTTAAAAACCTGATTAAATCATCTACAAGATCATATTTCACAAGCATCATGAAATTCGGGCTCTTAGTAGACCAAAAATGGGCTTGAAGTGAACTCATCTGTAGTTTTAGCCCAGCCTGACCATGTCTCCGTATTTTGATCATATCTCTTGATATAGGTATCCTAATCGTATGAATCAAGATGTTCTAGAAAGCTGAGAGAAATATATACAACTCTCATGGAGATATGTGATCACAATACTAAATAATTCAATGCCGAAATCGGTGGTCAAATTCAGTGCACATGATGATCCAAATTGTTAATAAGATATTTTACAATTGTCTATTTGTAATTTGACAAATTTTCCTCCAAATGTATCTACAAATAGAGGTGTATTGTGGCCCATTAAGGCATCTTAGCTTTGGCTGGGATCTCTTATTATTGCGTTTTTCTCTCTTGTGTTTTGTTCTCTTAATGTTATTAATAAATTTTCTTTTTCTTGCAATTTATTTTCTTTCTTTCATAATGTCTTGCTAAATTCTCTTTTGCTAAGGTGAAATGAGGAAACCCTTGATATAAAAATAAAGATTTTCTAACCTTTTGATATGTGCTTAATAATCATAATCTTTTGTTATTTATTTTATATGATTTATATTTATTTCTCTAATCAATTTTGACACCACTCGTAAAATGGAGGCCTTTATCCATTGTAGACAATCCTTAGTATATCAAATGCTTGGATCCTTTCTCGATGTCCTATGGTTCTTTCTTACCGACACAAGTCCATTTAGAAACCTTGATTTGTTGTAGATATATGGTGATTGACACATTGGATGCTTGAACCCATTTGCAAGAAATGGTATGAATACTGGCAACGAAACAAATATAATTCATATAACTAAAATGGGCTTAAATGACATACCTTCCTATTGGAATCTGTTTGATATGTGGATTCCAATTGCGTTATAAGAGAATTGTCTATTCTTATTTGATATATCAAGGGCGGATTCCCTAACCTTAACTTTCATTATTATCGTGTTAATTCTTTTTACTTGTATTTTAAGTATTCTTGTTTATTGCTAATGAACTTGTTCTTTCTTTTGCTATGGTAGATTTTACCACTTAGTTTCATGGTTGGTTGTACCACCTCTTATTTTTGTTTTACATCTGAATGGTCGGTTGTACCACCTATCATCTTTATTTTTATTTGCCAAAATTATCTTATTATTTATTTGCATTATTCATATCTTATTCTCTCATCCTTTAGTTTGTATCGCTAAATCCCCTTCCATGTGGATCGACCCTAATCTTACCGAGTTTATTATTTAGACATTCCTATACTTGGAAGATAATCTTATTTTTGGATGTGTCCAGTTTTTGATGCCGTTGCCAAGGAAGGTAAAATTTGGGATGCAAAATTATAAGTATTCCCTTTTCTCTTTTTTAGATCTTAATATTTCTTTTTGTGTGTTAATCTTTTCTTTTCTCTTTCAAATTTGCAAGAAAATTTTGTCACGAACATCTAGTGGTAGACATGTCAGAAAAACATCATCTTCCCTAAAAAACATGGCTGACAATCAAGTGGAAAGGTTCACAGATGAAAGGGATAATCATTCTCAACAAAATGACTGAAACCAACCAAAAACCCTCAAAGATTACATGAATCCAATAAGAACTAGTGCACCATCTTGTGTAGTTTCTCCTCCTGATACAATCCATTTCAATTTTAAACTGAGTTTCATTCGACTTTTATCCACCTTCCATGGCCTTGATATGGAGAAACCATATTCACACTTAAAAATCTTTGAAGAGGTAACTCCTATAACCGCCCAAATTGTAGCATAAACACCATTGGATTAAAGCTTTTTTCTTTTTCTTTAAAAGATAAAGCTAGAACGTGGCTACAAAATTTGAGGTCAAGTTCCATCAATTCATGGGATGAGATGAAATAACAATTTTAGAAAAAAAATTCCTGCCTACAGAACAAATTCTCTTAAAAAACAAATTACCACTTTCACTCAAAAACAAGGAGAAACCCTTTACTAATGTTGGGATAGGCATAAAGAATTACTTAATACATATCCTCGCCATGTTTTTGAAACTTGGTGAATAGTTGTACACTTCTATGAAGGGTTAACACCTCAAGACAGGCAACTAGTAGAGCCAATGTGTAACGGACAATTTGGATATAAAGACCCTAATGAAGCAATTGATTACCTAGATTCATTAGCAGACAAAGCCCAAAATAGGGATAATGTTGGCACTATGAGGCACAAAGCAAAGCCCCACCCCCGACATCCAGTAGAGGCATTTACAACCTTTGGCAAGACCATGACCTTCAAGCTAAATATGCATCCTTAGCTAGAAAAGTCGAGGCTTTAGAAATGAAAAAGAGTGGTCAATTGAATTCTACACAAGAAATTGTTTGTCACATTTGTAATACTAATAACCATCATACTGATGAGTGCCCAACCTTGCCTACTTCTAAGGAATATCTCTATGAACAAGCCAATGCCTTAAACACTTTCAAAAGGCCAAATCACAGTCCATACTCACAAACTCACAATCATAGTTGGAGAAATCATTCGAATTTTAGTTGGAAAAATGACAATCATGCACAATCTTTACAAGTCCCTTCTCAAACACAACAAAATTTTCAAAATTCTCATGATCATGTATATACTCCTCCTTCTAAGAAGGACCTTGAAGAAACATTACATTCATTCATTACAAAACAAGAGACTTTCAGTAGTCAAACTGCTCAAACATTAGCAAACTTGTCAGACACTGTTGCAAAATTTGTATCGACATTTAACATTCAAGAAAAAGGAAAATTTCCTTCTCAAACATTACAAAACCCCAAAGATCAATCTAATTTAAGTGCGGGTAGTTCAAATAGCCATCATGCGGATCAAGCAAAATCAGTAATGACTCTTCTCAACGGTAAGGTTATTGAAAAACAAATTCCTAAACCTTACGAGAAAGAAAATAAATCGACCTCTAAAGGTTAGGAAGAGGTTATTAAACCAACACCTAGCGAAGAAGGAATCAAATCCCCACCTGTGCCTCCATTTCCTAAAGCATTAGCCACTTAAAAGAAGCTAAACCACAATTCTTAAATTTTTGAAATTTTCAAACAGGTGATGGTCAATATTCCATTGCTCGATGTGATCAAACAGGTACCTTCTTATGCAAAATTTTTGAAAGATTTGTGCACTGTGAAAAGAAAATTGAATGTGAAAAGGAAGGCCTTTCTAGCTGAGCAAGTAAGTGCTATTCTTCAAAACAATAATACAGTGAAATATAAGGATCTAGGTTATCCTACAATTTCATGTGTGATTGGAGAACATAAAATTGAACAAGCTTTACTTGATCTTCGTGCTAATGTGAATTTGCTTCCATACTCGATTTTTCAGAAACTCAATCTAGGTGAGTTAAAACCAACTTTTGTGACTCTTTTGCTTGTTGATAGATCAATTAAAGTGCCAACAGGAATAGTAAAAGATATGTAAGTTCAAGTCGATAAATTCATTTACCCAGTGGAATTTATTATCTTGGACACATAACCAGAGGAAATATGTAATTCAATTCCTATCATTTTAGGGCGTCCATTTTTAACTACCTCTAATGCTTTGATTAATTGTAGGAATGGAGTCATAAAGCTATCATTCAGGAACATGACATTGGAACTTAAAGGTATGTGCAAACAATCACATGAAGAAGATAATGAAATTGAGAAGGCTAATATGATTGAAACTATTGTGGAAGACCACATCCAAAAAAGGAATCTTTCTGACCCTTTGGAAACCTGTTTAGTCAATTCATTAGAATCAAGTATGCAATTAGAAACTAATCTTTCTAATATAGTTCTTCACTGGAATGTGTGCAGGTCATGGAAAAAGGCTCAAAACTACGATTCGAAGAATTGGGGTAAATGAATGAAAGAAAGGAAGAGGAAGCTCCTAAGTTAGAACTGAAGCCTTTACCTGAAGGACTAAAATACTCATATCTCAGAGAGAATCAGACATATCCGGTAGTAATTTCTTCATCCCTCACAAGCGAGCAGCAAGGTAAGTTGATAGAAGTGCTTAAAATGCATAAAATGCAATTGGGTGGACTTTAAAAGAAATAAAAGGAATTAACCCTTTGATTTGTACACATAAAATACATTTAGAAGAAAATGTCAAAACATCATAACAACCTCAAAAAAGATTAAATCCACATATGAAAGAGGTCATTAGGGCTGAAGTTCTTAAACTACTTGATGTGAGAATTATCTACCATATCTCGGATAGTAAGTAGGTAAGCCCCACACAAGTAGTATCTAAGAAATCCAGCATTATAGTGGTCAAAAATGAAAAGGGTAAATCATTGCCAACTCGAGTCTCATCTAGTTGGAGGATATGCATTGACTATAGAAAATTAAATGTTGTCACCAAAAAAAATCATTTTCCCTTACCATTCCTTAACCAAATTTTAGAAAGAGTGTCAGGGCATTCCTATTATTGCTTTTTTGATGGATACTCAGGCTATTTTCAAATTTTCATTACACTTGAAGACTAAGAAAAGACCACATTCACATGCCCCTTGGGCACTTTTGCATTTAGAAGGATGCCTTTTGGACTTTGTAATGCTCTAGCTACTTTTCAAATATGCATGTTGAGCATTTTTAGATGACATGATTGAGTATTGTTTAGAAGTTTTCATGGATGATTTAACTATCTTTGATAATTTTGATAATTGTCTTGAAAACTTAGAAAAAGTCCTAAAAAAGTGTGAAGAAAAAGATCTTTTTTTGAATTGGGAAAAATATCATTATATGGTTACCTCAAGGATTGTCTTAGGTCATGTGGTGTCTACTAAGGGAATTGAAGTGGATAAAGTAAAAGTAGAATTGATTTCACATTTGCCTCCACCAAAAATAGTTAAGGAGGCCCATTCATTCTTAAGGCATACTGGATTTTATAGGAGGTCCATAAGAAATTTTAGTGCTATATCTAAACCTCTTTGTAACTTTTTACTAAAAGATACTTCTTTTGAATGGACTCAAGAATATCCAAATTCCTTTGAGAAGTTAATTGGACTTTTAACAACTGCTCTAATTATGCAATCTTGTTATTGGTCCTTACCTTTTGAATTGATGTGTGATGCGAGTGACTATGCTGTTGGTGCGGTCTTAGGACAAAGAAAAGAAGGTAAGCCTTATGTGATATACTATAAAAGTAGGACTTTAAATAATACACAAATGAATTACATAACAACTGAAAAAAACTATTTGCAATAGTATTTGCATTTGAAAAATTTCAATCTTATTTAATTGGTTCTCAAATGATTGTTTACACTGACCATACAGCTATGAGATATTTAATGTCTAAACAGGATGCAAAACCTAGATTGATACAGTGGATCTTATTGCTCTAAGAATTCAACATCACAATAAAGAATAAGAAAGAAGCAAAAAATGTCGTTCCAAATCACCTGTCAAGATTAACGACAGAGACATTAATTAAAACTTCACATATCAATAACTCTTTTCCTGATGAATTTTTATTCTCTATTTTTGCAGTATCTTATTTTGCTAACATTTTAAATTTTCTTGCAACAAGAGAAATGTCACCTCATTAGAATGTTCAAGACAAAAGGAATTTTTTGACCGAGGTGAAAAATTTTTATTGGGATGATCCATATCTGTTTAAATATTGTCTATACCAAATAATTAAAAGATGCATACCTGACAATCAGGCAAGTAGTGTCATTAATATTTGTCATTTTGAAGCATGTAGAAGACATTTTTCATCTAAAAAATTAGCTGCTAAAATCTTGCAATATGGATTTTATTGGCTCACCTTCTTTAAAGATGCTCATGTATTTTGCAAAACTTGTGAAAATTATCAAAAATTGGGATCCATTTCAAAACGAAACATGGTGCATTTGAATCCCATTCTTGTTAAAAATTTTGACTGTTAGGGTATTGATTTAATCGAACCTTTTCCACCATCTAGGAGTGGGCACGGGTTGGGTCAGGTCGGGTTTGGCAATAACCGACCATACCCGATTATTCATCAGGTTTGAGAAATAAGACCAGAGTTTAGATTTTTTTTGAACTACCCGATGGGTACCGATGGGGTCGAGTCAGGTCAGGTGTATTGAGTCATCCGACACTCGACACTTACATGTCGAGTCGTGTCAGATTTACAACGGACACTCGATATCAGTCTATTTTGGACGACATCGAGTGTCGGATGCATCATCCAACACTCGACACTTACATGTCGAGTCATGTTGGATTCACAACCGACACTCGATATCAAACTATTTTGGATGACATCGAGTGTTGGATGCATCATCCAACACTCGACACTTATATTGAGTCGTGTCAGATTCACAACCGACACTCGATATCAGTCTATTTTTTAAGACATCGAGTGTCAGATTCACAACCGACACTCGATATCAGTCTATTTTGGAAGACATCGAATGTCAGATGATGCATCTGACACTCGACACTTACATGTCGAGTTGTGTCAAATTCATAACCGACACTCAATATCAGTCTATTTTTGAAGACATCGAGTGTCGGATGATGCATCCGACACTCGACACTTACATTTTGAGTTTCGTCGAGCTGTATCAATTGGGTTTATATAATTATACCCGATTTCAGGTCGGGTAATATCGGGTATTCCAAATTTATGATCAATTTCGGTTATTTTTTCTCTCTTACCCGATCACACCCGATTCGAGTCGAGTTGGGGAATTATGCCCACCTCTACCACCATCATTTGGTTTTGTATACATTCTTGTTATAGTAGACTACGTTTCAAAATGATATGTTTCTATCTTTTGGTTGACTTGTACATTTATGTTGTCTTATTTATATCATTTTTTTTTTAAATTCTATGCTTTATTGTCAAACTTTTTCAACAAACAGTCGAGCTACCTATATAGATGTTATCATTAGAATACCTTGTTGCACTCCACAAATATGACATCTCTTGTTCTTCACTTCACACATATAGTTATAGAGTTGAATAAACATGAAGGGAACCTCAAAACGTCGAATCCAAAAGATATATGTATTTTGTAGATCTCAACCTGAAAAAAGTGAAAAGTTTGTAGCAGTAGCAAATTATCTTGGTAGGCTATTAACTAAAAGAAATATTCGTGTGGTTTATGGGGGAAGGTAGCATTGGGTTAATAGGTTGTGTGTCTACAGCTGCACTCTTAGAAGACAATCAAGTTTTAGGTGTTATTCCTAAAGCTTTGACTGTAGAAAGCATCATTAAAAAAATGGTTATAGGTCTCCTCGATGCATGAACACATGGCATATATGCTTATCAATTCAAATGCCTTTATTGCTTTAGTAGGTTGCTTTGGTACTCTCAAAGAAATTTTTTAAATTGCCTCTTGGGCCCAACTGAATCTCTATAAAAAACCCATAGGTTTTTTTAACGTGAAAAATTTCTTTAATCTTTTGATACGTTTTGTTGATACAGCTGTAAAACAGAATTTTATCCCTCATTCGGTGCGACAAATCCTTATTTCTGTCACTATTGCTAACAAATTACAAGCAATTGAGTGTGAACCTGACCCAGTAATAACTTAAATTAATTGGTCAGGAAGACAAAATGAAAAAGTGAAAATTGGAGTTAACGTTCCATTTGTAATATTTTTTGTCTTTTATTTTATTTGTAGCATTTTATTTTATGTGTCATTCAGGTCATCTCTTTTGAATAACTAAAGCTTCAAGTAATATCTCATATACTTTATCTTTTTATATTTAACCATTGAGGATAATGTTTCATTTGGTTGAGGGGAAACGATAGTAGACATAAGTATGTCTTATAAAAAGAAAAAAAAGGAAAAGTGAGTTAGTAATTAGATTCAGAGTACGGTGTAAGGAGTTCAAATCCTCTTGAAACGCATTCTGGGTCAGGAATGACAGAGTAAAGAAGACCATTTTGAACTCTTGAAGCCCACCCTAACTAATTTATCATTTTGTTATGATTTTACACTTTTGAAGCGAGTTAGTAATTAGATTCAGAGTACGATGTAAGGAGTTCAAATCTCTTAAAACGCGTTCTGGGTCAGGAATGGCAGAGTAAAGAGAGCCATTTTCAACTCTTGAAGCCCACTCTAACTAATTTGTCATTTTTGTTTTGATTTTGCACTTTTGAAGACTCATTATAGCTAACTTGATATTATTTATTATTTATTTTTAAATTTTATAACAAGGTTGTCTTATTCACTATACTTTGAATTATTCAAATCTATGAACTCTCATAACTTTATCATTTAATAAATTATTTGCTCACTTACTCATTAAACAAGTACTCATGAACCTTTCTTTACACACACATATACCTTGATGCATGATTGTAAGTTGCAAAATGAAAAGTTCCAATATTTGAGTTCTTTTTTTTTTTGTTTAGGATAACAACAAAAGGAAGAAAAAAGAGAGAGAGAGAGAGAGAGAGAGAGAAAGTGAAAGCAAAAAAAATTACAGATAAATTTGCTCTCCTAGCCTCCTTAATTCGAGCAATTAAGCCTGAGGGGTGCCTCAACACCTAATACCCTAAGACCAATTGGTTTAGGAGCTATTGGCCCAAAGCTAATTATATGGATTAAGGAAAAAGCTTAAAGGGATTGAACATTGCACTATCCACAAGTTTTTAAACAAAAATAAAGCATCGGCAACCTGAGTCGTTAAGCTCGTAGGGGTATCTTAACACCTAATACCATAAGGCCAACTGGTCTGGGAGTCGTTAGCCTAAGGCTCGCTACATAGGTTAAAGATGCATTGTTTCAAAAAAATATATGTAAAAATAAAAATAATGATGAATGAATGCCCCCTGTCTAAAGATGTTAGTCTTAACAAATATTAGAACAGATATGGCTTCTTTCTAAAAAGTCCCATAGTTATTTGTCGATTGAGTACAAAAAGAAGTTTGTTAATATCTTAACTGAGGGTACATAAGTCCTTTTAAAAAAGAAAAGAAAAAAAATCGGTTGAGAGTTTGTTTATTTGGATAGAATTAAGGAGAGTGAAATAATGGTCACCTTGGTTGTAAAATTCTATAAATCACTGCTAAATAATAACGTTTTAATTGCTAGGGACTAGCAATAAGCTAGTTGGGGGCTGTAATGAATACTTAAATATGTATTATTAATAAGAGCTTAATTCATCATATTGCATTAATAATGTCATTAAATTCTTCAACTTAAGCATATTTGTAGTCTTTGTATCTTTTGAATTAGCTTTATCTTAATTTTGGTTTTTATTGTAGGTTCAAAAAAATAAGCGTAACTTTGTATTTGTATATCAGAATGATGCAAATCTTGATTTGTTGGAAAGCTAATTAAATTATCTTCAAGATCTATTTCACAAGCATCATGAAATTCGGACTCTTAGTGGATCAAAAATGGGCTTGAAGTGAACCCATCTACAGTTTTAACCCAGCCTAATCATGCCTCCGTATTTTGATTATATCTATTGATATACGTATCCAAATAATATGAATCAAGATGTTCTAGAAAGCTGAGAGAAATATCTACAATTTTCATGCAGACTTATGATCAAAATTCTAAATAATTTGGTGCCGCAATGTGTGGTCAAAGTCAGTGCACATGATGATCCAAATTGTCAACAAGATATTTTACAATTGTCCCTTTGTAATTTGATAAGTTTTTCTTCTAATGTATCTATAAATAGAGGTGCATTGTGACCTATTAGAGTATCTTGGCTTTGGCTTGGATCTCTTATTATTGTGTTTTTCTCTCTTGTGCTTTGTTCTCTTAATGTTATTAATAAATTTTCTTTTTCTTGCAATTTGTTTTCTTTTTTTTTTAATAATGTCTTGCTAAATTCTCTTTTGCTAAGGTGAAAGGGTGAAACTTTTGATATGAGAATAAGGATTTTCTAACCCTCTAGTACGTGCTTAATAATCATAATCTTTTGTTATTTATTTTATATGATTTATATTTATTTTCCTAATCAATCTTGACACCACTCATAAAGTAGAGGTCTTGATCCAATATAGACAATCCTTTGGCATATCAAACCCTTGAATCCTTTCTAGATGTCATATGGTTCTTCCTTACTGACACAAATCTAGTTAAGAACCTTGATTTGCTGTAGACATATGGTAATTGGCACATTAGATGCTTGAACCCCATTTACAAGAAGTGGTATAAATATTGGTAATAAAACAAATATAATTCATATAACTAAAATGGGCTTAAATGACATACCTTTCGATTGGAACCTCTTTAGTGTGTGGATTCCAATTGAGTTATAATTGGATTATCTATTCTTATTTGATATATCAAGGGCGGATCCCCTGACCTTAGCTTTCATTATTATCGTGTTAATTCCTTTTACTTATATTTTAAGTATTCTTGGTTTTTGCTAATGAACTTATTTTTTCATTTGCTATAGTAGGTTTTATCACCTATTTTCATGGTTGGTTGTACCACTTCTTATTTTTGTTTTACATCTGAATAGTCGGTTGTACTGTCTATCATGTTTATTTTTATTTGTTAAAATTATCTTGTTATTTATTTACATTATTTATATCTCATCCCCTCATCCTTTAGTTTGTACTGCTAAATCCTCTTTCTTATAGATCAACCTCGGTCTTACCTGGTTTATTACTTTGACACTCCTATACTTGGAAGATAATCCTATTTTGGGATGTATCACTTAATATTGTGCGGATCCACTGTTTGCAAAATTTATTACTGCCTACCCCTATTTTTTTGAAAATCATCACGGACCACCCTTCCGTTAGTTCGACCGTTACTTGAAATCATTTTTCCATTCATTTTGTCTACAGCTACTAGAATATCCTTACTTTTTCCATCTATTCTAACTTCAATTGCCAAAATACCCTTAAAGGAGGGATGGTTTATGATGATTTCTGAAAATACAGAGGCAGATAGTAAAAGAATTTGTGAAACAATGAATTCATGTGATATTGCCCCTAATGCTAGGGTTGGTCTGTGAAATTATCATGAAAAATTGTTGTTTTAAAATTATATTTTATATTATTACTAAAAAGTGAAATAAAGTAACCATTATGACCCTTCAATTTCAAATTATTTACGAATATTTAATGGTCAAATTTAACAAAGGGATGGTCCATGATGATTTCTAAAAAGATAGGAGTAGGTAGTAATAAAATTTGTAAACAATGAATTTGCATGATATTAAACTAAAGGTTAGGTGTGGTCTGTGACATTTGCTCAAATTGAATTATAATCAATTTATACATAGCCTCATATTTTAGTTTTAAAACATTTTTTTCATTTCTAATTTTATATTATGATTATTTATACATTTTAAAAATTATTTTATAGTCATTTAGCTTATTTATATATCAAATTATTTTAAAAAAATAACTTTTTGATTCAATTATATACATTTAAATAAATTAAATTTATAATAAATTTTAGTATACAAATATTTTTACTATGAGAGATAAAATCACAAGTGAAAATAATATATATAAATAGATATATATGTATAAATCTATTAATCTATAGATATTTCAATTTAGATATTAATATAAAAATAAATATATCATTTAGATTTTCATTTTCAAACTTATTAAAATTTTAGATAAAAACCAATCATCCTCTAAGATTTTCAGCTTTTTTTATTCAAATAAAAATATCTTCAATTAAATTTTAAATAAAAAATTAAATAAACATCTTTAAAATATTTGTAAACTCTAAAAATAAATTAAATTTAGAGTTTATTTCCAAAAACAATCCGCCGTAAGACATCCAAAAGAGAGTGGTAATTTAAGGGAAAGTCTCGACGCTTTAAGCCCAGCCTTCAGAAGTTTGGAGGCAGCAGCATCACTAATGACTGTGAGCGCGCTTCAAAAGGACATAATAATGAGGCAGAGCATGAAAAATAAATAAATAAATAAAACGCATAAATAAAGAAAAATAAGTTAGAACATCATAATTAAAGTCTAGAAAGGGCACAGGAGATAAATTGGCACCGTCCATGATAAAGAAGCCTTTGGGCTATTTTGATGATTTTCCTGCAAATAATTACTTTTATATATATTTCTAATTAAGATAACACGTCAAAAATATTTAATGGAACTGTTATAAGATTCTTTTTAACAATATGATTACTACTTAAACCAATTATGTGAATAAGCTTGATGAAAAAGCTTTTTTCCAAACAAAATTATAGAGTTATTTTATAAGTCAATTATTTTAATTTAAATTAAGCTATAATAATTCTAAATAAATGGGGTAATATCAAAAATTATCGTCAAAGTTTAGTTTAATTCTAAGTAGATAATGAGTATGTTATTTTAATCAATCACACCCCTAACATTTTACAAAATGAATCAGTCGTTAGTTCCGATCCCCATATAAGTATAAAAATACTTTTTTACCCCTAACAAGTAAGTAATAAATTTTAATCAAATAAAATACAAATTTTTTTTATTCTTTATCGTTCTCTCTCCTATTCCTTCCTCTCCAGTTGCATTCCTTTTACTTCTTCTCCATCTCCACTTCTGTTCTTCCATTCATCTTCTACCTCTTCAATAAATCACAAAATTAAAAAAAAAAACAGTAATTCCCCAATCTCCCAAAATCGATTCAACAATTTATTCCAATAAATACAAAACCCAAATACCCAAATCTCCTAAATTAATATGTTGGTTCAACCTGCATGGTGGTGGAAGCATGGCTGTGCTCAGTGGTGGTGATGGTGGTGGAGGTGCTTGTTGATGCGATTGCTAATGATGGTTGGCTATTGTAGTTGTTGATGATGGTTGGTGGTTGTAGCGGTTGATGGTAGCTATTGCTTCTAATTTCTTCTAGGTGATGTGCCCGTTGATGATGTTTGGTTATCGCAGTGGTTGATAGTGGCTGTTGCTTCCAATTTCTTCTGGGTCGTGATGGATAATCAACCAAGTTTGCTTGTATGTTCTCTATTTTTTTTTTTGATTGCTTGTATGTTTTGGTGGTGTTAATAGTGATGTTGGTGCTTGGATCTTGAAACTTCAGCAGTGTATTCTGTTGTTGTTTTCTTTTTAGTCTTATTTTTTCTTTTTGGGTAGTGATGTTCAACTTTGATCTTTCATAGCTATAGGAGGAAAGTGTTGTAAGCAACTTGAAAACCTGAATTTGAGTTCATGCAAATGTTTGGCCTTGTATTGCAGCTTTTGGCACTAATGTAATCATTGACTCTTCAAATATTACTAGTGCATTCATTGTTAATCAACAACAAAAAGGACTGCTTGATGCGGCTTGTTGAAGGATTTACTAGTTTGAAAGTTCTAAAGCTACTTTGTATCAATGTTAAGATGAGTTCTGAATCTGTAGGAAAGTAATTGTGATATCTATTTTGCCCCGCTTTGTGAATGCTTAAGTTAACGGAAAATGTTACATGATTATTTTTTGACAACCTTGAGGCTGTTATTGATTAAAATAGCAAACTCGTTCTCTACTTGATAGTAGACCAAAATTCAAGGTTACTTTTTAAGATAATCCCAATTCTAAATCGGTCATTCATTTTAGTATAATTACGATTTAAGGTCATACATATATTTATGTAACAAAATTTCTTTTAACTCAAGAATGTGTATTAATCGTCTTTAATGTGATCTTCTTATTAAAGTAACATTTCGCCCAAACAAAAAAAGGAAATTGAAGCACGCCCCTTCATTAATATCAATTTTCTTCTATCATGTATGTATATTTGAATAGCTTGTGAACGCATTCTAACTTGTTAATCTTGTGCACAGATGCTGTGGAGATCTCCGACATATATATAACTTTTAAAAGTCATCACAAAACTTCATGAGTTATTAATTTTAATAAATTAAAAGTGACGATAGAGTATATATTTGGTGATGATAAAAAGAGGAAATGGAACCAAAAAAAAAAAAAAATCCTGAAACAGTGAACCTCAATATTTATTTGTTTTGGTCCTAGCTTTTCTTCCATGAAAAGCTTCCATTTCTTTGACTGCAATCCGCGACCTAACATCTAGCTATTGTTATTTCTCGGAAACAATAATTAATAACCAGTAACCGTTCCACTTAGGATATATTTAACTTTCAAAAGTTCTGATAGAAGACTACAATCAACTGATGCTGTTTTTTATAAATTGGCTGGCTTGGTTTTTTCATTCCCAGAGAAATCAATAAATAGGTCAAGATTGTCATCGAATTAATTGCTTTTTTTTTTTTTTTCAATAAGACCGCTTGTATTATTTTTTTCTTTTTAATTATAAATTCTTCGTTCTTAAACGGTATAGCATATATTCTCTTTCTATCATATTTCATTATGAATTTGTTTTCGTCTCTTGTGGAACTACTTTTGATTCTATATATATATATAGAGCCACTGAATAAAAAATGATATTGTTCTCTATATTCTCCGTAATGAACAAGTTGGCTTTAAATATTTTGGCACGCCACTAACGGGATTAAGAAGATTAATTCAACTTATTTTGATGTAGGACAAATTAGTAATAAATTAGAGATTTTAGGGATTTTAATAAATTAGGGATTTTGACTATTATTAGGGATTTTGACTTCCTAAATTGCGAGTAATCTTAATTGGAGTTATTTTCCTAATTAATAATTTACTATTTTATTTAGGATTTAATTTTGGTATTTTCTAGTTTAACTAGGATTAGTATTATATTTCCTAATGGAAGTATATTTCCTAGTTAAGTTATGATTGTCGGCACTATAAATAAGTGTCTTTAGTTATTTTATTTGTTAGATTTGGTTGTTATTGGTTTTTTGATCTTTTAGTAAAAAGATTGTCTCCTCCCTCAATTTTACTCTATTTCTCCCTAAATTTCTTCTATTGTTTCTCTCATTTCCTCTGTCTACATCTCCCTCCCTTTCTTTTAACTTGAGGAACCCCGTTCCTCATCAATTGGTATCAGAGCGTGATTTTGATCCCCTCTTATACTATTTATCTTTTAATTTTTGTTCAACCCATAAACCCTAAAACCTCCCACCACCGTCAAATTACTTTACCCCAATTTCTTCTTCCATCACCCATTCCAAAAAAAAAAAGTGTTACTGTTCACCGACATATTGTTCATCAGTGTTACTGTTCACGAACGAGTACTGTTCACGTGGTACTGTTCACCGAATTTACTGTTCACCACACCACCATCATACTCTTCTTGTCGATATCTACAATGTGTCCTTCATTACAAACTTCGATACTCTCAATGATACAAGCCTCAGAAAATAGGACAAATATTAGGATAAATGTTTTGAAAAATAAATTAGAAAATAAATTGGAAGAAGTATTAGCAGCTTTAAAAGCCTTACAAGCTTCTGTTCTCGCAAAACAATACTCTAATTTGGAGTTATCTACCAAACATAGGAATCAAGGGATTTTAGATACAACTTCTAAAAACCATGAGGATGAGTGTGATGATTCTAGTGGAGATGATGAAGCAAGTGACGTTGATCTTGAAGATGGGCATGAATCTAGTGTTGATATTAAGATTGAGGGCAAGATGAATCCTAATGATGATGTGAAGAATCTAGAGGTGATATTAAGATCGAGGGCAAGATAAATTCTAATGATGATGTGGAGCCTATATGTGAAGAATCTCATGAAATCATTCAAGAAGTTGATTTCATAGGTTGTGATTCATATTTGGGTTCTTCTACTTCTATCATTGGGTCAACGGTCAAATCTTCTATGGGGATTATTGTTTTCCTACCAATATTGAAGGCTGTTGATGCATCAATAATTTTTCTATCATGTGTGCTTCCAATATTGGATCGTCATGAAGCGAAGATTTGGATTGACGACTTTCCAATAATCATGCAAGATAAGACGTGGCGTTTTCTCGTTTATTAGCAACTTCCTCCTTGACAACTCGCCAGGAGTCGAGTTCTTTCAAGCAGAGGAGAATTGATGTAGGACAAATTAGGAATAAATTAGGGATTTTAATTTTGATTTTAGGGATTTTAATAAATTAGGGATTTTGACTATTATTAGGGATTTTGACTTCCTAAATTGGGAGTAATCCTAATTGGAGTTGTTTTCCTAATTAATAGTTTACTATTTTATTTAGGATTTAATTTTGGTATTTTCTAGTTTAACTAGGATTAGTATTATATTTCCTAATGGAAGTATATTTTCTATTTAAGTTATGATTGTCGGCACTATAAATAAGTGTCTTAGTTATTTTATTTGTTAGATTTGGTTGTTATTGGTTTTTTAATCTTTTAGTAAAAAGATTATCTCCTCCCTCAGTTTCACTCTATTTCTCCCTAAATTTCTTCTATTGTTTCTCTCATTTCCTCTGTCTACATCTCCCTCCATTTCTTTTAACTTGAGGAACCCCGTTCCTCATCATATTTAATTTGTCTTGCTTTAATACTAATACGATTTCGCATGCATGGAGAAAATAAATTATTCCAGATTGTGAAAGCCAAATTATAAGCTCAAATACGTGCAAAAATCAATTGATCAGGCCCACCTACAGTCTTTTCTTCATTGGATTTTGTCCAAATTTCTTGATTAAGGGCCGTTTGAACATAATTCTTAAGCTACAGCAGTTAGCTAAGGTGTTTGATGAAACTAATAATTTATTTTAGAAGAAGTTATCAAAACTCAGGAAAGAGATCGATGCTTTCGAAAATCTGCTTATTGTATATGATCAATAAAATATCAAAGGACAAAATTATTCGCCAATAATAATATTAATAATATTTTAATATTATAATAACTTGATAGCGGGAAACTTTGGAATAAAGTGAAGTTTAAAATTTTTTATTGGATTTATTTTTTTTATTACCAACAGTCCTCTAAGGAAGGGGGAAATTTTATTAAGGAAAAAAAATTGATAACTAGTTAAGGACATAATAAGGTTTACCCCTCACAAGAGAAAATATCGCAATAAGAAGTGTTCAAATGCATGAGTTTAAAATCAAACACATCAAACTAAACTAAAACAACAATCCAATAATTGAGCTAAAAAATCTGATAATAAAGACATGTACCTAACCACAATTATAAAAAAAAAAATTTGGAAAACAATTACACTACTATTATTAGGCCTAGCAAATTCTATACGACTCATTAACATAACACGAAACCATTCGATAAAAACGTGTTTTGGATCTAATATTATTGGATCGGATCATTAATGGGTTAACACGGTGAAACTCGTTTGATATTAGATCGTGTTTGGGTTTATCCTATAAAAAACCATTTAACCCGTTAATATTAAGGATAATATAATAAATTTATTTATAATACATAAAAAATATATAATAAAATGTAAAAAATACTAATTTAAAAAAATGTTTAACCTAATTAAAATTATTCTAATACAACTATTTAATCTTTTTCTTAGCTGTATATGAGTATAACATTTTGATGGGGAATACAAAAAGGAAACTTATAAAATGTCCTATTTCATTTCTGGAAATCATTCAATAATTGGACATTATAAATTATTTATCTTAAATATGCTTCAGATAGATCTTTAAATGATGTTGAATACAAAGTTTTGTTCATATTTTCGTATTATATTAAATTTAGATATTTCAATGGATTTCAAAATATTTGTTGGATTTTTAATTTATAAACTATTGGTTGTATTATATGTTTAGAATTTATATAAATCATGTTACACATATTGTTGTCCAACTTAAAAATAAAAAACGGGTTAAATGGGTTGGATTCGGGTAACACATTAAGTTAACACATTAAGTTAACACATTTAGACGTAATAAGTTGTTGGGTCGGATTTGGATTAACATAATTTAACACGACACAAATACGAAACGATACGAAATCACTTTAACACGACCCGTTGTCAGGTCTAACTGTTATATTGTCACAACATGCACTCAATATAGTAATATTACAGCGGATAAGAGCTTGCCAAGAGAACACAGTCATCTCTATGCCGAAATCCTCTTATAATCTTTAACTGATCGATTACCTAAGGTACACAACAAACTAGTGAGTATGAAACTCAGTAAACAGCTAGAACTATAAAAATAGGCGTAACACTCAAAATGAAACAATTAATGGCGATAACAATTTCAGAATATGACCACTATTCAATACTTAATCCATAAATCACTTATTACTATTCATTTCTTGGTATACAAGCCACCAGTGCCTTGCTAAGAAAGTCAGAAAACTGATTTCACTGTTCAAGTATCGCGCCTATGCGTGAGGAAACTGGCGCGGCGGCGCCAAGTTTCTGATTTCCAATCTGTTGCAAATTTCAGTTTCGCACTCCTGCACCAAAGGAGAGGCACGCATGTACCAACTCTCTGTTCTCTCTTACTTAAGTCGGTGCAAGGGTGCTCCAGCGTGAAAAGTATAACACAGCGATGTCATTTCTCTGCCTATACCTCTTTAGGTCGGTTAAAACGCTCCTGCACCATTTAATGGCTCATGCGCCAGCCTTGCATCATTGGCCAATTTCTTAGACCAATTACTCACTTATCCAATCACATTTCTAATTCTATAAATACCTGTCTTTGAATAATCAAACATGGCTTTTCTATGTCAAAGCTCATCACATATATCTATACAAACACCCATTTATATACACATGTCTCATTTGCAAATAAACTTTCCATAAGTCTATCACATCCTCATGTGCTCCCATAAACAAATAAATCATTCACACATGAGTTTCCACAGGCTAGCTACATTATTCATATGGATATCCATTTCACATAATTTTGGAAGCTTCTACAGTACAGTCACAGATACTTAAGAACAGTGTTCTCTAATCAAGGTAGGACTTATCATATCATCACAGTCAGATCACATATATGGGCCCATATCACATAGCTACCCATTGGCGGCATCCGTAGGCAAGGCATCGTCGCAGTGAGTATTTCTCACATTGCATGAATCTGCCATCACCCAAAGGTGACAGCCACATAGTCCTGGTGGACTCTATCCTGCCACACGAAATAGTACATATACATAGAGATGCCAACACTTGAAATAATTCAATGCTAGTTTGCAATCCGAGCGATACCAGGCCATGCTACCGCATCCCATGTAGGGAAACACATGGTCCAGATCTCCCCTCAAGCTATGAGAGCTAAGTATCCTAAGTTATGGCATGCCACTCACATATCAGTTTTCACATTCAGCCATATAAGTGAAGCTTTATATTAAGCATTCACTTACATATCACATTTCACATTTCAGTCACATAAATGAAGCTTTATGTCAAGCTTTTAACCCAATCACAACTTATCACAATTCATTCATCATAATGCTAGCATTCAACAGTATCTCATTTCACACTTGACATTCAATATATTCCATGGGCTTGGCATGTAATTTCAAATTCATAACACATCACATAGGGATGCATGCCTTCACACATTACAATATTGCAGTTCACTTTCATAATTGAGGTTCTACGTAGGCTTCTCATTAATCACATATACATGCATAAATACAATAAGCCTACATATCTCATATACACTTATGGATGTGCACAATCCATACATTCGCATCATTTTTACACACATAGAACCCCATTGACTTCTTTATTTGTGCCAACCCTTTCATTACTCTTTGGTATATTTCAATCATATCGTTGCACAACTATGACCATGTATAATTGGTCTCATTCATTTTTCAGTCATACATATTCATGGAACTCTAATACACATGGTATGTCATAGACATTCATTTGTCATGCCATCTCACATGAGAAAGTAGTATCCTAGAACGTTTGGCGTGTATTTCATTCTTCATATACACACATCGTTTCATTGGCAATGTTATTTAAGCCATATCACAACAAATTCACATATATGAGGGCACATTCACATTTCTATATCTCACACACATAGAATTTACACCAACATGTAACTCACATACTCATCAAAGTGTGTGAAATCATACATTTCATAAATCATTATAAACCCTAATCAAATCATTTCCTATATCAAGGTCTATGTATTCATGGCCCCATCCACATTCCATCAACTTATTTCACATATATTCACAAAAACAATCATTAAACACATTTCATTAAGAGTGAATATCTGTTGTGTCCTCAGAAGGGTCTAGCTACTTACCTGATTAGCCTTGCCTCTTAATTTTGTTTTCCTGTATTTCTTGATAAGCAATTGTTTAAAGTTTATCACTACAAGAAAATAGGTTTTTTAACGCGGGCCGAAACCACGGTATTACAAAAAATGCAGCAATTTTTTGAGAGAATTAGCATGGCTTGTTTTTGCTTTAAACATCAAGTTTCTTTCAATTTACGAATGTCATGAGATGGAAGAAATTATAAGTGCTGGAAAATTGGGCGAAGGTATTACGAAAAATCTAATCCCTTTCACAAAACTCCAATCTCTTCTGTTAGTGGACAGTAGAAAATTGAAGAGCATTTATGGGAAAGCCTTGCCTCTCCCACATCTTGAGGAGATTTATATAAAGGGTTGCCAAGAGCTGAAGAAGCTTCTACTTGACTCCAGTAGTGTAAAGGAAAGTAATGTTGTTATCAAGGGAAAGACAAGTTGGTGGACAAAACTGAATTGGGAGGATGAAGCCACTCACAATACTTTCCTTTCTTGCTTCCAAGAATTGCAATGATAGGATTGACAAGGATGGAGATCTCAGATCGGCGCTTTTTTACTGTTTAGGGTAAATTTTTTTTTTTTTTGTCAATCTGCCGTTTTGCAGTTTTATAAATGAATAGTCATTTATTTTCCCATTAAGTTGCAAGATTTTTAGATATAGAATTTGCATTATTGATCTCTAGGGAATGCAAGTTGCCTGAAAAATTGACTAATCAATTGTAGTTGAGATACAAAGTTTTGCTATTGCTTTGACCTCTAAAGTTAACTAATGTTTTTCTAGAATTTTATGTTATTGAAACACTACTTGTAAGATAATTAGTTAGGTTGCTTATTCTCTACTCTTTCGATTTCTTGATCTTTCTCAAAATGACTGCTTTTTCTCCTACCTGCAACTTTATTTAATTTTGTATGTACTTGCTGGTGGTGGCATAATAGGTTGGGCCAACAATATTCCATTGAGAATGAGGAATCTAAACTCATTGTTTGATTGATTATTGCAGGAAAGTGGAAGGGTGCGGATTGCGGAAGGTTGTTTAGGGTTTGATATGTTTCCTCTGTTTTTCAGAAGAAAAGCCAGTGGTCCTCGTCTGTTTCAATCAATGCTTTTATAAAATTTAGTCCTTAATTTTGTGCAATTTGTTAAGCGTTTCAATTTAAACTTCCACTTGGTTCCAGCAAAGCAAATTCACGCAAACTTGTCATCGAAGGAGAGCAAGAAAGGTGGAAAAAGCTGCGATTAGACGACGACGCCAATCTGAATGGCCTTCTTCCTTGCTTCAAAGGTCAGAGAAAACTAATTTATCCCAATTCTGCTTATTCTATAATTTCTTATTACTTCATGGTGTGCAATTTTCATTTAAAATCCCTTTATTCTCATGTATATTTGACTGCTGAAAATTTATTTCTCAGTACAAGAACCAGCTACGCTGCTCTTCAAAGACCTTTGACCTCGCTCTAGTTACAGATCTGCTATAGAGATTCATCAGTTCAACCCTTCCTTGGTTTGATATCTCCTGATTTATCAACTCTACAATTACACCTGAAACGTTAGTTTACATGCCCTTGAAATTTCAGAATATTAGTTTGGAAAAATTGATGGCCGATTCCTGATTGGACAGAGCAAGGCGGGATTGGAGTGGCAAGGTGTGATTGGTGTAATGTAAACTATTCTTCAAAATCAGGCTTCATGACTAATTAAATCTCATCGCTCAGCAGAATGCAACAATACATCGGAAAAGAAGCTGTCAAATCCAAAATATTGAGGGATAAATATAAGTTCGAAGGCTAGTCCTCAACATCTACGTCAGTGAAATCACTCTGCCAATAGGTGCCCTTTGAGGTCACTGTAAATTAGGCATAAGAAGATGTGACAATTAAGACAAAGTGACACAACTTTTCAATAGCAGCTTGAAATCAAGGATTAAGAGCTATCGTGGACAAGTTCAGCGGTAGTTGCTGCTTTGTTTTCATTATGATCAGGTCAAAATTAAAGATTTTAATCCAAAACATTTCAGCTTATAATTAAGAGATCTTTTACAGTCTTATTGAATTTTTCCCGTTTTCAAAGTTGAAATTTCTGCTTAACTCAAAATTTATGCTTTTCGTTAAGAGATTTCAGTTGATAGATTTAAAGAACTTGATCTCAATGTTCATATTTCTCAGAGAATTTTAACCTACGCTGAAGTAGTTGGTGCTAAGTTTCATTGTAAACCTTAAACACACACTAAGGCATTTTCAACTTGCCATAATAATATTAGTCGAAGACCAAATAAGAAATCGAGAAAACAATGTCAAACAAGCCATATAGGGCATGTTTGGTAGCCCACACTATATTGTATAAAATTTCTACACTGTATTAGTTTATACAATACCTATGTTTGGGATAAACTTTACACTGTATTAAATAATACACTACATAATTTAATGTAATATGTATTACATTATGTAGTGCAGACAAAAACCACAGCATTATTTTAAGCTATACAAAATTAATACAATTTTTTTAAATTATCAAATACATCCCCTGCGTTTCTCTCCACCGATGAATCTCTCTCAATCTCCATCTCTGACACTCTCACTCTGCCTCCACGACACTCACTCATCTCTGTCGCCGTCGCCGTCATCGTCACCATCACTTTCGCCATCTTCATCACCGTCCCAGTCTTTCTCTTTCGTCTCCATCTTCAGGTACCTTCACCTCCCTCTCTCTATAAATTTCTCAAAGGGCTTTTGGCTGGATCTCTTGTTTAATTTGTGTGTTGTGGACTTGCTGTATGTTGTTGCTTTTTAAACTTTCTTAGACCATCATTTAAAACTTTCGAATAATTGATGGGTTGATAAAAAAGGGTTAAGGAGACTTTTGTTCAATCTCGGAATATTGAATGGAATAATTGATGAATGGAATCGGGATCAAAGGCTTGCTGGAGGCCGTGTGTTGGTGTAGCAGGGTGTTGTTGTTGTTGATTATACACAGGGCTGGGATTGTTGTGATTTTGAAACAAGTTAAAGCCTAACCTATTGAACCCTTGTGGATTTACATGTTCTGTTTTCCTTAACACCTGAATTTTTTATAACCGATTTCCTTGAGGGTGAGAGAGAGACAGAGAATGAGAGATTCTTGATTCTTGTGTGAGGTTTGAAGAGCTTTGCTGTTTATCTATAGGGAGCTGTATTGGGTCCCTGTATCATCTACCCTTCTTGGTGAGAGAGAAGAGCCCCAACTACCACTTATATATATATGTAGATAGATATGTGAGAGAGTTGTGAGGATTGGTCTTCACAAAAAGACATTTTTCTTTTTGCATATATATCATGGCATGGGGTTGATGATTGAGTAATGAGAGAGTTATAAAGTTTGTACATGTCAGTTTTCTTTTTGCATATGAGTTACTTCATTTTCCACAGATCAGATGGCTGTCTTGATGATCTAGTTTTCTTTTTGCATATGAGTTATTTCTTTCTTACTTATTCATATAGTTGATGTCTTTTATCAGTCAATCGTCCAGAGTAACTTGCACTGCCTTAAGTGCTTTGAGGAGACTTCCATTGGATCTAGGAAATCCGGCGTTTCTTCATCGCGCTGTGCAGGGGTTAGTTTTTCAACTAACATATATATACTATTGGCACTTCAACTTTATTAGTTTCATTATGATGTTTCATTAGTTTCATCTCGGACAAATTTTTCTAAACTGTTAGAGGTAAAAAGTTTCATCTTTGTGGGCAATGCTTAATGCTTATGGATTCTGCAGTCTGGAAATCTATATGGATAGTATTTATGCGTGTTGCACTGCCTGGAAATTGTCTTGGGCAGTGCTTATAGATGCTGTACTGCCTGGAAATTGTCTTAGGCAGTGCTTATAGATGCTACACTGCTTGGAAATTTCCTGTCAGTGTCTATGCTTTCTGCATTTGAGACTGACACCTATTTGAGACCAATCCAAATAATCACATTTGTGGATTAAATAATCACCTATTTGGAAATTGTCACTTTTGTAGATGACAGAAGTGGTGGTGGACCTCTTCTCTTCTAAAGCTTGCTGGGGCTCAACTTCTAATCACTTTTGTGGAATTGAAGATTGTCCCTTCTATTTGTACTCTTATAATTTTTTCTTTCGAAACCCTAAGTAACAGATACAGAACAACTCCAATATAGGGGTCAAATGCCCAACAATTTGTCACTGGTCCCAGTTATAGTAAAAAGAGATGTAAATGAAGATGAGTAAGAAAAATATAAAGCTCTGCTCTCTCTATCTTGTTGAAAGCTCAGATGTCAAATCTCGTGGGAGATAACCAAAAAAAATCTGAGGTCTGAAATTTCATACTGTTTACCAAATCCAAAATGGGGATATATACTTTCTTCTTTGACAAACAAAGGAAGATTCTTCTGCCAACAATCTAGAACAACTTCATCAAGTTAAATGTATATATACCATTATTTGATCAATTTCGATTATGATTTCTAGCAATTTTTATCATTATTTAGGATCGTCAATTCACACATATATGTCCATATCAAACAAATTAATGCATGTATGCCATGTGGGGTACAATCAATTAGGTTGAAGACACTATTGAAGCACTGCAGCTGATAATTATTGCGGTAATCTCTTGTGGCCAACCCCATACCTTCCTTTATCTATAGTATTATTATATACAAATATATTTGTACTTAATTTGGCACCTCCTTCCTTCATTTAGATTTGGAGATTCTTCTTTAAGACTACCATTAGCACACATAGACATAGCTGTTCCTTTATAATATAATCAAGCAAAGTTAGGGTTTAACTTTTAGTTGAATATTATAAATATTTTTGTTAAATTTATATAAATTAAATATAAGAAAGATTATATATTTTTATAATTGTAGGTTATAATTATTTTATTTAGTATTTAATTTATTTAGTTTGGTATAAAAATGATATTTGATTTATTTTATAATATGTTGTTAATTTTTGAAATGAAAGATAATATAATACAATTTAAAAATACTCTAAACATAAATATAGTATAGTATAGTATAAAAAATAGTACAGTGCAATGTTTCACCAAACATCCACTATATTATGCATAGCATTAATTAATACAATACAATACAATGCAATGTAATTATTAAAAATAATACTATACAATGTCGAGCGCCAAACATGACCATAGTGAATAAAAATTTTCAGATTTCATTTATAGTGAAGTCCAGTTTGTAAAGAAGACTTAGAAGAGATTGTTTGGATTCAAAACATTTTAAGCGCCATAAAACTTTTCATTTAATTTTTTTTTGTATTATTCAATTCTCCTTCATCACTGTTCTGTTTCATCCCTGAAATATGCCAAATTCAGTTCCAAGTACTGGTGATCACAATTTGGATAAGCAATTTTTACTATTTTGATTTTCTGATTGAAAGCCATTGTAACATTTAATTAAAAAATAATTGGAAGCCAAAAATGTCAGCAGGTTGAATAAAATATTAGGGTAACTATCATTATTTGGAAGGTTTGTTTCTTTTGCTTATCATTGTCAACCACGAAAATTATTGAACATATTATATTTTCGAATCTTGCTATCAGGGTTAAAAAGGCTGTCTAATTACTTAAATGAACATAATTTGCCCTTACCCACAACAATGTAAGAACAAGATTCATTTACATGAAATAGATATATAAAACCATAAATTGTGTCAACATTTGTCCTAAGAATACATGAAAAGTTATGAACCACTTAAGCCTATTAACTAGAGATGGAATTGGATCGGGGCGGAGGCAGGGATGCTATCTCCATCCCATATTAATCCCCAATTTTTTAAATGGGGGATGGGGATGGGAAATCCACAAAGCCAAAATGCATCCCCATCCCCATCCCTGACCCCATTTACTTGTTAAAAATTTAAAAACTTTCAAAATTTATACTTTGAAATAAAACATATTTTAAATTGCAACTGGAAACCTCGAACAACATACCTGCA
Source organism: Boswellia sacra (assembly GCA_013180625.2). NCBI lineage: Eukaryota > Viridiplantae > Streptophyta > Magnoliopsida > Sapindales > Burseraceae > Boswellia > Boswellia sacra. The sequence goes on along the minus strand of SNVD02009164.1, from coordinate 148,929 downwards.
AATAAGTATTAATAAATCTTCAGACGATCAACATCCTTAAAACAACAAAATATCAACATTCCATTACAAGCACAAAAAATAACATTTTTTTGTTCCAAAATGAATCCACATTACCATGGTTTCTTCTCAAAGCTCTTCACTATCCTATAAAAAAATCAATTAGTAGTTTAAATAAATAATAAAGCTATAATTGCAAAAATGTTAATAGAATTAGATAATTAGATAAAAACAATTACCTCATCATTGTGAATAATACATAAAGAATGGGGATCATCATCAACATCTTTATCTCTATCGAAAGATGTGGGGCATCCAAAATCATTTATAGACGAACCTAATTTGAAAAATAATAAAAATTCAAACAAAGTAGCATGATAATTAAAAATAAAGAAAAAATGTTTAAATTAAAACAATTACCTCACAAGTAAGCCCATAACCAACTATTAGAACACGTCAAAGTCTCTATTGTTCTTGAATGAATATTACTATGCTGGTCGATCAAAAATCTCCCTTCGGTACTGGATGCAGACTGGGAGGCAACAATAGACATTAGAATAGCTAGAATATCTCTTGCAGCCTCAGCCAATATAGGGTACTTACTACCATTTGCTTTCCACCAACTCAATATATCAAAATCATTTGTTCTAGGCAAAACTTTTTCATCTAAGTATCAAACTCAGTTTTTGAAACCCACTGTCACTACATTTGGCAAACAATTCAAATTTAATCATGTGTTTAGCTTTCCTACTAGAATTACTGATTGATAGACGAGAAGATGAATGTGCTATTGAAGAAGCATCATGTTCAAAAGTCTCTTTATTCTTCTTTTTGGTCTCATACTTATTTATAAATCCAAACAAAGTTTCGTAACTCTCTTAATATTGAAAGAAGCCTCTTCACCACTGAAGATCATGGGAAAGTATTACTTAACCAATTTCATTTTATACTTAGGATCCAACATTGTTGCTATTGCCATTACTCCATGGATCACTTGCCAATATTTCTCACACTTTGATATCATATTATATGCCATTTTTTTAATTTCAAAATAAAAAAGATCCAAGCCAATCAAATGATGACAATCTAATCTCACATACTTGTAGAAAAAATAAATTAGTTATAAGGTACTTACTCCTAGAGAACATTTCAGTGAATCCATAAAACAACTTCAAATTTTCCTATAAGACCATATGGCTAACTCCTAATCATTGCGAGTTGGCAAATTCCAAAATTTTGGATGGCAATGTTTCAAACGAGAGAAAACACTTCTATATGGTATTGCACTAGTAAGCATTAGATATGTAGAGTTCCATCTTGTTTTACAATCAAGATGTAACTTTTTATTAGCAGAAATCTTTAATTTCTTCACAACATCCTCAAATTTCTCAATTCTTTTTTGTGTTCCTGTCCAATATGCTACATATCCACATATCCTGTCAATCCCCTCACCAATTACATCTAAACCAGCCTTTACAATCAAATTTAATATATGTGCAAAACAACTCAATTCTTTTTTGTGTTCCTGTCCAATTTGCTACATATCCACATATTCTGTCAATCCCCTCACCAATTACATCTAAACCAGCCTTTCCAATCAAATGTAACATATGTGCAGAACAACGCATATGAAACAATGTCCCACCCAAAGTTAGATCTTTAGAAGAAAGTTTCTCTAATAAATAACTAACCATGAGATCATTAGTGCTACAATTATCAACAATTAATGCTGACAACTTACGATCACTGTTCAAGTCCATCAAACATTGATACAAATCCTCACAAAGCTGCTTAGCTGTATCTAGACAAGGCACGTATACAAACCTAAAAGATAATATTAAAAATGATTATAAACAAATTTATTACAATAATAAAATCAAGAATGAATATAATATTAACAAAAGGAAGTTAAAGAAATTGTACCTTATTATACGACTTTGCAAAGCCCAAGAATCATCAATAAAATGCGTTGTCACCGCAATGTATCCTCTTGTTTGGTTCCTAGTTGTCCACATATCAATTGTAATTGCAATCCTACTCTTGTTGTTTGCAATCAACCTATTAAGCTTTTCCCTCTCAAGCTCATAGATTTGAAATATTTCATTTTTTATTGTTGACCAACACATTGGCTTGAATAATGAATTAAGAGATTTACAAACTCTTCTAAAACCTTGATGTTCAACTACACTTATAGGATACTCATTCAAAATGATCATAGAAGCAATTTCCCTCTTTGTAACATCAGGATCATAACTATATGCTTCTAATGTGGTCTTTCCTTCATTTGTTTTGGCCCTTTTCAAACAATATTGCTTAATGTATTTTTTATTTCTCTTAAAACAAGTTTTCAAGTGGTCATGCAAGTGTCTTGTCCCATCAGTAGCTCTTCCCATAAGTTTATTGTTGCAATAATTACATATGGCTTTCTCCTCAGCATTAATTTTTTGCTTTTTGTAATGTTGCCATACAAAGGATCACAATCTTCCTTGTCTTGTCCCAACCTTTACTCTAATATCTCCGACTTTTGATTCATTTAATACCCTCCTAGTACCTCTTGTCTCTACTTCATCTACTAATTGTGGGGTGGGCATCTTTAATCTAAAAATAACAAGAAAAAAAAGAAATTTAGCATATATTTTAAGATAAACTAAAATGGAAAATACATAATAATTCATGATTAATTACATAAATAATGAACTACATATTATTTTCGTATTAAATTAGCAAAAATTTATATGAAATTTCTACTAATAATTCACTTTTCCCAACTGCTAAACATATGTCAAACCAAAAAAGAAAATAAAAATGCAAGCTCTCTTTTCTTATGCAAAACTTTGTATTATAATATATATAAAAAGAGTGAAAGTTGATGAGGAACAAGGTTCCTTGAATTAAAAGAAAGGGAGGAAGATGTAAACAGAGGAAATGAGAGAAACAATAAAAGAAATTTAGAAAGAAATAGAGTGAAATTGAGAGAGAAGACAATTATTTTACTAAAAGACAAAAACCAATAATAACTAAGTTTGAAAATAACATAACTAAAGGCTCCTATTTATAGGACCTTAAAATATAGTTCTATTAAGAAATAAAAACTCATTAGAAAATAGAATCCTAATCCTAGTTTAACAAGAAAATATCAAAATTAAATCTTAAATTAAATAAGAAATTATTAATTAAGAAAATAACTCAAATTAGGATTACTCCCAATTTATGAAGTCAAAATCCCTAATAATAGTCAAAATCTCTAATTTATTAAAATCCCTAAAATATAATTGAAAACCCTAATTTTATTTTTAATTATAATCTAATTGGTCCTGTATCAAAAGATGCACTTAGTTGTAACTTGTAAGATCATAATTTACAAGTGAAAAATTGATATATAATAAATAATTATAGTACAAAAACGAGAAATATTGTAATGGGTGATAAAAAGTTTTGTTTGAATATTTTAAACAAAAGCTTCTAGGCTATGTTTTTTTTTTCCCTTCGACCCCCACCATTAGCCAACTTTTACTTTGTTTATCTATTTCACCTCGATCTTCGACCCCACTAGCTTGTTTACTTAGATTTTATATTAAAACACAATTAAATATATAAATATATCATGTTTTACTTGCACGATGTAACTCCTCAGCAATCATAAAGCAATTAACCATATTAAAAATAAAATCTACCATTTGATTTCATTGTTTATTCAATTGAAATTCAATTCGGTTCGTCTTTTTGTACTAGTCAATGATATAATATTTAACGTTTCTTTCTTGAGCCTATTTCTTTTATTAATTAAATATTTTATGTTGTCCTAATATTTAATCTATAGCGGTATGGTCAAAGGAGTTTAATTAATGAAACAGTAAGTAGAAAAGCGTAATGTCATGTACAAGTGAGAACCTGAAATTGAGAATGCCAAAGAAGATAGATCATGAGATGTTATTTATCCACTTCTTGACTCTTCCCCATCCAATCCTATGAGACTTATTTCCTCCTCTCTCAAAGATGACTGTGCAAACTAGTAGAAATAATATCACAATTCACGAATAGAAAACAAATCACTATTTGCATGCTAGGGCCTTTTTTTTTTTTTTTTTGTTAGCAAAAGCAAGGCAAACAAAGGTGGGCTAGGTTGGGCTTGGGTTTTATTAAAGTAGGTTGGACTTTAAGTTTTATAAGAGGGGAGATAACAAGGGTTTAGGTATTAGATTACTAAATATATATATTTTATTTTATTTTATTTTCGAGGAACAGGCCGGGCTAGGCTTGGAGCACAATCCCCATCCCCATCCTTATTTAATTTTGATAAAATTTGTTATCCCCATCCTCACCCCATTCCCTATTTGTAGCTCCCCATCTCCGGCCTAAACAAGTTGGGGAATTGTGGGGCCCCATCCCCATGGGGATTGGTTTCACCTCTACTATTAACTACCTTTATATTTTTTATTAATTCTGATGACACATATTGCCCGACTAGGACTCATTCTCTGTTCAAAAGAGGTTGTTTAATTCATTGGCTTAAATGTCTCTTGTTTTTCTATCACACCCCAAATCCCAAAAAAATCTTGAGTGCAACTAATAACATTTACTTACAACAATTAGTTGAGAACTATGGAAATGAAAACATTAATTTCTATTAATAGACATGAGTTTCAACACTAACAACTATAGTAAAGTGTTATCTACAGCTGCGATTCAAAAATCAAAATATTGATAAACAAAACAATGATGGTGCAACGGACAAGTAGTTGACAAGGAAACTCTATCGTCACTATGCCACAATCCTCCCAACATGCTAAAATTCTTCAGTCGCCTGAGACACACAACAAACTAATGAGTATTAACTCAATAAGTGAACTAAGTTCGTACATTAATAATTACTAATGAAGAAAATTCCAACATGGAATATCATTCACAAACATTCTTCTCATACAAGTAAGAAATTTCTTGTGACACCCCAAATTTTAAGTAAGTTTGACTTACATGTATATTGTAAAAATATGTATTATTAACATTATGAGGTATGTATGTATATATATATATATATATACACACACATATGGAGAGGGATGAAATTAGATGAGATGGAGGGGCTAAATTAACGAATTGAAAACTTAAAGGGTTAGGCTAAAATTTTGCAGATTTGGATAAGTATAAAAGAGAGAATTCTAGAGAAATATATTCATTTTGATCCTATCCCTGCAGCCAGCCCTACTCTTTCTCCTCCATGGTTGCCAACAAATTAAGCAAGAGGAAGAAATCTAGAGACAAACTAGAGGTAGAAATCAACTTCTCCTCCCATTTCCTTGCATGGTTCCATTATTTTTACAGGAAATTAATGTAATATGTTATAAATTTTGGAATAATTGTGTCATGTGTGTTCTGAAATTTGTGTGAAAACATGATATTATATGTGTTATGGTATATTGAAGGAGAAGGGATGATGTTTGGGAAGTTAGGAAACATGATTGAGTGAAATTCCTGCAGAGCCTCTTTGCTGAATAGGGATTAGTCCAAAAATTCCTATAAATTCCATGGTTGTTTGATGACTCTCAAATTTTTATATGATAAACTAGACTCCTCAAGGAGTTTGAAGAATTTTGAAACACTTGAAAATTCGTAGTGTGTGAATTGTAATGAAGTTTTGAAATTCTGGTTTGAAATTGTGGATTCCTCTGTTTTAAAACAGGGCAGAGGGAATCGACTCGATTTGAGGGTGCAAATATTTGTCAAATTTGGTGATTTTTAATATGAAAACCCTTGGCTACGTTTTATGTTATATTGTAAATTTTCATGGTTTTTAGAGTTGTGTAAGAATTGTTATGATTTTTCAAATCTGCACTTAAAGAACTGTGAATGTTAAGTTCCAGAATAGAGTATGTGAAATAAATTCCGTTTGACTACCATAGCCTCCTTATAAAATCATGATTTTTGGTGTAACGACTCTTATATGTGTCTAGTTTTAGAATGGAAAGTTTGGTAGAGATTGGATTATTGTAGAATTTTATAAAATTCTTCAAAGTTATACTGTTTAGTGGAGAGGTCTGCAGATAGATTTGTTGTACGAATGAAATTAAGGATTTTCAAGGAGTATATGACATTATTTTGACTCAATAAAATTCATGGACTATAATATGTATGTCTATTTGATTTCCATGAATTTTGGTGACGACTGGAAAAGAATAACCTCTGATTATAATAATCCAACCAATATGTGTGTGATAGAGTTTAATAAATGATGTTATTGGTTGGTTGAATTGTTGTTAACCTATAAGGGATTTGATGACTTCTAAATGGACACTGATCAGTGTGTCATGACTATGACAATGGTTATCAAAGAGGAAGAAGAAGAAGAAGAGATGAACTTTAAACAACTGCTTATCAAGAAATATATTAAAGCAAAATTAAGAGGCGAGGCTAACCAGGTAAGTAGCTAGACCCTTTTGAGGACACAATAGATGTTAACTTTTCATGAAATATGTTTAATGATTGTGTTTGTGAATATATGTGAAATCTATAGATGGAATGTGGATGGGGCCATGAATACATGGACCTTGATATGAGAAACGTTTGACTTAGGTTTATAGTGATTTATGAAATGTGTGATTTCACACACTTTGAGGAGTATGTGAGTTACATATTGGTGTAAATTCTATGTGTATGAAATGTAGAAATGTGAATGTGCCTTCATGTAGGTGAATTTGTTGTGATATGACTTGAATAACGTTACCAATGAAACGACGTATGTATATGAAGAATGAAATACATTCCAAACGTTCTAGGATACTAATTCCTCATATGAGTTGGCATGACAAATGAATGTCTATGACATACCATGTGTATTAGAGTTCCATAAAAATGTATGAGTGGAAAATGAATGAGACCAGTTATACATGGAAATAGTTGTGCAACGATATGATTGAAATACATCGAAGAGTAATGGAAGGTGTTGGCATGAATAAAGATGTCATTGGGGTTCTATGTGTGTAGAAATGATGCCAATGTGTGGATTGTGCACATCCATAAGCGCATATGAGATATGTAAGCTTATTGTATTTGTGAATGTATATGTGATTAATGAGAAGCCTACGTAGAACCTCAATTATGAAAGTAAACTGCAATACTGTAATGTGCGAAGGCATGCATCATTGTGTGATATGCTAAGAATTTGAAATTTCATGTCAAGCCCATGGGAATATATTGAATGTCGAATGTGAAATGTGATACCGTTAAATGCTAGCATTATGGTGAATGAATTGTGATAAGTTGTGATTGGGTTAGAAGCTTGATATAAAGAGCTTCACTTATGTGACTGAAATGTGAAATGTGATATGTGATATGTGAATGAAAGCTTAATATAGAGCTTCACTTATGTGACTGACTGAAATGTGAAATGTGAAATGTGAGTGAAAGCTTAATATAAAGTTTCACTTATGTGACTGAATGTGAAAACTGATCTGTGAATGACATGCCACAACTTAGGATATTTGGCTCTCATAGCTTGAGGGGAGGTCTGGACCATGTGTTTCTCTAGAGGAGATTCGGTAGCATGGGCCCGGTATCACCCGGATTGTCAGACTAGCCTCGAGCTATTTCAAGTGTAGGCATCTGAATGTATCCGTACTGTTACGTACTCCCATGGCTTGAGGGAAGCTCTGGACCATGTGTTTCTGTAGATGAGATTCGGTAGCATGGGCCCGATATCACCCGGACTGTCAGACTAGCCTTGAGCTATTTCATGGGTAGGCCTCTGAATGTATATGTATTGTTCTGTATTCCCATGGCTTGAGGGGAGGTCTGGACCATGTGTTTCTCTAGACTAGATTCGGTAGCATGGGCCCGGTATCACCCGGATTGTCAGACTAGTCTTGAGCTGATTCATGGGTAGGCCTATATATAGGAACTGACTGTGAAACGAAAAGTCCTACCTTGATTAGAGAGCACTGTTCCTAAGTATCTGTGACTGTATTGTGGAAGCTTCCGAAATTATGTGAAATGGATATCCATATGAACAATGTAGCTAGCTTATGGCAACTCATGTATGAATGATTTATATGTTTATGGGAGCACATGAGGATGCGATAGACTTGTGAAAAGTTTATTTGTGAATGAGACCTGTGTATATAAATGGGTTTATGTATGGATATATGTGATGAGCTTTAACATGAAAAAGGCCATGCTTAATTACCCATAGACATGTATTTATGGAATTAGAAATATGACTGAATAAGAGAGTAATTGATCTAGGAAATTGGCCAATGGTACAGGGTTGGCGCAGGAGCGCCATTAAATGGTGCAAGAGTGCATCTTTAACGGATCTAAAAAGGTATAGGCAGAGAATTAGCATCGTTGTGCCATACCTTTCACGCTAGAGCACCACTTGCACCGACTCAAGTAAGAGAGAATAGAGAGTTGGCACATACGTGCCTTTCCCTTGGCGCAGGAGCGCGAAACTGAAATTTGCAACGGATTGAAAATCATAAACTTGGCATCGTCGTGCCAATATTCTCACACAGGGGCGCGATCCTTAAATAGTGAAATCAATTTTCTGACTTCTTAATAGGGCACAGGTGGCTTGTATACCAAGAAATGAACAGTAATTGGTGATTTATGGAATAAATAGTGAATAGTAGTCATATTCTGAAATAGTTATCGTCATTTATTGTTTTATTTTGAGTGTTACACCAGTTTTATAATTCTAGCTGCTTACTGAGTTTCATACTCATTAGTCTGTTGTGTACCTCAGGTATTCGATCAGTTAAAGATTAAGGAAGGATTTCGGCATAGCAACCATTGTGTTCCCTTGGTAAGCCCTTATCCGCTGCAGTATTACTATGTTGGATATAGGGTGTGACAGTAGTGGTATCAGAGCAAAGGTTTAAGATTCTGTAGACAATAGTGGTCATAAGCGGTTAAGGGAACCAGGTCTTATGCCAAATCCTCAAGACTAAATGTTTGGAAAGTTGAATTATGAATTTCACTGTCTATTATGTTTACATCATTGTGTTTTGTAGTATTAAACAAAGTGGGGACAACATGACTAGTGCTAGTGCAGTGACTAATGTTGAGAATCCTACTATTCATAATGATGAGATAACTGAAGTTCCAAGATCTGAGAGTGAACTTTGGCATTCTCAACGAGATAAGTTTTGGGCAAGGTTAAGCAAAAGAATTTTAGAAATGTTTAATATCTGCTATGCTAAAGATATCATTTCATACTCTTTGCTTACTATATATAATAATGTTGTTCAGTTGATAAAGGTTGTGATATAAGATATCTATGAATGTTTTGAGTATGTTACCAACGTTGTTGGTAAGAGAATTTATGAGGAAAGGAATTACGATTAATGTGGAATGAATGGTTTACCTAAATGGATTTGATAGCCATTGTTCAATGAATTTAATAATTGCATACATCATGATGTTAATATGAGGTTTTATCATGGCAATAAAAGAGATGTAGCCTAACTTATGGGATAATGCCAATTTTATCGACAAGTCAAGTTGATTATTAAAGGCCACTAAGATTGTTTAGATTCCTCCTAATACTTGAATGAGAACGAGAACACATAATCGTGGATTTTATTGTGGGTAACATAGGATTCTGAAAGACGGTGATACCATTTGGATAATTATTAATAGATTGACCTATTTCGTACCTTTGTCTTCTTGTATACATTATTTTTACCATGGACAAAAAAGGGTAAATTTATGTCTGCAAGACGTTAGGTTCCGTGGAATATTTGTGTTTGATGTTTTGATTTGAGACGAAAGGTTACACCTATTCTGGAATAAGTTGCACATGGTTAAAAGCACTACATTCCAATTTAGTATGGTTTTTATGGATAAACCGAAAGAGTCATTCAATCTTGGAAAGGTATGTAACAACTTGTGCATATGATTTTAAGGGCAAAAGTGATAAAGTTTGGTAAGAAAAGAAAATTTAGTCCAAGATACATCAACTTTTATGAGGCTTGTTGAGGATTGAGAATGTAGCCGATGGATCACACTGCCACTTTTATGGTTAAGTGTACCAAATGTATTATACAAGTGAATGGTGAGGGATAAAAATTTCAGTTCCTCCTGCATACTAAGTTCCAAATCACTAGAGTTGAGAAACAATTTTCTGACGACTAAGGGGCAATATTAGTTATGGACTATAAAGAGCATTAGATACGGAAGGACAAGATATTTTCAATGAGAATGCTCTGAAACAAATCCCCCATTTATGAAGCAACTTCGGGAGCAATAAAGAATGAATATATATGATAAATATTTTCATAATTGAACGATGATATGGAATTTCGAGGACGAAATTCTTTTAAGGGGGGAGAGTTGTGACACCCCAAATTTTAAGTAAGTTTGACTTATATGTATATTGTAAAAATATGTATTATTAACATTATGAAGTATGTATATATATATATATATATATATGGAGAGGGATGAAATTAGATGAGATGGAGGGGCTAATTAGCGAATTGAAAACTTAAAGGGTTAGGCTGAAATTTTACAGATTTCGATAAGTATAAAAGAGAGAATTCTAGAGAAATATATTCATTTTGATCCTATCCCTGCAGCCAGCCCTAATCTCTTTCTCCTCCATGGTTGCCAACAAATTAAGCAAGAGGAAGAAATCTAGAGACAAACTAGATGTAGAAATCAACTTCTCCTCCCATTTCCTTGCATGGTTCCATTATTTTTACAGGAAATTAATGTAATATGTTATAAATTTTGGAATAATTGTGTCATGTGTGTTCTGAAATTTGTGTGAAAACATGATATTATATGTGTTATGGTATATTGAAGGAGAAGGGATGATGTTTGGGAAGTTAGGAAACATGATTGAGTGAAATTCCTGCAGAGCCTCTTTGCAGAACAGGGGTTAGTCCAAAAATTCCTATAAATTCTATGGTTTTTTGTTGACTCTCAAATTTTTATATCATAAACTAGACACCTCAAGGAGTTTTTATAATTTTGAAACACTTGAAAATTCGTAGTGTGTGAATTGTAATGAAGTTTTTAAATTCTGGTTCGAAATTGTGAATTCCTCTGTTTTAAAACAGGGCAGGGGGAATGAACTCGATTTGAGGGGGCAAATCTTTGTAAAATTTGGTGATTTTTAATATGCAAACCCTTGGGTATGTTTTCTAAAGACTGTAAATTTTCATGGTTTTTGGAGTTGTGTATGAATTGTTATGATTTTTCAAATCTGGACTTAAGGAACTGTGAATGTTAAGTTCCAGAACAGAGTATGTGAAATAAATTCCGTTTGACCGCCATAGCCTCCTTATAAAATCATGATTTTTGGTGTAACGACTCTTATATGTGTCTAGTTTTAGAATGGAAAGTTTGGTAGAGATTGGATTATTGTATAATTTTATAAAATTCTTCAAAGTTTTACTGTTTAGTAGAGAGGTCTGCAGACAGATTTGTTATGCAAATGAAATTAAGGATTTTCAAGGGGTATATGACATTATTTTGACTCAATAAAATTCATGGACTATAATATGTATGTCTATTTGATTTCAATGAATTTTGGTGACGATTGGAAATGAATAACTTCTCATTATAATAATCCAACCAATATGTGTGTGATAGAGTTTAATAAATGATGTTATTGGTTGGTTGAATTGTTGTTAACCTATAAGGGATTTAATGACTTCTAAATGGACACTGATTAGTGTGTCATGACTATGACAATGGTTATCAGAGAGGAAGAAGAAGAAGAAGAGATGAACTTTAAACAACTGCTTATCAAGAAATATATTAAAGCAAAATTAAGAGGCGAGGCTAACCAGGTAAGTAGCTAGACCCTTCTGAGGACACAATAGATGTTAACTTTTAATGAAATATGTTTAATGATTGTGTTTGTGAATATATTTGAAATGTGTAGATGGAATATGGATGGGGCCATGAATACATGGACCTTGTTATGAGAAATGTTTGACTTAGGTTTATAGTGATTTATGAAATGTGTGATTTCACACACTTTGAGGAGTATGTGAGTTACATGTTGGTATAAATTCTATGTGTATGAAATGTAGAAATGTGAATGTGCCTTCATGTAGGTGAATTTGTTATGATATAACTTGAATAACGTTGCCAATGAAACGACTTATGTATATGAAGAATGAAATACATTCCAAACGTTCTAGAATACTAATTCCTCATATGAGTTGGCATGACAAATGAATGTCTATGACATACCATATGTATTAGAGTTCCATGAAAATGTATGAGTGAAAAATGAATGAGACCAGTTATACATGGAAATAGTTATGCAACGATATGATTGAAATACATCGAAGAGTAATGGAAGGTGTTGGCACGAATAAAGATGTCATTGGGGTTCTATGTGTGTAGAAATGATGCCTATGTGTGGATTGTGCACATCCATAAGCGAATATGAGATATGTAGGTTTATTATATTTGTGAATGTATATGTGATTAATGAGAAACCTACGTAGAACCTCAATTATGAAAGTAAACTGCAATACTGTAATGGGCATCCATCATTGTTTGATGTGTTAAGAATTTGAAATTTCATGTCAAGCCCATGGGAATTTATTGAATGTCGAATGTGAAATGTAATACCGTTAAATGCTAACATTATAGTGAATGAATTGTAATAAGTTGTGATTGGGTTAGAAGCTTGATATAAAGAGCTTCACTTATGTGACTGAAATGTGAAATGTGATATGTAATATGTGAATGAAAGCTTATTATAGAGCTTCATTTATGTGACTGACTGAAATGTGAAATGTGAAATGTGAGTGAAAGGTTAATATAGAGCTTCACTTATGTGACTGAATGTGAAAACTGATCTGTGAATGACATGCCACAACTTAGGATATTTGGCTCTTATAGCTTGAGGGGAGGTCTGGACCATGTGTTTCTCTAGACGAGATTCGGTAGCATGGGCCCGGTATCACCCGGATTGTCAAACTAGCCTCGAGCTATTTCAAGTGTAGGCATCTGAATGTATCCGTACTGTTACGTACTCCCATGGCTTTAGGGGAGGTCTGGACCATGTGTTTCTGTAGATGAGATTCGGTAGCATGGGCTCGGTATCACCCGAACTGTCAGACTAGCCTTGAGCTATTTCATGGGTAGGCCTCTGAATGTATATGTACTGTTCTGTATTCCCATGGCTTGAGGGGAGGTCTGGACCATGTGTTTCTCTAGACGAGATTCGGTAGCATGGGCCCGGTATCACCCGGATTGTCAGACTAGCCTTGAGCTGATTCATGGGTAGGCCTACATATGGGAACTGACTGTGAAACAAAAAGTCCTACCTTGATTAGAGAGCACTGTTCCTAAGTATCTGTGATTGTACTGTGGAAGCTTCCAAAATTATGTGAAATGGATATTCATATGAACAATGTAGCTAGCTTATGGCAACTCATGTGTGAATGATTTATATGTTTATGGGAGCACATGAGGATGCGATAGACTTGTGGAAAGTTTATTTGTGAATGAGACCTGTGTATATAAATGGGTTTATGTATGGATATATGTGATGAGTTTTAACATGAAAAAGGCCATGCTTGATTACCCATAGACATGTGTTTATGGAATTAGAAATATGACTGAATAAGAGGGTAATTGATCTAGGAAATTGGCCAATGATACAGGGTTGGCGCAAGAGCACCATTAAATGGTGCAAGAGTGCATCTTTAACGGATCTAAAGAGGTATAGGCAGAGAATTAGCATCGTTGTGTCATACCTTTCACGCTAGAGCACCACTTGCACCGACTCAAGTAAGAGAGAATAGAGAGTTGGCGCATACGTGCCTTTCCCTTGGCGCAGGAGCGCGAAACTGAAATTTGCAACGGATTGGAAATCATAAACTTGGCGTCGCCGTGCCAATATTCTCACACAGGGGCGCGATCCTTGAATAGTGAAATCAATTTTCTGACTTCTTAATAGGGCACGGGTGGCTTGTATACCAAAAAATGAACAGTGATTGGTGATTTATTGAATAAATAGTGAATAGTAGTCATATTCTGAAATAGTTATCGTCATTTATTGTTTTATTTTGAGTGTTACGCCAGTTTTATAATTCTAGCTGCTTACTGAGTTTCATACTCACTAGTCTGTTGTGTACCTCAGGTACTTGATCAGTTAAAGATTAAGGAAGGATTTCGACATAGCAACTATTGTGTTCCCTTGGCAGGCCCTTATCCGCTACAGTATTACTATGTTGGATATAGGGTGTGACATTTCTTGTCACATTGGTCGTACAAACAATTTCCAATTCATAGGGGTTGCAGTCCTATACAAGGGACCTTGCATGCTTGCGCAAAGTTTCTGTTTCGATGCACTTTTCAAATCAAAGGGATGCGCCCCTATGCTATTCATGTTGTGTGCCTATGCAAAGATTTTGTCTAGAATATTTGATTCAGCTAAAGTTGCGATCCTACGCAATCACACTTGCTCTCCAGCGCAAAGTCTATGTCTAATTCCTCTAGACCATTTCTTTCTTAAAGTATTAATGCACTTACTATCACATAACAAATACAAAATTAAGGACTTCATCACTTATCATCACACACTGAGGCTAGTATCCTAGGGAAAAACCAGTCTCATGCTACCGAATCCTATGCAAGAAAACACATGGTCAGACCTGCCCTCCTTCCATTAATCACAATAGTCTGCACGTGACACTTTGTATTAAGTGTGGCACTCTAAGGTCTCTATGACTTTCAAGAGGTAGCCCCCACACGATCTCAAGAGGTGGCCCCCATGACATCAACCATAATGATTTGCAAGTGGTATTTTACATTATATGTGGTACTTTGCAGTCTCCATGACCCTCAAAAGGTAGCCTTCCCACAATCTCAAGAAGTGACACCCATGCAATCAATCACTAAATGAACTCTTGGTCCCCAAGACTATAGGCATGAATCCACTCTTTCATAGCATATCACATACCAAATTCATGTGCACAATTTTCATGCCATCACACATCATCTATATGCACAATTGCACGCCATAACATCTCGGATCCACATACACATTTGATGTTATCACATATCAATTCATATGTTCAAAATCATAATTAAACTTCCAACCAAACCATAAATTTTCATATTCACATCAGCATATGGAAAAAAACACATCCCACAAACAATAGTACATCTGTTGTGTCTTTAGGCTGAATCTAACTCACTTATCTGGATGAACTTCACTGCGAGATCCTCATTTCAACCTAGAAATTATTAAAATTTCCTGAAGGATCATCAAACACAATAGCAAACCAAAATGACTCCTTTACTTACTCAACACTACACACTCTTGGTTTGATAATTTGTAAAATGATGATGCTTGTCCTAATTCTCACAAAATTTAATAGAGATAAACTAAGCACATATAAAGTACCTTATGCAATTTATCAAATTGAAATGAGGTACATGCCCCTCGAAACTACTTAATTTCACAAAATTTCAAATTCTGCCAAGTAGCCTTTCAGACTGAGTAGCATGACTTTGAAAAATTATAAAAGCCCCAACAATGACCAAATCATTAAAAAAACCTTCAGTCTAATAAAAGACACATATAAGAGTCATACCTTTAGAAATCACCACTTTTTTTTGAGTTTAATTCTATTAAAAACAATTTGTTTTGCTTACTCTATTCTAAAAATTGAAAATTTCATATTTGCAAACACATGTTTTAAAAATCCTCACAATTTTTATAAAGCATCAAAAACCATGAACTTTTTCACTTTAAAAGGAAACATGGTCAAGATTTCATATACCAAAAATCAGGGATTTTCATGAATGAAAAGTTCCTCATATAAAATTTGTTTCCCATGCTCTGATTTGAAATAATGGATTTCTAGATTCGGTTTAATAGAGTTCACAAATTCACCAAAAATTGTATACTCCGAATTTTTAAGTGAATCAAAATTAGATATGATTCTGAACATGTCTAGTTCAACATATAAAAACTTTAGAGTAAAAAAGATACCCTAAAATTTCTAAGAATTTTCGGATTATAAACTATTCAGGAAAAGACCCTACAAAGTTTTAGACTCAAGCATCATCTATGGCTTCCTAACATCATTCAAACCATTTGAATCTTTCATGATTTGTTATAAATCATGAATTCCAACAAGTTTTAGAGATACATGACATAAAAATACCATAAACTACACTATACTACAACAATTTGTTCCAAAAATGCATATACCAAGACTAGAACTTAGAAAAGGAGATGAATTCTCTATCTCTTTCCTTCCTAGGTTCTTCTTCTTCTCCTTCAATTCTCCACAATAGAGAGGGTTGGGGGTTTGTTGAGAAAGGAAGGAAAATGAATTCTCTAAAGGCCTTAAACGCACCCTTTATATATCTAGTTAGGCCTGAAATTCTAAAATTTTCTAAATATGCCCTTCAACATTTAATTCATTATCATGACACTTAGGTATACACGCAAACAATAACATATATGCACTATGAACAAATTAAGGTTATGACCACTTAAAAATTTGGGATGTTACAGCTCTCGTCCTTTTTCATCCTTGAAATTGAATATGATTCATTCGATCAAGAAGGAATACTTTTTACACATCTCCTCTTTTCGCTCCCAAGTTGCTTCTTCATTAGCGTGATTCGTCCAGAACACTTTCACCAAAGGTATCTTTTTCTTCTTTAATTCATGTTTCTTATGGTTTGCAATTTGTCATTTTGTATCTTTATATTGATGACATGCTCATTGTTAGGAGCATTATAAGATAATCAAATCTACTAAAAAAATGTTGAATTTAGAATTTGACATGAAAAATATTTGCCTGGCTGATGTGATTTTGGGAATTAAGAACATGGACTTTTGATCGGCTAATACGAAGTCAGTCACACTATGTAAGCAAGATTTTGGAGAAATTCAATAAAGATAATTCTAGAGTGTCTAAAACACCGATAGACTTCAATCAATAATTGTATAAGAATAAAGGTAAGAGTATTTCTTAAGTAGGATACTCTAGAGTGATTGGTAGTCTTATATACTTAATAAGTTGTATAAGGCCCAATATAGCCTATACAGTCAGTAAACTAAGTAGGTACACAAGTAATCCAAGTGCTGAGCATTCGAAAGGTATTGTGAAAGTACTAAGGTACTTATAATATACTTGTAGCTAGGGACTACATTATACTAGATATCCTGCTATGTTAGAGGGATACAGCGATACAAACTAGATATCTAATATAAAACACTCGAATTCTAGTAGGAGGCATGTATTCATACTAGCAGAGGCTCCAACACATACCTAACAACACTAGTAGCTTCATCACCACCATCCACGCAAACCCAGTAACCAAATTACAACTACACAACCATAAAAACTATAGCCACCATAACATAATCTGACAAAGGCACAACCCCTTGATGCTTAAACTAAGAAATTAAAAAAAAAAAAAGAATCATACAATACCTAGAGAAGCCAAACCCACTTAGATTTGTGCGCATCCAAAAAAACCAAACCCACTTAAATTTGTGCAGTAACATCACCTTCACCATAAAAAAAAGCACGTAGATTTATCCAACACCCAAAAAGAACCCAAACCACCTAGATTCATGTGCCACCCAAAAAAATGTAGAAGAGGAAACGATTTTGACGAGCCAAGAAAACTAGAAAAAGAAAAGATGCGATGAGAGAAAGGGAAGATTTGCGCAAACGCCCAAATGATTCGAGTAACCATCACGAATTAGAGCACCACCATAAGTGCAATGACCAAAATCACAATGATAAAAAGCACCTAGCACAACCATCAAAACATAATCTCATAGCCACACAAGTCAAAGAATATTAAAGGTCTGAAAGTGTGTAAATAGGAAAAAGGTTGGCTTAATTGTCAAACTAAAATATGGCTTGGTGGTCGTGTGTCATCAGTCATGACTGACGATCAATGGTTAGGGTTTTAAGTTTTGGATGTCGAACTTTGATATGAATAGTTAGCAATTCATATGAGTTGGCTCTTACTAATGAGCTAAGGCATTCTGTTTGCAAGATTAACACTAGAACTCATATGAATTCTTTATGAAGATCATGTTGCTCCTATCTCAATTAGGCCTATGCATGGCTCGTGCCCACCTACCCAAACCCGACATACCTATCATGGTATGATAGGGATAAGATAGGATATTGAGAGAAATGGAGGGTGTGGTATGGTGGCAATTCAAAATACCCTCCATGGTATGGTACGATGGCAAGCAGTTTGGAAAATACCTGCTAATACCATACCATACCATACCATACTTGTATTATAAAATTTACAAAAATGTCACATGTCACTATATAATTAGTTTATTTATAATATGTACGTATGAGTATTATATACCTACGTAGAGTCTGTAATGAAAATTTATAAATAAGCTTCAAAATCATAAAAAAGACATAATAAAACTTGGTTAAAATTCTAGTCAAACTTTGTCAATAGCCAAAAATATCATACCATACCCGCCCCTACCTGATCAAGCAGGGATACGGCATGGTATTTTACTCAAGAAAGGTATGGCATAGAGTAAAAAAGCAAAATCTGACTTATGGCAAGTATGAGGTTGATATGGCCATACCAAACCATACCTTACTCATGCACACCCCTAATCTCAATTTATAGCTTTGTAATTGGTATCATGCCCCTTTTAAAGAGACATATCCAGCCTTAAAGGTAATAGTAACAACTATAGCATCATATTCAGATCATAATCTATAAAGAAAGCATAGCAACACATCAAGCTATGTTATCTCACTTCCTATAACATATAGAGTATCAGCATAATTTCATTTTCAAAAAGTAATCTAAGATTGAAGGAGAACTTTTCTTAGTTGTTTGTAGTGATGCTTGATATGCATAGCCATGGCTTTTGACTCAGTATTGAATAAACGCTATAGAGAATTCCAAACTTCAAGAGATGTCTTGCATTTAACTACATATTCAAACATAGCTCACGAAATTGAAAAAAAAATCCAACTCAAAACAAATTGATCTAATCATTGCCAAACAACATAATCAGAGTTGATCTAAGTATCTCAAATGATGGATATGTACTTGCTAAATCTTGAACTGTAATAAAAGAAGGAGGACACAAGCAGGTGCCATCAATAAAGCCTTTAAAATTGTAAGCTCTCAGTGTAAACAGAATCTAAAATTTCCAAAAGACATAATTACCACACTGAAGCTTAATAGAAGTAATAGGAACAGTTGTTCACACCATTGGTGGAGGTAAAAAATTTAAAGAATTTGAAGAAGAAAAGGAATTAGAGTTTATCTGGGTAGGTATTAAGTTTCCTAGAAAAATAGAATTTCTATGAAACTCATTGGAAGATTTTCCCATAAGCTTTGATACCTAATTAACAAATCAAAGAATTTAGAAACTTCTAGTGAAAGACTATAATGTGTATTCCATCACACTAATGAGCTGAAGCAGTTCGGTACAAATATATACAAAGTCATTGCTATTAGAAAATATAGTATTAATCTGCCAAATAACACATGCTCAATCAATATTATTTTAGATCTATTAAAGAAACAAATAACAAAATAAATAAAAAATATAAAACTGTGAAAAAAAAATCTGGCCTGTGCTATGAAAGGCACACGTAAAGTATTGTCCTAAAGCGAAAGAGTCATTTTCTTCTTGCAGGTGAAAAATAGTCCTCAAGGCCTCCAAGATACAATCCAATAGCTCTTAGCCGCTCTTCTCGATGAGTATGATCACCATAAGAATAAGAACTAGTGTATAAAGTCATACTTGCAAAATTATAGAATTTTGAAATTGAAAAAATGAGAGAGTGATGGCTTTGATTTCAAGTGTGTGAGATTGAACTCAGAGACATCTTTATATACTAGTGTCATAGGCTTTCCAACCTATACAATTACTAGTGTAACTCCTATACCATAATGTGCTTAATAAATTATGTAACTTACAAATGAAATAAAATTTTGTAACTCATGCAATGAATTTTGTAACTCATGCATAATTATGATTTTGTAACTCATGAATTTAAAGCCTTTTTTCTCCAATAGTCCCCCACAAAAGGTTTGAACATTTTTAAAAAATTAATTTTGCAACCTTATGTTATGCTATCAATGTAGGTGCCTTTCGAGCTTGAACCTACACTTAGTGTTTATAGCATTTATTTGAGGTCCTTGAGTGAACTATATCTTGAACTCGGTTCCTTGACCAAACTTCAAACTATCACATACATAATATTGACAAGGACTTGATTTTTGTAGGTCAGTGCTATTAAAGGTCATGCACTTAATCTTGATTCTCATGAAAGTTTTTAGAAAATAGCTCAATCTTCATGGCCACGGCCTCACGACGACTCTCACTTAGGTAAGTCCTCCAAAGGTAGATGTGACCCATGCCTTACAAGAAAATGTTTACCTTGGACTTATTCAAGGTAAATATACCTTTCCTTAACATCATATATAAAGCACTTTTGTCTTAGGAATGAACTAGATTATATCTTCTCGAATATATCTCTATAATAGTAGTGCTTAACAAGTCATGTAATATGGATTGTTTCTACCCATTGAACCTCCTTTATGGAATCTTTGATCATAGAGGGTTTAGGGTTTAGGGCTTAGGGAGGGGGAGGGAGGGAAGGAAAAAAATTCTCTCAACTTTCATCGCCGGAGTTACTGTTGACTCCGGCAAACTGTTGATCTAGCCTATGAAATTCACATATGTCATAGATCTGAATGTCCTGAGTAATCTTTCCTTCTTGGCCCTAATCAGATTCCGACCGGAAATTGTCCAAAATTCGAGAAAATACCAATCGGATTTACTATTCACCACCCTACCGACCGGCAAGTGAGTTGTCACCGCCTCCATAATCAGCTTGTACTTGAGCCGATCTATCATTTCTCCTTCATCACCTTTGTCAGATTCCCACTGGAACACCTCCGTCGCCCCCTTTAAATTTCGCGGTTTCACTATTCACCGCCGCCACTTACCGACAACCGGCAAGTGGCCAATCACCTCCTTCATTAGCTTATAGATCGGATGTCGCTGATCAATATTTCCTTCTTCGCCATCGTCCGATTCCGATCGTAGCTGCCTTAAATCGTCGTTTCTTCTTTTCAGTTGTCACTATTCACTGCCGGCGGTACTGTTCTTCCGATGTTACTGTTCACCAATTTCACCAGATTGTTTGTCAGGTTAAACGACACAACTTTTATTCTTGGCCGCCCCACTGATTCCTCACGGATAGTGGCATATACGAGCGCGACGACAGTTTGTGCCTTGGTGAACGGTTTGCATTTTCTTTCAATTTTATTTACCATTGTGATTGATTGCCATCTATTGCAATTTCACATTATCTTCTTTAATTTGTCCTGGAATTGTTGAATTTGTGGCCTGGTTGATTTGATTGTTGATTGGTATTTTGGAGGTTTGGTTGATTTGATTTGTTGGTTGGTATTTTGGAATTTTGGAGTTGTTTGGGTTAACTGCTTTGGGTTGGAGTTAACCACTTTTTTGGAGTTTTGGTTGATTTGATTGTTGATTGGTGATTTGGAATTTTAGAGTTGTTTGGATTGCTTGCTTCGGGTTTTGAGTTGTCCTTACCATGGCCACCTCCGCCCCTACCAAAATTAACCAGCCCCAACGCCCACCTCATACCACTCAAACACATCCACCGACTCAAAACACTACCCACACACAACCTTTACCCAAACAACCTGGCTCTTGGGCTGATAGGGTTCGGGTTACTGAGGCTAGCTCTAGATTTTCTCTTGACTCGATACCCCAAAAGGTCCCAGGTTTGATTCTTGAGCTCCCTGATGATATGGTTGATGATGCTGGGGTTGATTAGATGCGGTGTATTGTGGGATTTTTTCCAGGATATACTATGCCTTTCCATGCCGCACGCTCCATTGCTATGCGTGCATGGCAATCTAGTGGTTTGGAGGATGTCCATTCTACTGGGACAGGTTTTTTGATATTCAGATTTAGAACTATAGAGGATGTCCATGGTATTTTAGAGAGGGGGCCTTGGATGTTTGGTGGGAAGCACATCATCCTCCAGCAGTGGAATCCTCATTTCTCTTTTGACCAGCGTAGGATTTCCAGGATTCCAGTATGGGTTCGGTTACATAGATTACCATTTCCACTGTGGTCAGCTAGAGCACTTAGTGCTGTTTCTAGTATGGTTGGCCGGCCATTATCATGTGACAGGATGACATATGAGCACACCAGGTTATCCTATGTTAGGGTTTGTGTTGAGTTGGATGCGGAGCATCCCCCAGTGAAGGACTTTGAGATCCGGTGTAAGCTATCCTCTGAGCCTATCAAGATCAGAGTGGAATATGAGTGGAAACCGAAACGATGTTCCAAATGTTGCCTATTTGGCCATACCTGTCCCGTGCCTGTTGTGCATTCTTCATCTAGAGAGGTCGAGGCGCCGGATACCACTACAGCCATTATTTTGCATGAACATGGGATGATGGGTGACCCTGCTATTGCAGCATTAGAGGCTGGTCAGGATCTGAGTCATGATGCAGATGTAACCCCAGTTCTACAGGACAAAGGTAAAGGCATTGCTGCAGAATCCGCACCAGCAGGGCCTCTCGCTGCATTGACTTCGACTCCAGTGAATACGAAGTCAACTTCGATTGACAGGATCTTTGCTATGATGGGTAAGTTCTCTGCCGCTGGTTCAGGTTCTGAGTCTGGATCTGATTCTGATTCACTATCTCCTATTGAGGACGACCAGGATCAGATATTGAAGTGCTCCTCCAACCCTATAGATGCTTTGACTGTTTCTTCAGGGATTGACCTTCCAGAGGGGTTTGTTGCCCCGGATCCTTCAAAATCTACTGTGACACATTTGGATAGTCGACCACCTGCCACTGTTCCAAAATCCACTGTTGCTCCTCCTACTGGTAAGAGTAACAAAGGTCAGAGTAAAAAGGGTGGTAATGGGGGTAGAGGGGGTAAACGCCCCCGATGATTTTTTTCTTGTTGAGTTCTGAGTTTTTCCAGTTTCCTATGATAGGAAGTTGGAATATTAGAGGCCTTAATGGCTTCTCTACACAGCGAGCAGTTAGAAACTGGGTTTCTAAGTATTCTTTAGGTTTAATTGGTCTTTTAGAGACTAAGGTTGACAGCAGCACCTTGCTTCAGTTGTTTCAGATACTTGTCCTTCTTGGAATTTCTTATCCAATGCCACTTTGTCCATTGCTTGTAGAATTTTGGTGTGTTGGGATCCTTCTTTGTACAGTTTGAGTGGTTTATAGTTTTCTCCACAGTGGATCGTTTGTCGGGTTACCAGATTATCAGATGGGGTTTCTTTTGGTTTGATCTTTGTTTATGGCTCTAACGATCCTGGTGTTCGTCGACAGTTGTGGGACTTTCTCAGAGCTCAGTCCATGGGGTTTGGTGACTTACCTTGGTTGGCATTGGGTGATTTCAATGCGATCTTGCGCTCTTCAGATAGAGTTGGTGGGGATCACGCATGGCATGGTTACATGGATGAGTTTGGTCAATGCCTTCATGACGCAGCGTTAATCAGGGTTCCATCCTTGGGCCTTCGGTATACTTGGCATAATGGGCAACAGGGAGATGGTACTATTCTTCGAACTCTTGATTGGAGTTTTGGTAGTGCTTCATGGTTCTTAAATTAGCCTCACACAACTTCTGAGGTTCTTCCTCGGGATGTTTCTGATCACAGTGCTATGGTCATCAGATTTTGAGATCGGCGTCGGCAGATCTCTAGTCCTTTTAAATTTTTGAACTTTTGGGCTGACCGAGAAGATTTCTTGGAGATGGTTTAGCGAGTATGGTCTATGCATGTGGGAGGAGATCCTATGTTTCGAGTCACACAGAAATTGGGCCTTCTAAAGCGTGAGTTTAAGGCTTTGCATGCTAAGGATTCTAGTCATATTTCTAGCAGAGTCATTGAGGCTCGGGCTCAGTGGGCTGCAGCTCAGGCCGCTCTGGATGAGAACCCATATTCGCCAGAATGTATTCTGGCTGAGAGAGTTTATGCTAAGCAGTATTCCCAGTTGTGCAGGGATGAGGAGGCTTTTTTTCGGCAGAGGTCAAGGATCCAATGGCTCTCTTTGGGGGATCAGAATACCAAGTTCTTTCACAGGTCTCTGATCCATAGACAGGTCAGGAATCGGATCCATCAGCTTGAGGATGAGGATGGTACCATAGTTACAGATCGGGACGACTTGGGTTATCTAGCTGAAAGGTATTTTCAGAAATTACTTACAGCTCCTTCTCGACCTTCTCTTGTAGAGGCTTCTCGGTTTTTCTCTGGAAGAGTTTCTGCAGAGATACTGCCTTCCTTGGTATGCCCTATTACCGACGATGAGATCAGGTCAGCTTTATCATCGGGAAGCTTTATTCTCGATTCCCGATGATAAAGTTCCAGGACCGGATGGGTACACTTCTCTGTTCTTTAAGAGGGCTTGGGACATTATTAGTGCGGATTTTATGGCTGCTGTACGTTACTTCTTTGCGACTTGTCGGATGCCAAAGTGTGTTAATGCCACTAGGATTGCCTTGGTCCCCAAGGTTGAGACTCCGAGGACTATGAGTGATTTTCGACCAATCTCTTGTTGTAATGTACTTTACAAGTGCATCTCTAAAGTGATTGTGAACCGGTTCAAAGTAGTTTTACCTGATGTTGGGAGTTTGCAGTCAGCATTTGTCCCAGGTCGAAGAATCTCTGATGCCATTCTTTTGACTCAAGAGCTTATGCATGATTACCATCTTGGGCATTCGCCTCCCCGCTGTGCTTTAAAGGTGGATATTCGCAAAGCTTTTGATACTGTTAGTTGGGATTTCATCCTTTTGGGGTTAAGGACGATCGGTATTCCAGAGTGTATGGTTAGATGGATAGCGACCTGCATGTCTACTGCACACTTCTCGATTGCTTTAAAAGGAGAGCTTCATGGGTTCTTTCCCACCTCCAGAGGTGTTCGTCAGGGTGATCCGTTGTCGCCTTATCTTTTTGTGTTGGCCATGGAGGGTTTGAGTGGTATTCTTCGGAAGGCCTCTCAGCGGCCTGGTTTTCGATACCATTGGCGATGCCAGCAGATTTCTCTTACTCATCTTTGTTTTGCAGATGATTTGATGGTTTTTTGTCGGGCAGATGTGGGCTCTGTTAGGGTGGTTCATGCTGCTTTGCAGGAGTTTGCAAAGCACTCTGGTCTCGTTACGAATTCAGCCAAGAGTCATGTCTTCTTTTCTAGAGTCAATGATGAGGATCAAATAGTGTTGCAGTCCATCTTGGGTTTTCATGTGGGGAGTTTGCCGGTCCGTTATTTGGGAGTGCCCCTGATCAGTACCAGATTGCGCCTTTCAGATTGTGCTCCTTTGATAGAACGGATTCTGTCAAGGGTCAGGTTGTGGACATCTGCTGTGTTGCCTTATGCTGGTCGCCTCCAGTTGATTAAGTCGGTACTTTTTTCCATCCAAGTCTACTGGTCATCTATGTTCATTTTACCGGCGGCTGTGGTGCGAAAGATTGAGGGTATTCTAGCTGCTTTCCTCTGGAAAGGTACCTCTTTGTCTCGTTTTGGGGCCAAAGTAGCTTGGGATTCTGTTTGCTATCCGTTGAAAGAAGGAGGTTTAGGAATTAAGCGAGTGAAGGAGTGGAATCGTGCTGCTATTCTGAAGCATATTTGGAGACTTCTTTCTGACAAGTCTTCCACATGGTCTTCTTGGATTCATAAGGTACTCCTTCGAGGTCGCTCGTTTTGGCAGGTTCGGGTTACTTCTGGAGCCTCCTGGTCTTGGAGGAAGATTTTGCACAGTCGGGATTGGTGCAGGGGTAAATTTGTCTCTTGTATTGGAGATGGACGTGATACCTCACTCTGGCAGGATTACTGGTTGCCGCAGGGTCGTCTTTGTGATTTGTTCTCTTTCAGGACTCTTTCATCTACAGGTCTTCCCTCAGATGCAAAGGTCTCAGCTATTATTCAGGATGGGGATTGGGCTTTTCCTGATGGTGGGTCGGTCCTAGGACGGGTTTGGGACTCTGTCAACATCCGGCCTATGATGGGGACTCCCGATCATATTGTTTGGAAGGGCCACACCTCTGGTATTTTCTCTATTGCCTCAGCATGGGAATTATTACGGAGTAGACGTTCCGTGAACTCCTTTCATCACCTTTTATGGTTCCCTGGTCATGTTCCGAGGCACTCCTTTATTCTTTGGCTTGCCTCATTGGGTCGTCTTCGTACTATGGATCGACTTCGGCGTCATGGCATGTTATCTTCTTCGGGTTGTGTTCTTTGTACTTCAGCTAATAAGACTCATGAGCATCTTTTCTTTAGCTGTCCTTCCTCGGCTTCTGTATGGGGGGAGATTTCAGCTAAGACTCTCATTGTTTGGCCATCCTTTAATTGGCGCTCTCTACTTCATTGGGCTTCTCTTCATCTTCAGGGCAGGAAGAATTTTGGACATATCCTTGCACGTTTGGTTTTTTCTGCTACGGTTTATTTTCTATGGTATGAGAGGAATGATCGTGTGTATCAGCAGCGTCACAGGACTCGTCGTCAGGTGATTGATGAGATTTTTTCTTTGGTTCGCTCTCGGCTTCAAACCATTGAGGCCAAGTATGTGATCACTCCTCAGCTTCGTGCCATATGGGGCCTTCATTGTTAGTTGATTATTTGAACTTTATTTTGTTTCATTGGGCACATGCGCCCTTTTGTTGTGTTGTTATGGTGATGCTAGTTTTCATTGTGGTTGGTTTTAGGCCTTTACGCCTTTTTCTGTTTTGTTTGGAGCTTTTGGCTCCATATCACGTTTGTTTTTCCGGGGCCTTTGGGTTTC
Organism: Boswellia sacra; assembly: GCA_013180625.2. Taxonomy (NCBI): domain Eukaryota; kingdom Viridiplantae; phylum Streptophyta; class Magnoliopsida; order Sapindales; family Burseraceae; genus Boswellia; species Boswellia sacra. The sequence goes on along the minus strand of SNVD02009164.1, from coordinate 122,138 downwards.
CTTTTTCCATTCGGACTTGTGAGTACTAGGTACTCTTCTTGGGGTATGCCCCTCGTATTTTGTACTATCTTTTTTCTTTTTATGTAAATAGTAATTTTTCCAAAAAAAAAATCTTTGATCATAGAGGGTGGGTTACCTCCTCAGCTAACTCCCTTTTGAGCTTAGGCCCATCCCCTTGGATAATTTTTCAATAGCTTTCCTTGAAAGCCCTTTAGTTAACTCATTAGTAATATTTAGCCCAGACTTAATATACTCCAAAATTACACCTTTCATGCAGACATGTGATTAAAATTCTCAATATTTCAATGTCAAAATTGATGGTCAAAATCGGTGCCTAATGATCCTAATTGTCAAAGATATTTACAACTAATATTTGACAATTATGCCCTTATAATTTGACAAGTTTGCCCCTGTATGTACCTATAAATAGAGGTGCCTTGTGACCCATTAGGGCATCTTGGCCTTGGCTGGAACATTTTGGCTTTGGCTAGGATCTTGTATTGTGTTTTGTGTGTTTATGTTATTAATGAATTTCCTTTTTCTTACATTTTATTTTCTTTCTATTATAATGTTCTTCTAATTTCTCTTTTGCTAAGGTGAAAGGGTGAAACCCTTGATATGAGAATAAGGATTCTCTAACCCTTAATATGTGCTTAATAATCTTAATCTTATAATGTTTATTCAATATGATTTATATTTAATTTCTTAATCAATCTTGACACCACTCGTAAAGTGGAGGTCTTGATCCATTGTCGACAATCCTTGGCACATCAAATGCTTGGATCCTTTCTAGATGATGTATGGTTCTTCCTTACCGACACGAATCTAGTTAGGAACCTTGATTTGTTGTAGACATATGGATGATTGGCACATTGGATGCTTGAACCCATTTACAAGAAGTGGTATAAATATTGGTAACGAAACAAATATAATTCATATAACTAAAATGGGTTACTTATCCTTATTTGATATATCAAGGGCGGATCCCTTAACCTTAGCTTTTATTATTATTGTGTTAATTCCTCTTGTGTTATTATCATTTATTGTCTATGAACTTGCTCTTTTCTTATATTTGTTGATATTATCTTGTCAATCTCCTTGAATCATCCATATAATATTTGCTTACTTATAGTTTGTACCGCTAAGATCACCTTCCTCGTGGATCGACCTCGGTCTTACCGGGTTTATTGCTTCGACACTCCTATACTTGGGAGACAAATCCTTTTTCGGATGTGTCAGTCACGGCCTCACGACGACTCTCACTTAGGTAAGTCCTCCAAAGGTAGATGTGACCCATGCCTTACAAGAAAATGTTTACCTTGGACTTATTCAAGGTAAATATACCTTTCCTTAACATCACATATAAAGCACTTTTGCCTTAGGAATGAACTAGATTATATCTTCTCGAATATATCTCTATAATAGTAGTGCTTAAAAAGTCATGTAATATGGATTGTTTCTACCAATTGAACCTCCTTTATGGAATCTCTGATCATAGAGGGTGGGTTATCTCCTCAGCTGACTCCCTTTTGAGCTTAGGCCCATCCCCTTGGATAATTTTTCAATAGCTTTCCTTGAAAGCCCTTTAGTTAACTCATTAGTAATATTTAGCCCAGACTTAATATACTCCAAAATTACAACGGTATTGCCTAAAAGACTTCTCACAGACTTATATCTTACTCTTATATGCCTACTCATCTTTTCGTTGGTATGAGTTTGCTTTACCAAATCTATGACTGCCTTACAATCATCATGTATAGGCATAGATAATATATTACTAACCACCCAAGGCATTTCCATGAAAAGATTCTCGATTCATTTAGTTTCTTTACAAGTAGTGTCTAAAGCTATGAGTTTAGACTCAATAGTACTTCTAGAAATCAAGGTTTGTTTCTTCGAAACGCAAGACATAGATGCTTCTCCTAAAAGAAATATATAACCACTTATTGATTTAACATCAACATTGTCTATAATCCAATTAGCATCACTATATCCTTCAATAACATTTGAAAATCCTTTATAGCATAAAAAGTAATCAATTGCTCCTTTAAGATATTTAAACACTCTTTCTAATGCAATCCAATGATCTTTACTAGGATTATGAATATATCTACTAAGTCTACCCAATGTATATGATATACCAGGCCTAGTTTTGTTTGCTATATACAACAAAGATCTTATAATTCAATAATACCTTAATTGAGACACTACTTATCCTTGATTCTTTTTCAACTCAACCTTAGGATCATAAGGAGTATATATCGGCTTAGAATTAAAGTATCCAAACTTCTTTAACATTTTCTCAATGGAATTTGGTTGATTTATAGTAATACACTTAGAAATCTTCTTTATTCTCATGCCTGAAACCACATTTGCTTCACCCAAATCTTTCATATCAAAGTTTCTAGACAAATAATACTTCACAACATTTATTTTTCCTAAGTTTGATCCAAAAATCAAAATATCATCTACATACAAACTCAAAATAACGTGTGCTCCATTAATCTCTTTATAATAAACACACTTATCGTGTTAATTGATCATAAATCCATAACTTAAAACTACTTCATCAAACTTTTATGCCATTGTTTTGGAGCTTGCTTTAGACCATAAAGAGACTTAACTAACCTACAAACTTTATGCTCTTGTCCTTTCATTATAAAACCTTCAAGTTGTTTCATATAAATTTCTTCATCTAAATCTCCATTTAAAAAGTGGTCTTTACATCCATTTTATGAATAACGAAATTATGTATAGATGCTACGATTTTATTTTTACTTATGATTTTATTTTGCATAATAAATATATCCGCATATCAATATTTGTTATGAATTTAATTTATTTAAATGTGTATAATTAGGTAAAGAAGTTATTTTAGGATATTTTAAGCATATATTTTAAGATATTAAAATCCCTAGAATATAATTGAAATCCTTAATTTTATTTTTAATTATAATATAATAGGTCCTACATCAAAAGATGCACCTAGTTGTAACTTGTAAGATCATAATTCACATGTGAAAAATTGATATATAATAAATAATTATAGTACAAAAAAAAAAAGAAATATTGTATTGAGTGATAAAAAGTTTTGTTTGAATATTTTAAACAAAAGCCTCTAGGCTATATTTATTTTTTTCCCTTTGATCCCACCACTAGCCAACTTTTACTTTGTTTATCTATTTCACTTCGATCTTCGACCCCACTAGCTTGTTTACTTAGATTTTATATTAAAACACAATTAAATATATAAATATATCATGTTTTACTCGCATGATGAAGCTCCTTAGCAATCATGAAGCAATTAACCATATTAAAAATAAAATCTACCATTTGATTTCATTGTTTATTCAATTGAAATTCAATTCGGTTCGACTTTTAGTACTAATAAATGATATAATATTTAACTTTTTTTGAGCCTATTTCTTTTATTAATTAAATATTTTATGTTGTACTAATATTTAATCTATAACGGTATGGTCAAAGGAGTTTAATTAATGAAACAATAAGTAGAAAAGCACAATGTCATGTACATGTGAGAACTTGAAATTTTGAGAATGCCAAAAAAGCTAGATCATGAGATGTTATTTATTCACTTCTTGACTCTTCCTCATCCAATCCTACGAGACTTATTTTGTCCTCTCTCATAGATGACTATGCAAACTAGTAGCAATGATATCACAATTCACGAATAGAAAAGAAATCACTGTGTTCATGCTAGGGTTTCTTTTTTTTTTTTTAGCAAAAGCAAAGCAAACCAAGGTGGGCTAGGTTGGGCTTGGGTTTTATTAAAGTAGGCTGGACATTAAGTTATATCACAGGGGAGATAACAAGGGTTTAAGTATTAGATTACTAAATATATATATTTATTATTTTATTTTATTTTCGAGAAACGGGTCAGGCTGGGCTTCGAGCACAATCCCCATCCCCTTTCGTATTTAATTTCAGGAAAAATTGTTATCCCTATTCCCTATTTTTAGCTCTCCATCCCTAATCGAAACGAGTTGGGGAATTTCAGGGCCCCATCCCCATAGGAATTGGTTCCACCTCTACTATTAACTGCTTTTATATTTTCTACTAATTCTAATGACACATATTGCTCGACTAGGACTCATTCTATGTTCAAAAGAGGTTGTTTAATTCATTGGATTCCATGTCTCTTCTTTTACTGTCACACCCCGAACCCAAAAAAATCTTGAGTGCAACTAATAAAGTTTACTTGCAATAATCAGTTGAGAACTATGGAAATGAAAACATGAATTTCTATTAATAGACATGAGTTTCAACACTGACAACTATAGTACAAAGTTATCTACAACTGCGATTCAAAAATCAAAAATATTAATAAACAAAACAATGGTGGTGCAGCGGACAAGTAGTTGCCAAGGGAACTCTATCGTCACTATGGAATAAATCCTTCAAACATGCTAAAATTCTTCAGTCGCTTGAGACACACAACAGACTAATGAGTATTAACTCAATAAGTGAACTAAGTTCATACATTAACAATTGCTAATGAAGAAAAATCCAATATGGAATATCATTCACAAACATTCTTCACATACAAGTAATAAATTTCTTGTCACATTGGTCGTAAAAACAATTTCCAATTAATAAGGGTTGCACTCCTATGCAAGGGACCTTGCACGCCTGCACGAAGTTTCTGTTTCGATACACTTTTCAAATCAAAGGGATGCGCCCCTACACCATTTATATTTTATGCCTGCGCAAAGATTTTGCCTAGAAGAATTAATTCAACTAAAGTTGCGGTCCTACGCAATCATACTTGCTCTCCAGCGCAAAGTCTATGTCTAATTCCCCTAGACCATTTCTTTCCTAAAGTATTAATGCACTTACTTATCACATAACAAATACAACATCAAGGACTTCATCACTTATCATCACACACTGAGGCTAGTCTGCTAAGGAAATACCAGTCCCATGCTATCGAATCCTATATAAGGAAACACATGGTCAGACCTGCCCTTCTTCAATCAATCACAATAGTCTGCACGTGACACTTTGTATTATATGTGGCACTCTAAGGTCTCTATGACCTTCAAGAGGTAGCCCCCACACGATCTCAAGAGGTGGGCCTCATGACATCAACCATAACGATTTGCATGTGGTACTTTACATTATATGTGGTACTTTGCCGTCTCCATGACCTCAAGAGGTAGCCTTCGCACAATCTCAAGAAGTGACACCCATGCAATCAATCACTGAATGAAAACTTGGTCCCAAAGACTATAGGCATGAATCTACTCTTTCAAAGCATATCATATACCAAATTCATGTGCATAATTTTCATGCCATCACACATCATCTATATTCACAATTGCATGCCATCACATCTCGGATCCATATGCACATTTGATGCCATCACATATCAATTCATATGTTCAAAAATCACAATTAAACTTCCAACCACACCATAAATTTTCATATTCACATCAACATATGGAAAAAAACACATCCCACAAACAATAATACATCAATTGTGTCTTTAGACAGAATCTAACTCACTTATCTGGTTAAACTTCACTGTGAGATCCTTATTTCAACCTAGAAATCATTAAAATTTCCTGAAGGATCATCAGACACAATAGCAAACTAAAATGACTCCTTTACTTACTCAACACTACACACGCTTGGTTGCATAATTTGTAGAAAGATGATGCTTGTCCTAATTCTCACAAAATTTTATGGAGATCAACTAAACATATATAAAGCACCTTATGCAATTTATCATATTGAAATGAGTTATATGCCCTTGAAGCTACTTAATTTCACAAAATTTCAAATTCTGCCTAATAGCCTTTCAGACTGAGTAGCATGACTTTGAAAATTTATAAAAGCTGCAACAATGACCAAATCATTACAAAAACATTTACTCTAATAAAAGACACATATAAGATTCATACCTTTAGAAATCATGACTTTTTGTTGAGTTTAGTTCTATTAAAAACAATTTGTTTTGCTTACTCTGTTCTGAAAATTGAAAATCTCATATTTACAAGCACAAATTTTAAAAATCCTCACAATTTTTATAGAGCTTAAAAAACCGTGAAATTTTTCATTCGAGAAGGAAACATGGTCAAGATTTCACATACCAAAAATCAGGGATTTTCATGAAGGAAAAGTTCCTCATATAAAATTTGTTTCCCATGCTCTAATTTGAAATAAGGGATTTCCATATTCAGTTTAATAGAGTTCACAAATTCACCAAAAATTGTATATATCGAATTTTTAAGTGAATCAAAATTAGATATGATTCTGAACATGTCTAGTTCAACATATAAAACTTTTAGAGTAAAAAAAAAACCCTAGAATTTCTAAGAATTTTTTGATTATAAACTATTTACGAAAAGACCCTACAAAGTTCTAGACTCAAACATCATCTATGGCTTCCTAACATCATTCAAACCATTTGAATCTTTCATGATTTATAATAAATCATGAATTCCAACAATTTATAGAGCATACATGACATAAAAATACCATAAACTACACTATACTATAACAATTTTTTCCATAAATGCATATACCAAGACTAGAACTTAGAGAAAGAGATGAATTCTATCTCTTTTCTTCCTAGGTTCTTCTTCTTCTCCTTCAATTCTCCACAATAGAGAGGGTTGGTGGTTTGCTGAGAAAGGAAAGAAAATGAATTCTCTAAAGGCCTTAAATATATATATATATATATATATATATATATATATATATATATAAACATAGACACATATATCAAGTTAGGCCTTAAATTCTTAAATCTTCCGAGTATGCCTGTCAACATTTAATTCATTACCATGACCCTTAGGTATACATGCAAACAATAACATATAGACACTATGAACAAATTAAGGTTATGACCACTTAGAAATTTAGGATGTTACAACTCTGCCCCCTTTTCGTCCTTGAAATTGTATATGATTCATTCAATCAAGAAAGGATACTTTTGCGCATTTCCTCTTCCTGCTCCCAAGTTGCTTCTTCATTGGCCTGATTCATCGAAAACACTTTCACCAAGGGTATCTTTTTCTTTTGCAATTCATGTTTCTTATGGTCTCCAATTTGCATTGACCTTTCTTTATATGAGGGATCATTCCTTAGTTCTAGTAATTCAGAACTTAACACATGTGAAGGATGTGGAACATATTTCCTCAACATAGATACATGGTACATATCATATGCACCTGACAGTGAAGGTGGCAGTGCAAGCTGATAAGCTGCGATTCCAATCCTCTCCAAATTTGATAGGGGCCAATGTACCTTGGACTTAACCTTCCTTTTTAACCAAATCTCATCACTCCTTTCATCAGAGCAACTTTGAGAAAAACGCTATTACCCACTTCAGATTCTAATTCTTTTCTTTAGTGATCAGCATAATTTTTCTGTCTACTCTGGGCTGCTCTCATCCTCTCTTTCACTTTCTTGATGACTTCACAAATCTGCTAGATGATTTCGGGTCCAATATCTTCTTTTCACTAACCTCATCCCAATGGACGGGAGACCTATATTTCCTCCCATATAATGCTTCATAAGGGGCCATACTAATAGTAGCTTGATAAATATTGTTATAAGTAAATTCCACTAAGGTTAGATACTTATCTCAGCTACCCTTGAAATCAATTACACAAGCCCTTAGCATATCTTCCAAAATCTAAATGGTATGAAAAGCCGTCTAAACTTCAATTTAGTACCCATGGCTTCAGGCAGACTCTTCCAAAATAAGGAGGTGAACTTTGGATCCCAATTAGAAACAATAGACAAAAAGTACCCCATGAAGTCGAACAATTTCATTCACATAAAGCTGAGCATATCGGTCCATGGTAAAGGAAGTGTGCATAAGAAGAAAATGCATAGATTTAGTTAGTCTATCAATAATTACTCAAATAGCATCATGCTTATTTTGGGTTCTAGGCAAACTCACGACAAAGTCCATGTTATTTGCTCCCATTTTCATTCTGGTACCATTAATGGCTTAAACAACCTCGATGGTCTTTGATGCTCACCTTTGACTTGTTGGCAAGTCAAATATTGCTCCATAAACTATGCGATCTTTTTCTTCATATTAGTCCACCAACAATTGGCTCAGAGATCACAATACATTTTTGTACTACTAAGATATACCAAATATGGGAAATTATGTGCCTTTTTCAAGATCTATTGCTTCAAATCTATGATACTATACACACATAATCTCCTTTCATAGTATACTGTTTCGTCATTTGACATAGCAAATCCTGGCCTCTTTCTACAAGGAATCTCTTTCATTACTTTCTTCAAAAATGCATCTTCATATTATCTCTTTTTAATTTTCTCAAAATTGGTAGGTTGCCAATTAACAATATTATATGTAAATACTCACCAGGCCGAACAATCTCAATAGTAAGTTTCTCCAAATCCACTCTTATCTACTTTTGAGTGGTCATTAAAGTAGCCATATGTCTTGAAAACTTCTAGCTCAGTGTGTCAACTACCACATTAGCCTTTCCTGGATGGTAGTTAATCATATAATCGTAATCTTTAACCAACTCTAGCCATCATCTTTGCCTCATATTTAATTCCTTCTATGTGAAGAAGTATTTAAGACTCTTATGGTTAATGTAGATTTCACATCTCACTCCATACAGATAGTGTCTCCAAATTTTAAGTGCAAAAACCACACCTGCTAATTCCAAATCATGGGTTGGGTAGTTTCTTTCATAACTCTTTAACTATCTGGAAGCATAGACTATAACCTTGTCATTTTGCATCAAGACACGCCCAAGCCCATTTTTAGAGGCATCACTATAGATTACAAATTCATCAGAACCTGAAGGAATATTGAGCATTGGAGTTGTCATCGAGTCTAGTCTTGAGTTCCTAGTAACTTTTTTCACATTCATCTGATCATACAAAATTGACTCTCTTCCTTGTCAATAGTGTTAAGTGTGAGGCTACTATGGAGAAACCTTAAACAAACCACCTGTAATAGCCAACCAAACCCAGAAAGCTTTGAACTTCATTCACATTGGTTGGTCTAGGCCATTTTACAATCGGTTCCACCTTACTTGGATCCACTAATATACCTTCACCGAAAACTACATGACCCAAAAAGGAGATTTGCTATAGCCAAAATTTACATTTCTTAAATTTAGCATATAACTGCTTTTCTCTCAAAACTTGTAACATCACCTTAAGTGTTCTTCATACTCTTCTTGATTTTTGGAATACACCAAAATATCATCAATAAACACAGTCACAAATATCTCTAAGAAATATCTGAATATACTATTCAACAGATCCATAAAGGCAGGTAGGGCATTAGTAAGTCAAATGGCATCACTAAGAAGTCATAGTGTCCATACCTCATCTGAGAAGCAGTTTTGAGAATGTCTTCCTTCTTGATCTTTAATTGGTGGTATCCATAACAAAGATCAATCTTGAAAAATACACTTGCCCCATGAAGTTGGTAAAGCAAGTCATCAATTCTAGGAAGTGGATACTTATTCTTCACAATCACCCACTTCAACTCTTGATAGTCAATGCATAATCTCATGGTCCAAATCATGTTTCTTCATAAATAGAACTGGTGCACACCAAAGAGAAACACTTGGACGGATGAAACCGTTATCTAATAACTCATGTAATTGCTCCTTTAACTCTTTAAGTTCAGTTGGTGACATCCAATAAGGAGTTTTAGATATAAGAGATATAAGAGTAGTTCCAAGCATGAGATCTATAGTAAATTCAATCTCACAATCTAGAGGAAGTGTAGCTAACTCTTCTGAAAGAATATTCACAAACTCATTAAGCATTGGAATGTCATGGATGCTCGTTCCTTCCTTTTTCATGTCAACGACATATGCCAAGAAACCAATACACCATTTTCTAAGGAATTTTTGAGCTCATAAAACTGAAACAATCCTTGGTAATAAGGATAGTCTAGTTTTGACAAAGCTGAATTCAAATCCAGGAGGTTGGAGCACCATATCCTTCTCATAACACTTGACATTTGCATGATTCTTTGATAGCCAATCCATACCCAAGATAATGTCAAAATCATGTATCTCCAAAATTATCAAATTAGCATCCAACTTTCTACCACCTATATTGATCTTACTAGTTCTCAACTCTTCTCTCGCACATAATGACACTCTTGAAAGGGTGGAGACATACAATTCAACATCTAAGACTGAAGGTACTACATCCACTTTATTAGCAAATACACATGACACAAAATAGTGCATTACACTCGAATCAAAGAGCACACAAGCGTCATGACCAAGGATAGAATAGTACCAATAACAACCAAATGAGCCTCTCGAGCTTCCCCATTAGAAAGTGCACACCCTTTCTTGTGTCCTCTAATCTTTTTTAGGGATATTTTGATTCTTGTCAACTTCTGGATAGGATGCCATGTAATTGCCTGATTGACCGCATCTGAAACAAGCTCTTGTCTTTCAAAAACATTTTCCACCATGATGCTTTTGACATGTGTTGGAAAATAGAGTATCTTTCTTTCCATTATTCGGTCTCTTCTTCCCTTTGCCTTTATCAAATTTTCTGTTGTTGTTCTTCTTCCATGGCTTACTTCGATAAGTGTCTAAGGCCGTCTCTTTGGACTTAAAAGCTTTCGCGGACTCATCATCTCTTGCTAAGATTTAAGCCTTCCTTATCATTGCACTATAAGTCTTCAATTCCAACACTGCTACATGCTTCCTGATTTTTGGCATTGAGCCCCTCTCAAAGAGCTTAGCTTTCTCTTCCCTAATGCTAATGGGATGTGGGGCAAACTAAGATAAGGCTTCAAATTTTCTTTCATACTCTACTAAAGAAATATGAGTCATTTGTACAAATTACGCTATCTTTTTGTTCTTCAAAGATTGAGGGAAAACTTGTCATATAAATTGAGCTAAGGTGAGCATATTCCCTTTTATAGTGTAGGCTCTCTTCATCATATCCCACCAATAACTAACTTTTAGCATGAAAGTAGTACGAGTGAGACTCTGAGCATCGGTGCAAGTCATAAGATCAAATATCTTCTTCATTTCTAGAACCTACTCTTTAGCCACTAATGGATCTGTTGAGCCAGTAAAAGATAGAGGATTAAGTCTTTAAAATGCTCCACAACTTGTATAGCATCCGAAGTGGGAGAACTTGCTTGAGGAGCTTCTCGTCTCACATGAGTCAAAATTTGTACCAACTCTTGTATAGTGCTGTCATGAGCTCTTGAATTCCCACCCGTCCTGACTTGCTTCTTTGCCTTTTTACTTCCAGCTGGTGAGGGCTCATTTAACTTAGAAGTTCGTCTTATATTGGGAGTAGGGACTAACCTTCGCATCTCCTCCACAATAGGTGTAATACCCATTGGGCTTCAATACACATAAGCCTAGCCCAGTACAAAAACATTTTTTTACAAAAACAAAAGAGGGGAAAGAGATAGAAAACGGGAAAAATGAGAGGGGTTTCTTTCTAGCCATCGCTATCCTTTTGATCGCTAGTCGTTGATTTCAGTGAGTCTCCGACCCCACGATATGTCATTTCGAAGCTCCTTCTATCCATATGCATCTTGTCACCAGATTCTGTATGGATTTTGTAGATTGAAGCTTGGAAGCCATCGGCTTCTTATGCATATTTTGGCCAAAATGCGGTGAGTTACCTGCCAGTCTATACATCAAATTAAAGCTTGTTCCATACACTTTCTAACCATACTTCTTTTGTTGCATATTGATACGTGAAACTTACAAATCGAAGAGAAATGAATTCTGATCACTATTCATCTTTATCCGACGACGTTTTCGGTGATGTTTTCCGATCGCCAAACAATTCCTAGGACGTTTCTTACCTAAAAAGGAGCTTAAATTCAGTGAGTGGATTATATTTCAAGATTTTTATATTTTGTTGAATTTAAATATTTAGTTTTTCAAGTTATTTAAATTACTAGTTAAAGTAATTGATTGAGTTGCTAATAGTTTTTATAGAAATATTAAGTGTTGACAAGAATAAAAGACGATTGATTATGAGATTTTGAAAGATAAGGGTGTGTGAAGTATTGAATTTTAAAGTAAAATATATTTACAGTTTGCGTTATATGTTTATGGATAAAAGATTTATAATATTCTTATTGAAGTGAATTATTACGATTTTCCATAAATTTAGTCCTATGAATTGAATATTTAGCAAAAGTAAAGTTTTCGGAAAAATTTCAAATTATTAAGTTAATGTTGGAGTTTGAAATAATAATTGCTTTGTCTTGCTTAAAGATGATAGGAAAGTGAATTGAGGTGAAATCATAGAATGTATGAATATTGATATGCTAGTGGAAATAATTATGTTGTTAAGGATTTCATATAAAGTTAATTTTAAAAATAAGGATGATAGAGTTTTTATACTATACATGTTATATTAAATGAAAAGTTTTAAGGCTATATGTGTTGTACTTCTAGTATGTTGTTATTTTCTTTCAAAATGCATATACATAAATAGAAAAGTATGTTTTGTTTTAGAATGATGGTTGGTTTTATGCTTAAAAAAATAGCAAATTATTTTGGAGAAAAGCTTTGGAAATTAGAATTTTCTTTCTGCAAGGGTAACATTGCGAAATTCTGAAACTGTCCAGCTATAGGGGGCGAATTGCAAATTCTGAAAACTATTCTAGAATTTCCAGAGACCTAGGTGCAAAATTCTAGAATTTTAGAATATTCAAATGATTTTCACTTAAATCATTATCTTTAAGATTTTGGAAGCCTTTTAAAACTTTGAATTGGAATTTTTGGAAATTAGATCAGCTTTGAAACATAAATATGTGGAAGGATGTAATAAAAGAATGTTAAATGGAAAGTATTAAATTTTGGGATAAAAAAAGAAAAGAAAGTTATGATTTATAGTGAGTTGAAAAGTGTTTTCTTTTTTAGGTTATAAACGTGTTTTAAATGCTATTTTTGTGGATATGTTAGAAAGTAATAAAGACATTAGAATATTTATTTTTAGATAAACAAAGAAGCATATTTAGTGTTTATATGTGATGTATATTTAACAATTTACAGAAAGGTTTGTTTGGAATACCTTAGCAAATTTAGAAGTATTCCAGCTAGTTTTCTATAGTATCTCTTGAAGAAATATGAAGTACTATTTGCTAAACTTGCTTTTAGTTATTAAGATGTTTTAAAGCTAGCTATCAAAATAATCCCAGATAAGATTTTCAATTTCCAAAAATAGTTTTAAAAAAAGATATAGCATTTAGAAATAAAATTTTAGATTTTATATGTAAAGTGTCGTATTAGTTTATTAAAAAGGCATATTTTACATTTTTAGAAAAAGTGCTAAAACATGATATTTAAGTTTTCTCAACATTTTGATTCAAGGATTTCTTAAAGTATTTGAAAATACTTTTTTAAATGTTTATCATGGATTTCAAGGAACTCAAATATTTCAACTTCAATTTGCATGAACTCTTGAGAGTTTGATAAGTTGTATAAAAAGCAAAATTTTAGTATATGAAGCAGTTTTGAAAAGAAATCAGTTTTAGCCAAAAAAAAATCACTTATATTATACTAAGCTAGTACCCAGACAGTTATTCAGATCACTTAGACAGTGATATAGATAGAGGCCTTTGGGGCTCGTTCAAAATCACATAGAGACTTTGGACCGTGTGATCTGCGCGTTTTAGTCCGTTCAGCACTGCGCATGCGTATGACTAGTTTAGTAGGCTTATGCGATGTTAGATCTCACCAGTACAGATAGCTTTACCTGTATGATGTTAAATCTCATCAGGAATGAGATATAGATAGCTCTGCCTATGTGATGTAGATCTCACCAAGTATGAAAAGATTCAGATAGCCTACCTATGCGGTGTTAGATCTCATCAGCTAGGATCAGATAGCTTTAGGGGTACTTGTTTACTATAATCAAAAGCATTTTAAATACGTTTAATGAGTTAGTTTGAGAAAAGAAGTATTATTTATAGAAGTTTTTTTTATAGAAGATTTTTAAGGAAATAATGTGTGGTTTTTTAAATAATTGAAGCGATGATTTTAGTATAAACATCATGAGTTTTATTTTATAAGATTGAGAAAAATGCATTCTTTTTTATTATTAATAAAGTGTAGAGACAACCATAAGTATTTGAAGAATATCATTAAGTAAGAGTTTATTCATTGTAAAGTATCAAGAAAATTTTAATAAAATCTTCTATCAGTATCACAACTTTACTTAAGTATAGATGAAGTAAGGGTTTCTAATAAGCAATACACTATATGATTCCTAGATTTTCAATAAACGGTCCTTTTGATAAGTTAGGAAAGAAAAGATGTTGAATTCAAAGTGAGAAGAACGTGTTCAGTAATGTTTTATACTATTTGATGTTTAGTGTACATTTATATGCTTGTTTTATAAGAAAGATTGAAGTGTAACGATATGTATTATGTTGAGATATGGGACTAGGTAAGTGTATGTCACTACAAGAAAACTGGCTATTTACTACACCCTTCTACGTCGGTTTTTAAAAACCGCCTTAATAATTTTTGCGTATCACAATCTACGGCGGGCAGCCATGTCTGCAGTAAAAAGTTTCACATTTACTTTATAATCGTCTCTCTCTTCTCTCCTCTTTTCTCATCCCTAATCCCCTTTACAATTGTCTCTCTCTTCTCTCCTCCTTTCTCATCCCTAATCCCCAATCGTTCTAATCCCTAATTTCTCCCATCTCTTTCACTTTCTTTTTCTTTAACCCCTGCAATCCCTAACCAGTGCAAGGCTGTAGCATCCATTCTCAGGTAAAGCTACCACTCCGCTGTTAGCCCTAAGGCTACATGATAATTTTGATGATAACAATACACATTGATTAATTGAGATTTACTAACATGTTTATTTATGTGCAAGAGTAAGATCATTGAAATAATTTTAAAATCAAGAAGAGGCTTATTAAAATGAAGTGTTGAAGCTAAGGAGAAGACTACATGTTAAAGGCACCAAAGTTTAAGAACAAGGATTGACTCAAGGAATGTGACACATGAGCAATGTTCAATCAATTGGTCATATATATCTCTACAAATATCCAAATGACGTGATTCTTGAGCCTTTGGAAAGCTTACTCAATTTATAACATTTCATATGTTTTAATGAAATTCAAATTTCAAGTGCAAGGTTGTCCAAATCATCATGCAAGTTGAAAGACAAATGGAAGCAGCTGACATGAGCACCGAATACTCCTTTGGACATATCTTGAGCTAGAAAAATCAAAATGACTTGATTCTTGTGGCATTGGAAAGATGACTTAATGAGGAACATTTCATATGTTTTGAAAAAATTCAAATTTCAAACAGAAGGCCGACATAATTGACATGCAATTCGGTGGACTGACACAGAGAAGAAAAATCAACTCACATGAGCACCGAATGGTGTTTTGGCCATATCTTAAGATAGAGATATCCAAATGCTTTGATTCTTAATGTTTTGGAAAGCTTATTCAAATATGAAGATCTTTTATGTTTTGAAGAAATTCAAATTTCAAACGGAAGGCTGACAGAATTATCATTCAAGTCGGTGGACTGACACATGGAGGAAAAATCAAGTCACATGAGCACCGAATGGTGTTTTGGCCATATCTTGAGCTACAGATATCCAAATGACTTGATTCTTGATGCGTTGGAAAGCTTATTCAAATGTGCAGATCTTTTATGTTTTAAGATTTTCAAATTTCAAACGGAACATTGACAAAAATGGCAGACAAGATTACGGTTTTTATGGTGGGCAGAAAATTTGGAGATGGTGTCTTCACTTGATTAAGTTCATCCCATTTGCCTATAAAAGGAGCCCTTCTCCCATGCATTCAACAAGAGAGCAAGAGAAGTATTCTATCAAGCAAAAAACAAGAGAAATATCAAGTCTAGAGAGCTTTAATATTCTTTATCTACTCTTTGAAGAGAGTTGTACTTTTGTTGTAAAAATTTTCTTTGTTCTTGTATTGTGGTGAGAGTGAGATCTTCTTGTAAAGGATAAAAGTTATCCTTGAGAGAACTCTTTCCTTGGTGAGGTTGTTCATCAAGAAGAACTCTTGGTGTGGTGTTATCAAGGTTGAAGGAAGTTGCCTTGGTGAGGTTGTTCATCAAGAAGAACTCTTGGTGTGGTGTTATCAAGAGTTGAAGGAAGTTGCCTTGGTGAGGTTGTTCATCAAGAAGAACTCTTGGTGTGGTGTTATCAAGAGTTGGAAGAAAAAGTCTTGGTGAGGTTGTTCATCAAGCAAGTTGTAAAGATTTCTACAACTTAGTGGAAACTTAGCTCGTGGAGCTAGGAGCCCGTGGACGTAGGCAAGGTTTGCCGAACCACGTAAATTGAGTTTGCACTCTCTCTATCCCTATCCTCTTTACATTTACTTGCACTTGTGATTGTTCTTTATTGCCATTCTCTTGATTGCATTCTATTTTCATCTTCTTCACCTTTATTCTTAAAGAAAGAGTTAAATAATTTTGATCTTTCAAGAAAAGTTTTCTAAATCCGTTTTGATAAATAAAAACCCAATTCACCCCCCCTCTTGGGTTGCCATACCTGGGTCAACAAGTGGTATCAGAGCAAGGTTGCTCAATTTTTTAAATCTTAACCGATTTTGAGCTATGGCAACTTTTAATTCAACTTCATATGTTGAGGGCTTTCTATCTCTAGACCTCCATTTTTTAATGGAAGTGATTACTCTTATTGGAAAACTAGAATGAGTATTTTCTTGAAATCTTTTGATTATGATTTATGGTCTATTGTTTTGGAAGGACCTTTTGTTCCTACCAAAATTGAAAATGGAGAAAAGCATGCTTAAAGAACCTAAAGAGTTTAGTGAAGATGATAAAAAGAAATTGAGTTTGAATGCTAAAGCTATGAATGTGTTATATTGTGCTCTAGATAGAAATGAGTTTAATAGAATATCTACTTGTTCTACGGCACAAGAAATATGGCACACACTTGAAGTAACTCATGAAGGAACTAGTCAAGTTAAAGAATCCAAAATTAGTATGCTAGTTCATAGTTATGAGCTTTTTAAGATGAAATCGGATGAATCAATTTCTGAAATGTTTACTAGATTTACGGATATTATTAATAGTTTGAAATCTCTTGGTAAATCTTATTCTAATGTTGAAATGGTGAGAAAGATTCTTAGGTGTCTACCAAAATCTTGGGAGCCAAAGGTGACGGCAATTCAAGAAGCAAAGGACCTCACCAAACTACCATTAGAAGAACTTATGGGTTCTCTCATGACTCATGAAATCATCTTGAAGGAGAATAAAGAAGAAGATTGCGATGTGACAAACATGTGCTTCATGGCTTTAAGAGAAACTGAGATAAGTATTCTAAACCATGATCCTAAACTTTCATATGATGAATTACTTGAAGCATTCCAAAATTTACATGTGCAAGTTGATAAACAAAATTCAAAAATCAATGCTTTCAAAAAGAAGTCAAAAATCATGTTATCTCAATTAGAAGAGTTGGTAGAAATAAATGAAGCTTTAGAAAATGAAAATGAAATTTTAAAGCAAAAAGATTTTGAAAGTTTGGAAAGTCAAATACATTTATTAAAAACTGAAAATGACATTTTAAAACAAAAGGATTTTGATAAATTGGAGAAAGAAAATGCTATTTTGAAAAAGGAAAATAATGACTTAAGAAATATTGTTGATAGTTTTACAAAAAGCACAAAAAAATTTGAATTCTATGTTACAAAACCAAAGGTGTGTTTTTGATAAAAGAGGTTTAGGATATAAAACTCATAAAAATCAAAAGTATTTTAAAAATTATTTTGCTCATGCATCTTCTAGGAATAATCCTAATCATTCATGTACTTATTGTGGAAGAAAAGGACACAAAGTGCATTCTTGCTATATTAAGAGAAATCCTAATTTGAAACAAATATGGTTCCAAAAAGTACCATAACTAACCCCCAAGGACCCAAGAACATTTGGGTACCAAAAAGTCTCTCTTTGAATGTTGATTGTAGAAACAAAGGAGTGTCAAACACAAGTGGTACTTAGATAGTGGATGCTCAAGGCATATGACCGGAGATGCCTCCAAGTTCTCAAGATTAATCATGAAGAAAGGAGGATATGTGACCTTCGGTGATAATGCCAAAGGAAGGGTAATCGGACATGGTGATATTGGTAACCCTTCTTCACCTATTATTGAAAATGTTTTACTTGTTCATGGTTTGAAACATGATTTGATTAGCATTAGTCAATTGTGTGATAAGGGGTATTTTGTTGCTTTTGAGCCTAATAGATGTGTGATTAAGGATGTTAGTAACAATAAGACATTATTTGTTGGTAATAGATGTGGTAATATTTATACAATTGATATTGATGTTAATGATCATGTAGAAAATTGTTTCATTGTTAATCATGATGCTTGGTTATGGCATAGAAGGTTAGGTCATGCTAGCATGGACACAATTTCAAAAATTTCTAAAAATGATTTAGTTGATGATCTTCCAAAAATAAAATTTGAAAAGGATAAGATTTGTGATGCTTGTCAATTTGGAAAACAAGTGAGAACTTCTTTTAAACAAAAGAAATTTATTTCAACAAATAAACCTCTACAATTACTTCATTTGGATTTATTTGGACCATCAAGAACTCAAAGTCTTGGTGGAAAGTATTATGTTTTTGTTATTGTGGATGATTATTCAAGATTCACTTGGGTGTTATTCTTGAAAACTAAAAATGAGGCCATACAAGCTTTTTCAAAATTTACAAAAAGAGTCCAAAATCAAAAAGGGCATTCTATTGTATCCATTAGAAGTGATCATGGTGGTGAAGTAGACAATGTTGCGTTTGAAAATCTTTGTGATGAAAATGGTTTTGAACATAATTTTTCCGCACCTAGAACTCCACAACAAAATGGTGTTGTTGAGAGGAAAAATAGGACTATCCAAGAAATGGCTAGGACCATGTTACTAGAAAATAATTTGCCAAAATATTTTTGGGCCGAAGCCGTGAATACCGCATGCTTTATAATCAATAGAGTCCATGTTAGAGCTTTAATAAAGAAAACTCCTTATGAACTTTGGAAAGGAAGAAAACCCAACATTGGATTTTTTAAAGTTTTTGGATGTAAATGTTTTATTTTAAACACTAAGGATAACCTTGGAAAATTTGATGCAAAAGCCGATGTTGGAATTTTTGTTGGCTACTCCAACCATAGTAAAGCATATAGAGTTTTTAACAAAAAGACTCTTGCTATAGAAGAATCTATGCATGTTGAATTTGATAAAACTAATGTGATTTCTTCAAAGTATTTAGATGATGATATTGTTGAGGTAGAAAGGCAAATCAAGGAATCAAGGCTTGATGAAAAGAGCCAAGATGAATTACAACTTCAACAAGAAAAGCTTGAGGAAGTAAATGATTCTTCCCAAAAATTACCAAAGGAATGGAGGTATGCAAAGTTCACCCTAAAAGATCTCATTATTGGTGAACCATCACAAGGTATGAGAAATAGATCTTCTTTTAGGAACTTTTGTAATCATTTTGCATTTGTCTCTCAATTTGAACCAAAATCTTTTAAAGAAGCAAAAAATGAGAAAAGTTGGATTTTGGCTATGCAAGAAGAATTGAACCAATTTGAGAGAAATCAAGTTTGGGAATTAGTCCCTAGACCTAAATATGACTAAACCCCTTAGTCAAGATATATTTTGCATAATTAGAAGAGAATTAGCATGTTGGATATGTCTTAATTTTGTTTTTATATGATAATCTTTGAATGGTAGCATATGTTAAGGGGGAGAATATATTTAGGGGGAGTAATTAATTTGATTACATCTTTTTGATGATAACAAAAGGGGGAGAAATAGTTGGATTGCTTATATTCATAACAAGTGCCATTCTTTTTGCTTATTGTTGATTTTATTTTCATTCTTGATTTTAGATTATATTTTAAAGCAATCAATGGTTTGTCATCATCAAAAAGGGGGAGATTGTTAGCCCTAAGGCTACATGATAATTTTGATGATAACAATACACATTGATTAATTGAGATTTACTAACATGTTTATTTATGTGCAAGAGTAAGATCATTGAAATAATTTTAAAATCAAGAAGAGGCTTATTAAAATGAAGTGTTGAAGCTAAGGAGAAGACTACATGTTAAAGGCACCAAAGTTTAAGAACAAGGATTGACTCAAGGAATGTGACACATGAGCAATGTTCAATCAATTGGTCATATATATCTCTACAAATATCCAAATGACGTGATTCTTGAGCCTTTGGAAAGCTTACTCAATTTATAACATTTCATATGTTTTAATGAAATTCAAATTTCAAGTGCAAGGTTGTCCAAATCATCATGCAAGTTGAAAGACAAATGGAAGCAGCTGACATGAGCACCGAATACTCCTTTGGACATATCTTGAGCTAGAAAAATCAAAATGACTTGATTCTTGCGGCATTGGAAAGATGACTTAATGAGGAACATTTCATATGTTTTGAAAAAATTCAAATTTCAAATAGAAGGCTGACATAATTGACATGCAATTCGGTGGACTGACACAGAGAAGAAAAATCAACTCACATGAGCACCGAATGGTGTTTTGGCCATATCTTAAGATAGAGATATCCAAATTCTTTGAATCTTAATGTTTTGGAAAGCTTATTCAAATATGAAGATCTTTTATGTTTTGAAGAAATTCAAATTTCAAACGAAAGGCTGACAGAATTATCATTCAAGTCGGTGGACTGACACATGGAGGAAAAATCAAGTCACATGAGCACCGAATGGTGTTTTGGCCATATCTTGAGCTACAGATATCCAAATGACTTGATTCTTGATGCGTTGGAAAGCTTATTCAAATGTGCAGATCTTTTCATGTTTTGAAGATTTTCAAATTTCAAACGGAACATTGACAAAAATGGCAGACAAGATTACGGTTTTTATGGTGGGCAGAAAATTTGGAGATGGTGTCTTCACTTGATTAAGTTCATCCCATTTGCCTATAAAAGGAGCCCTTCTCCCATGCATTCAACAAGAGAGCAAGAGAAGTATTCTATCAAGCAAAAAACAAGAGAAATATCAAGTCTAGAGAGCTTTAATATTCTTTATCTACTCTTTGAAGAGAGTTGTACTTTTGTTGTAAAAATTTACTTTGTTCTTGTATTGTGGTGAGAGTGAGATCTTCTTGTAAAGGATAAAAGTTATCCTTGAGAGAACTCTTTCCTTGGTGAGTTTGTTCATCAAGAAGAACTCTTGGTGTGGTGTTATCAAGAGTTGAAGGAAGTTGCCTTGGTGAGGTTGTTCATCAAGAAGAACTCTTGGTGTGGTGTTATCAAGGGTTGAAGGAAGTTGCCTTGGTGAGGTTGTTCATCAAGAAGAACTCTTGGTGTGGTGTTATCAAGAGTTGGAAGAAAAAGTCTTGGTGAGGTTGTTCATCAAGCAAGTTGTAAAGATTTCTACAACTTAGTGGAAAGCTTAGCTCGTGGAGCTAGGAGCCCGTGGACGTAGGCAAGGTTTGCCGAACCACGTAAATTGAGTTTGCACTCTCTCTATCCCTATCCTCTTTACATTTACTTGCACTTGTGATTGTTCTTTATTCCATTCTCTTGATTGTATTCTATTTTCATCTTCTTCACCTTTGTTCTTAAAGAAAGATTTAAATAATTTTGATCTTTCAAGAAAAGTTTTCTAATTCCGTATTGATAAATAAAAACCCAATTCACCCCCCCTCTTGGGTTGCCATACCTGGGTCAACATCCGCATCAACGTTCCCGCACTATCACTTACTAGGCGACCCAGCTAGCCTGCCATTGTTGTTTTGGTTGGAAGCCATTGCTGCTGTCAATCTCTGATTCTCTATGCGCCCCCAAAAAAGGTAAAAATTTATTTATTTCGTGATAACTCGATGTCATCAGAGAATTTTTGGAAAAAAAATTCTGTTTGGTTGCTATTAAAATCGTAAAGAATTAGAAAGTGTAATGGTGGTGTCGGCACCGCAGTTGGCAGTGGTTTGCCGTGTTGGGCGGAGAAGCATCCATGTTGTCTTATAATTTGTGTTTTAATATAAAAAAATAACATAGTTTAAAGAATAATTAATTATTGACATAGATGGGGTTGTCTTGCTTTAGAGATAGTGGGGGATAAGTATTTAAAGCTTTATGTTTTAAAAGTATTATTAAAAAGACTTTTAATTATTAAGTTCTAGTGTGGTTTGATATGCCGTAGCTTTACTTTTTCTAACTTTTGGTAAGTAGCACAATTAAAATAATAACAATAATTATTCATAGACTAACATGTGTCATTTAACTATTAAAGCAATGACTCTTTATTCAACCTAATTCGTAAACCAGTATTGCCAAGGACGTGTTCTTGAATGTCCATATGTTAAACAGTGAAAGAATATTTGTTATGCTATAATGATTCTTGTTTTAGTTCGTTTTACATTAATTAGAGTATTTGGTAAGATTTTTTAATGTATTTTCATGGATTGCAATGTTAAACTAATAGTTATTATTGAGTTAAACTCGATACAGGTTTATATTAAAATTACTTTTAATTTATTGATTTGTGTCTATAATTGTAGTACTTGAAGTTTAGTTGGTATTTAATTTGTTTCAATTTACCAATTTGGAATCCTTCCTTGTGCTTGAATTTGAGTAATTAATTTGAATTTGTTTTATTTCAATAAGAAAAAGCATGAATTTAAAAATTTTAAAGTCTAGAATGTAAGCTTTGGAAACCTTATTTAATTTATATAACTTTAATATGATTGAGCTTACAAAAAAAGTGCATTATTTTTATTGTTTTTAAATATTTATACATTTGATAATGCTCTTTCTTTTGGCAGCCTAGATCCAAGAAAGAGTTACTTATTGGGATGAATTGGGTCTGTCCACTTGGGTAAGCTGCTTCTTGGAAAAGTTGCTTTTAAGTACATCAAATTAGGTGAAGGGCTTTGAACTCATCTCAGCAAATAAATGTGTGAAATATATATATTTTATTTTAATAGCTATCAGTAAACAATTAGTACTTACTTTCCAAATGGTCAAAGCTAAATAGCATTTATTAACCTTGTCTCATGCATTGTTTTAATAAAATGACAATGATAACGACATTGAGTTCTCCATGTGGTTGAAAAGCTAGTAGATTAGGAAGGTGGGAAAAAAATAAAAAATAAAATTTGAAAACATAATAAAGAAATGGGTTGAGGTTCGATTTATCTGATTTATCTGCTCATCCCTCTAGTTACTTAATTTGTGTGGCTCTCAATAAAATTTTGTGTGGCTCTCAATAAGCTATTTTCTGATTTATTTGCTCATCTATCTAGTTACTTAATTTGTTTCTTCTAAGAAGAATTTATGAAGAAAACGTAAGTGAATCTAGTCTTTCAGTTTTTATTAATTAATTAATATTGACTAGGATTTTGCTGTGAGTTTTACAAATCCGAATTCGCTTTCTGGAACTCGCCTGATTGAATATTTTCTTGGGTTTGAAAATTGTGAGTTCTACATAAAAAGATGATGACAGCTATGCTCTGGCAGGATTACCAATGGTGCTTTCATTTTCCCTTAGAAAATACAGATTTTTAAATAAATTTCTTATTGTTCTAGCTTATTTTCCAATAGTCATATCGTCTGACATGGTAAATGCATAATGGTGAGACTTGAGTTCCAGCTTAAATGGATCCAGCTGCATTTAACTTCACTGGAAAGAACAAAAGAAAAATAGGGAATGATAAATAAATGCAATAAAAGAAAGAGAACACTTAGATGACTTGACTGTTAGTATATGAATGGGCTCAACTTAGTTGTCTATGTACTCCATTTTAATTGCTAAGACTGATTTGATTGCATGAGATCACAATTCAATTGTAACTTAAGAGATGCAAGTCACCAAAAAATATGTATTGAGAAGTAATAGGTTTTTGTGGAATTATTTTAAAGCTTTAAAACAAATTCTATTATATTACATTAATGTGGCCTTGTGTGATGATTTAATCCTTGTTATTGATCATTTGGGAATTTATCATCTATCTCTAATGAACATAGTTGATCATTAATGGATCCTCTGATTCTAACAGGGAAATGAATTGCAAATAAGGCAAGCAGATCTATACCTTCGTGAAGGTGAGGAGTTGAGTTTGTTTGAAGTGATATTATGGGCCTGACAGAGACAAGAGATTGTTATTGGATACCGTTCGTTCAGCTCACGCTGAAAGAGCAGTCATCAATCCACCTTCCAAAAGTAAGAGAAAGAGGTGGTCACTGAAGGATATTTTTGTGGTAATTGCAGAGAAGGAATAAACCCTCTTTGTTGCCACAACTAAAAGGATTAATGGATAACATTGAGCAGATCAACTTCGTTGTCAGCCTTGCATGTTTATAAAATTGTTGTATACATCTCTTTTTGTTCTTAGGTTATGCTACATGGTACAGATGAAGTTGCTTTTCATGTCCTTTTCCACACTCTATACTTGTATAAACTTTGTGTTTTACATAAATTATATAAAAAAGTTAGTGCTTGCAATATCTTTTGCTACTCCATACTAATTTCGAAAAACAAAATATATGAAAAATTTTGCTAACTATTTACAACGGTTTCCCATCATCCCACGACAGCTATATAAAAATTGTATAAAATCTTTTTACGGCGGTTTTTTGTTCGTCGTAAATACACACTTTTTACGACGATTTTGTTACTTTTTACGACGGTTTTTTGTTCGTCGTAAATACTAACTTTTTACGGCGGACACAAAACCGCCGTAAAAAGGTGTAGCGATTGCCGATCCTATTTCGTCACTTGTTTTTACGTCGAATAATTAAACTGCCGTAAAACTATATTTACGGCGGACCAAAACCGCCGTAACCACTGCAAATGACTATTTACGGCGGTTTTGGCCCGCCATAAATAATCCTCCCTGTTGTAGTGTGTACTACTTATATAATTCAAGAATATTATTTTATCTTGAAAAAGAAAATGAAAATTTTTATAAAATATTTTCTTTGTTATGAGTTAAGGAATTTTAGTTGTTTTACAAGAATGAAGTTTACAAAGAGAGTAAGAGAAGAAAGAGTTGTTTATACATTTTTTGTGGAAAGAAAAGTATACTAATTTCTTTTGAAAGGGATTAAAGGTTATATAGTTGTTTGAGGAAATGATGTTTTAGAAAGAAAGCTTTAAAAAAATAATGATAAATAAAATGAGTTTATAAAAGAAAGAAATAAGAAATTTTATGTTATAAACTTTTGTCCACTCACTAAGCCTTCAGTTCACTCTTTTCTCTATTTTTTTCTAACCAAGTGCTACAGGTTTGGTGCTAGGCAGTCTCTGATGCTTAGGAAGGCCACACAATGTATAGCTAGTTTTCATATATTAAAAGCATTTCATATTTATTTATCCTTGTATAAATTTCTAAACATTAAGTATATTGAGTATGTGTTGTAATTATATTTTAGCATGTTGTGTTTGATAAGGACAAGAGTCCTAAAAGAAGTTGAGATGAGAAATATTTTTAGAAGTATTAAATGTGTATTTTGGCAAGGAGTTTTGTCCAAATTATAGGGGAAACTCTGCCAGATTTTTATTAAAATTTTTAAGAATTTTTTCAGGTGTTTTATATAAAAGACCCAAACTAGAACTAATATTTTTATAAATGTTTTTATTAGCGTAGTGAAAGCATAGTGAGTCAGATATTTGTAAGATTGTTCTCGTAGTAAACAATTTTAAGCACGATTTGCTCGTGTAGCTAGGAGTGGGTCATGTCAGTAAGGTTATTAGTCTTCTTTGTTCGACTAGAACGAGACATGACTATTAATTTTTGATTAGCAGAAGAAAATATCACAAACAAAATAAGGGTTAGTAATTTTCATAAAATGACTTACTAATTCTCATTGTTGAGAATTTGGCATAGGACTTGGTTCCCTTGATCGCTTGTAACAAAATGTCTACACAATCTTAGACCTTTGCTCTAATACCACTATTGTCACACCCCGAACCCCAAAAGGATCCTAAGTGCAACTAATAACGTTTACTTACAACAATTAGTTAAGAACTATGGAAATGAAAACATTAATTTCTATTAATAGACATGAGAAAACATAAATTTCTATTAAAAGACATGAGTTCCGAACACTGACAACTACAATATAGTGTTATATTCAACAACAATTTAAAAATCAAAATATTAATAAACAAAATAATGGTGGTACAGTAGACAAGTAATTGCCAAGGGAACTCTATCATCACCATGCCACAATCCTCCTAACATGCTAAAATTCTTCAATCACCCGAGACACACAATAAACAATTGCTAATGAATAAAATCCAACATGGAATATCATTCACAACCATTGCTTCTCAAACAAATAATAAATTTCTTGTCACACAAATCATACAAATAGTTTCTAATTCATAAGGGTTGCACTCCTATGCAAGGGGCCTTGTGTGCTGCGCAAATTTTCTATTTCAATGCACTTTTCAAATCAAAGGGATGCAGCTCTGCACCATTCATGATGTGCGCCTGCACAAACATTCTGTCTAGAATATTTAAGTCAGCTAAAGATGCGCTCTCGCCCAACCACACTTACGCTCTGGCACAAAGCCTCTATCTAATTTACCTCCCTCGGGCCATTTCTTTCCTTAAGTATCAATACACTTACTTATCATGTATTAAACACAACTATAGGGACATACATCACTTATCATCACACATTGAAGGCTAGTATGACAATTTAGGTAATACTGAGTCCATGCTATCAAATCCTACGTAAGGAAACAGATGGTCCAGCCTCCCCTCATTCAATCAATCGTACTAGTTTACATATGGCACTTTGTATTATGTGTGGCACTTTGCGCTCTCCATGACCTTCAAGAGGTGGCCCTATGGCATCAATCATAAGGGTTTGCATGTGACACTTAGTATTGTGTGTGGCACTTTGCAGTCTTCTTAACCCTCAAGAGGTGCCCCTTGCAAATCTCAATAGGTGGATCCCACATAATTAATCATTAAATGAAAACTTGGTTTCCAAGACTATAGGCATGAATATGCCCTTTCAAAGCACATAATGTGACACCCTAGGCAAATCACACATCGGCAAAGCGCGGGAGAGATGTTGGGTATATAACTAAGCATGCTCCAACCCCTACTGACGCGTTTTAAACATGTGAGGCCCATGGGCCAAAATGGACAACATCACTATTGGTCTGGTCTGTTATCGATGGTATCAGAATGGCTCTACATAACTTCTTGAGTGATGGTGGGGCAACCCTCAGCAAGGACACTGAGTCCCTAAGGGGGGTGAATGTAACACCTAGAATAATACCACATCGAATAAAGCATAGGAGAGATGCTCGGTATATAAGTAAGCATGCTTCAACCCCTAGTGACGTATTTTAAACCCGTGAAGCCCATGAGCCAAAGCAGACAATATCACTAGTGGGCTAGACTGTTATAAGAAGAACCCAAATATAAATCACAACCTATCTAATCAATTTCTTGAATGATGTCATGAGATTCTTTTTCATATATGGATTCAACTTCACATGTAGACTCCACCTTATCAATAAAATTTATCTTGTCCTCGATCTCAATATCAACTTTAGATTTAGATTTATGCCCACCTTCAAGATCAATCTCCCTTGCGTCAACCACACTAGATTCATCATCACGCTCATACTCACTTGATGTAACCATATGTTCATCTGTTATAATTTGTTTTTGCACATGACATCTTGAGGAAAAAGTAGGCAGGGTCAACGTTGAATATTTCAATAAGAATCGTAATGATTTCATCAACATGAGCTTCAATTCTATCAAATGTTTTTTCCAATCTATCAAGTCCATTCTAGACATCATTAACCATATGGACCAAATTGAGGGGACAGATTGGTCAAGCCAAATTATGTGCTGTTTGTGAACAGTAACTCCGGGATGAGCAATGACTCCGTTATGAACAGTACTCTAGTGTGAACAATGACTGTGTTTAAGGTTGACAGAAAATTAGGATGGTTTTATGGAATTGATATTAGGCCCTGGTACCAATTGATGAGAAACAAGATTCCTCAAGTTAAAAGAAAGGGAGGGAGACGTAGATAGAGGAAATGGGAGAATCAATAGAAGAAGTTTGGGGGAGAAATAGAGTGAGATTTGAGAGAGAAAATAATCTTTTTACTAAAAGATCAAAAATCAATAATAACTAAATCTGAAAATAACATAATTAAAGGATCCTATTTATAGAACCTTAAAATATATATCTACTAGGAAATAAAATCTCATTAGAAAATAGAATCTCAATCCTAGTTTAACTGGAAAATAAAATCTCATTAAGAAATAAAATCTTAATCTTAGTTTAACTAGAGAATACAAAAAATAAATCATAAACCAAATAATAACTATTAATTAGGAAAACAACTCAAATTAAGATTATTCACAATTTAAGAAGTCAAAATCTCTAATTTATTAAAATCCTTAAAATCTAATTAAAATTCCTAGTTTTATTCTCAATTTTAATCTAATGAGTCTTACATCAGGTATATTTTGTTCTTTGACACCAAGCATCTTGACTTAATACAATCTAGTTGCGTACGTACCTTAAGCATCTTGCGATTTCTGACTTGCAATCATAGTAGCCACAAACCCGAAAGACATAGAGAAAGATGATAAGTGGCGGGGAAATATAATCATCTTCAGACTGCATGGCCTTCCTTGCACTCTGCTCAGCTCCATTTCTGAATAGCCCAACCGTTACGAATCTGTTTGTTGCATTTGAGTCCTAGTGTATCCATGTGAAACTCCAGGCGTCCTCTGTTTAAGAAGTAACAATGGTCAAAATGGCATTACGTGGTTATTGGTTTTGAATTCCCCTGTAGCAAATGCGTTGCATTTGATAAACCTTGTAATGTTGTTTTCTCCTAGCTAGAGAACGTGGAGTTGTTTCTGATTTTAAGATCAAGTCGTCCTTCTCTATCATGCAAAGTTTGAGAGTTTCCACTCGATTTTTTCCCCTAAGTTTGCCTTGTGAACTGGCATAAAATTCTCTTCTGAGTTGAACATCTCAAATGTTCTTAGAAAGAGAACCATTATGCTAAATCCTATCTCCTTATTATGGAGAAAACTTTAAACCCTTGCTCACAACGGCAGGCAAAGGGATCACTTGAGTCATATAATACAAGCAATATTACATTTGCAAACTTCTTTAACAAATTTGTCCCAATTGATCTGTTGATTGCGAACATTGTCCCCCTAATTGCTACTCAGTTTCCTCCTGATATTAGGTCAAACCTCAAGGGTGGTTTTTGGTGTCATGCCATGAAGAAACTGTTGGTTTTCGTTTTAAATGAATTAAGCAGTCGAAATGGTAACAATTTGATTATTTTGACTAAGTCAATGAATAAGGACTCAAGCTTTCTTCTTTGCAGCTTCCTATCTCCCTCATTTCTCAGAAAATAGCAAAAGTAATCGTGATCTGTACATATGTAATAACATCCTCAGGCTGCATATTATATAATTATTGAGTCTTCCACAGAAATAAATTGCCGCTTTCAATGAAACTCTGAGTAGGGAAGGGACAATCTTTTGTCATTATTTTTGGTACAGCTGTTTGCATATATATATATATATATACACACATGTGTGTGTGTAATAAAGTGGAACTTTTAGAAAGGTTGTATATGCATTGCATGTGGACAAAACAGGATTACTTTTTATTAATTATTAATCACAAGTAGGCAAATAATTAAGTATTAAACATTATATTGTTTCAACCAGCTACTTAATTTAATGTGAAATGGGATGCCATCTTTTATTATATCAATTGCTTCCACTTGAAAAAGTAATTAAGTAAATGAATAATCGAGTCCATCAAATTCAAAGTATTAAACATTATATTGTAACCGTTTCACTCGGTAGTAGGTGGAAAGTGTTCTGTCATCAAATAAGATTATACCGTCATCTCCACACCGGAGAACCGTTGGATTGATCAAATTGGTTTAAATTATTCCTAATTTTTAGGTTGAAATGTATTATTCCCTTTTTTATTTTGAACAAAATTAAATTTACAAAATTTTTATTAATCTTGTAATTCTTTATATAAATTCATATATAACTACATTACACGCGAAATGAACAAGTTAATTAACAGTATAGTTAAAAATATTATCTGAAACTTCCGGAAGACTCAGCCTTCAACTTGCTGCCATTTTCTCGGAAACTTCCAGTGCTAGGCTGGTAGACACATCCTTTACTCAAAAATAATCCTCTTTGGCGGCTTGTTTTCTGTGAGATCGATATTTCTTATATTCGTCTTGAAAACTTCTGAAAATTGATTTTCTTCTTTGTTACTCATTCATTCTTTCTCTATTCTTAGTTCTATAAAATGTTCTTAATTGCCTTTCATAATTAGTTAAAACAGTTTACTTCTGTGAACTCAAATGGACCAACTAGTTTATTATGACTGGCAAACATATATGTTATTTCTTCCCCAGCAAGAGCTTTCCTCTTTATAATTTCTTTTGATCAAGTGCTTGCTTAATCCGATAATATTAGACATGGGAAATGTTTGCTCAGTCTCATTCCCGTGCGATGCTATTTTCTCTCGTGGCCTAGATTATACTGTTAGCAAAGCAAAGTGTATAAGCGGGCTCCAAGATAACCTTGAAGCTTTGCCAATTGAATTGCAAAAACTAATTGAAGCGAGGAATGATGTGATAAGGAAGGTTGCCCTTGCTGAACAAAAGCTATTGAAACGGACGAATCAAGTGGAAGGGTGGCTTTCCAGGGTGCAAGCTGTGGAAGCTCAAGTTGGAGAACTACTTCAAGTTAAATCTCAAGAAGTTGAGAAATTTTGTCTTGGAGGCTACTGTTCCAAGAATTGCAAGTCAAGCTACAAGTTCGGGAAACAAGTGGCTAAGATGCTCCAAGCTGTGGCTGCTTTACAGGGTGAAGGAGCTTTTGAAGTGGTAGCTGAGAAAGTACCTGAAGCTGTGGTGGATGAAAGACCAGTTGAGCCGACAATAGTTGGCCTGGAATCAACATTTGACAAAGTTTGGAGATGCCTTCTAGAAGAACAACCAGCAATCATTGGCCTATATGGCATGGGGGGTGTTGGAAAAACTACCTTGTTGGCCCAAATCAACAACAAGTTATGTGATACTCCCAACGATTTTAATCTTGTGATTTGGGTAGTAGTGTCAAAAGATTTGCAACTTGAGAAGATACAGGAGACAATAGGGGAAAAACTAGGTCTGTTTGATGATTTACGGAAGAGAAGAACTCTTGAAAAGAAAGCATTGGACATCTTCAAAATTTTATCCAAGAAGAAGTTTGTATTATTATTAGATGATGTATGGGAGAGGGTAGACTTAACCAAAGTGGGTGTCCCTCTTCCTAACTCAAGAGTTGCTTCCAAGGTATTCTTCACTACTCGATCTCTTGATGTTTGTGGCTTTATGGAAGCTTACAAGAAGTTTAAAGTAGAATGTTTGGGAGAAGAAGAAGCTTGGAAATTGTTTCAAAAGAAGGTGGGGGAAAACACTCTCGGCTGTCATCCCGATATTCTTGATTTAGCAAAACTTGTGGCCAAAGAGTGTTGTGGTCTACCACTTGCACTAATTACCATTGGTCGAGCCATGTCTTGTAAAACAACACCTGCAGAGTGGAGGGATGCAATTCAGGTGTTAAGGAGATCAGCCTCTGAATTTTCAGGTATGGAGGACAAAGTTTATTCTCTTTTAAAGTATAGTTATGATAGTTTACCCAACGACAAAATTAGATCATGTCTCCTACATTGTAGCTTATTTCCTGAAGACTTCCAAATTTCAAAATCATATTTGATAGATTATTGGCTTTGTGAGGGATTTTTTGGTGAATATGATGGAAGTCTAGCACAAGATCAAGGGTATTCCATTATTGGGGTCCTTGTTCGTGCATGCTTATTAGAAGAATCAAAAGGAGGAGCACATTGTGTAAGAATGCATGATGTAATTCGTGACATGGCTTTATGGATAGCATTAAATATTCAGAAGGAGAAAGAAAATTTTTTTGTGCGTGCAGGCGTTGGATTGGCCGAAGCACCTAAGATTGAAGAATGGCAAAGCCTAAGAAGGATATCCTTGATGAGGAATAAGATTGAGAATTTGTTAGAGTGCCCCACATGTCCTAATCTTCTAACTTTGCTTGTCAATCTTAATTCCTTGAAGAAAATCAGAAGCGACTTCTTTGAGAATATGCCTTCCCTCAAAGTTTTATGCCTAGATGAGAATCCCCTAACTGAATTACCCTTGAGTATTCAGAAACTAGGTTCATTACAATTTCTTGACTTATCATTCACCAAAATAAAAGAGTTGCCAATAGAGTTAAAATCCTTAATAAATCTTAAATGTTTGGGCTTGGACTATACATATGACCTCCATATTATCCCGCAAGGCCTGATATCAAGTTTTTCGAAGTTAAATATATTGAGAATGTTCAGCTGTAGTGTTGATGTTACTGATGAAGAAATTGCAGAAGATAGTATTTTATTTGGTGATGGTGAATTATTGGTAGAGGAAATGCTTCGTGCGAAATTTTTAAATAAGCTGACCATCACCCTAAGGAGTTTTAAAGCTCTTCAAAGATTTTTGAGCTCTGATAAGTTGCAGAGTTGTACAGAAGAGTTAAGCCTACTCTTCGAAGATTCAAAACTGCTTAACGTCTCCTCTTTAGTTAAACTCAAGCATCTTTATATATTGCATATTAGAAAGTGCAAATATTTGGAAGAGTTGAGGATTGACCATGTAACTCTAGAATTTCATAGTTTTCACAGCCTTAGATTTGTTGTAATAGAACATTGCTCCAAACTGAGAGACTTGACGTGGATTGTCTTTATTAAAAACCTCGATTATCTTAGGATTGTTGCTTGTAATGAGATGGAAGGAATAATAAGTGTTGGAAGACTGGGTGAAGTTCCAGAGGCGATGGAAAGTCTAAAACCTTTTGGAAACCTTGGAGAGCTTGTTTTAAGGGAATTACTAAATCTGAAGAGCATCAGCCAGAAGGCTTTGACTTTTCCACATCTGAGGACAATTTATGTTGATGATTGCCCAAAACTCAAGAAGCTACCACTCAATTCTAATAGCACAAGCCAAGGTACCATCGAAATTCGAGGAGAGGAACAGTGGTGGGAAGAGCTGCAATGGGAGGATGAAGACACTAAAAATGTTTATTTTCCTTGTTTCAAATCTCTTTGACATTGGAAGTCATAGGTACGCTTTCCATTTAGTACATACTTTCTTGTTTCTTCCATTCTTGCATGCTAGAACTGTAACCCCTTTTTTTTAGTTCTTACATTTGTGAGCGTAAAATTTTGATTACACTTTATTTAAATTTGGAAAGATTAGAATTATCATGTCAAATACAGTCATAGTTGTTTCGCATATTGTTAGGAATCATGTGATATCCTTCCTTTGCTTCTTAGTTCAACCACCAGTGGCTTTGCTCTCCAATTACTTTTGACCTCGAGAAACAGAGTTGCATTTGAGGTTTGATCTCCTTGTTTTCAGAGGTTTGATCTCTCTTTTATTATCATCTCTTCAATACACTGAATCATTAGTTTACATACAATTGAAATAATTTTAAATTATTGATGGTTGACTTGATTGGATAACTACTGCACCATAAAACACTCTAAAATCATGAATGATTAATTCTCAGCAGAACACAACAACATCAGAGCTGATGCTATAAAAACATACAAGGGCAATGAAGTGCAAAAGTTCAGCCGGTGAAAGTACTTGTGCCAACAAGTTAATCAACTACTCACTTCTCCAGAGCCAGAAGCAAGAAAATTGATGCCATGCAACTTCAAGGGCAGTTTGAAGTTCCTGAGGCGCACTTTAGCAATACTAACTCCTTCAGCTTCAGTTTTCATATCAATCTTGGCATGAAGAATGAATCTTCAGCTGTTAAATAGTGTAGCTGTATATAATGACATGGAGAAAATGATATGTGGTGAGGAGAGATAATGATCTTTACATTGTATGCCTTCCCTGCACTCTCCTGTGCTTCATTCATGAGTAGGCCATAACTTAATTGAGGAAACGTATGTGTAAGAATCATTTGGTTGCATTTATGTCCTAATCCAGACTCCAGAGGTAGAAATAGCTGTATCCAGGTCGATTTGGAATGAGAGAGTCCTCTGTTTAGGTAACAAAGGCCAAATTGGCATTGCCTTCATTGAATTTGAACCCCTCTTGACCGTGTCTTAATACTGGAAATTGCATTTTTAAAAACTTGGCAGTGTTTCTTTTCCCCAGCGAATATCATTGTTTTCTATTTTGAGATCAAGTCTGTACTCCTTTATCAGGCATAGTTTGAAAGTTGCCACCAGGATTGTTTTTTCTTGTTTTAGTATACCTTGCGAGCTGGGATTAAATTCTCATTTGAACGCCTCAAAATGTTTATAGAAGCAGAACCAGTGTTGTGCATGCTATCTCCTTTTAATTTTGCAGAAAGCTCATGTCCCTTGCCTACCACGGGTATTGAATTTGAATGCCAAATGTTTAGCAGTGATATATTAATAAGATAGGAAACATGATCTGGATTGTACAAGTGACCTCTTTGTATATTTCATATTATATAACATGAGGATACTCTGCACAAGAAAATACTAAAATCCTCAATCGAGGGAAGAACAAAAAGGATAAAGCGAGGAATAATATTTACAAAAAATTAATCTTACACCTTCGCATGGTTAGTTATTCACTTATTCTTGCTTTTCTGCTACATCGTGAACCCTATTTAATGACTCCTCAAAAGCTTGCAGCGCAGCTTTGTAATGCTCCAGAGATATCACTCCCTCCTCCACAACTTGCAAGGCAGTTTTATATAACTGATTAAACCAAACAACTCGGTCAATAGCATCAACATTATTGGAAACATGATCTGGAATATACAAGCGTTTGTAATCCTTCTTCCACCGTGACAAAATGTACTTTGAAGGGATCTCCTCCACACCATTAAAGTTAAGCACACACAAAGTGTGCCGGCACAAATACCCATAAAAGTTGAAGCAGCTGCAAATGCAACGAACTTCACCAGCTGTTCTATTGTAAAGGACTTCATAATCCCTAATTTCCCTCCTATTACCTTCCCCCAAAACACGCTCCTTGACCAAGAATATTACGATTGGCCCATCCACATGTAATTGTGTGGTACTAAAACAGGAATACATCTCCTCCACCTCAAACTGAAACTTCTTGAATATCTCTCTGGTGTATATTTTGGAAAGCTGTAACTCAAATGGACATCTTGTTTTCAATGTAGGGCTCAAGTTTCTTGACTCAATATCCGCAAGATTTTCCTCCTTGTGCTTCTTTTGTAGAGCTAATTCATACTTATCAAGAAATTCTTTCAAAGGAGTTTGCTTATGAACGTATCTGTCAAAAAATGGATTAAGAATATCACCTAGCTGTGTAGCACACATTCCAGCAAAGAAAGTATCTTTTAAATAAACTGGCACCCAATGAACTCGGTCTTCATACAAAGATCGTAGCCACTCATGATCAACAATTCCAAAGCACTGGACCATAAATCCCCATGCTGCTTCAAATTCAATCACTTTCAGGGATTCGTAAACTGCTTTAACAAGTGCCTTTCTAATGGCATCATAGTTGCGCAACCCTCCCAGTTTTTCAGGAACTCTTTTCATGATGTGTGACAAACCGAAACGATGATGAGCTCTCGGAAACACCTCCATAATTGCACTCTGTAACACCTTGCACCTGTCAGTGATGATAGTTTGCGGAGAGCGTCCTGACGCACTGGTAAGCCATGCTTTGAACAACCAGATATATGACTCAGTTGTCTCACCTGCAAGCAGGCCACAACCCAGCAACACAGACTGGCCGTGGTGATTTATTCCAACGAATGCCACTAGTGGGATTTCATATTTACTTGACAAATAAGTGTTGTCCACATAGATAACATCGCTGAAGTAACCACATGAGGCCCTTGACCTACCATCAATCCAGAACACATTCTTCAAATGCCCTTCGTCATTGAGATCCATCAAGTATAAGAAGTTTGGATTGGTCAATTGCATTCGGCAGAGGTAGTTATAGATGGCTTGTGAATCGCCTTTTTTAAAGTTCAGCTGATTGGGATGAGGAGAAAAATTCCTCACTTCTCTTTCATTTGAGTTTGAGTTCCCATTTCCCCCTGCATCTATTACAAGTGCTCGGTACAACTTTACCGTTCGTCCTTCTCCATCAGAACTCGACTGCGACTTCCGTCTGGTTCCAGTGCCCATCTTCTTTATTGATCTGTAGATCTTAGCACCTAATATGTGGTTGTGTTCAAGGGTAACTTCAAGTACCCTCCACCTTTTGGAATCTACTAACCTCATTCTTATCATGGCAGGACAACCAGTTCTTGTTTCTCTTCTTAGACGGTTTACATCTTTAATTCTTTTGAAACCCTGACTGCTGCAACAAAGTACTGCACCATACTTCTCTCTACTATTCCGCTTGAACCACGAATTCTTCACCCTAACACGGAAACCCACTTCTTTAGCATAGCAATTATAATAGTTGTAAGCATCATCATATGATTCAAACTCCATCCCTACAGCTGGAGCAACAAATTCCTTTTTTTCATCAACCAAATCATTCTGGCCATCAAATACGGTTTTTTCGCCATCTCTTTCTTTCTGACTCTCACCACATTCACC
Source organism: Boswellia sacra (assembly GCA_013180625.2). Taxonomy (NCBI): domain Eukaryota; kingdom Viridiplantae; phylum Streptophyta; class Magnoliopsida; order Sapindales; family Burseraceae; genus Boswellia; species Boswellia sacra. Next base: position 85,482 of record SNVD02009164.1, on the reverse strand, counting down.
ATCAGTTAATTGCTCACTGCTAAGAGGAGCTTCTTCCATCTGTGAGGCCAAAAACTCATATTATACACATGCCACTAATATTCCAAAAATATAATTTGGCATGAGATCAGCTACATATTGAACCGAACCCACATACAAGAACAATATTACCTATCCAAGATGGAAACTCATTTCATGCTAACTTTGAGAAACACATATACACGCAAATGAAACAGGATGTACATAAATAAACAAATGATGTTAAGATACTCAATTTAGGTTTCGAGGTATAAAGAAATCTTGTCATCTAAATAAACTGGATTTGGAAGTCACTTCCAACATGATATTCACATTCACTTTAAACTCATCCATATAAAGAAGATGCGTAATTATTTAACACTTGAGAATCTTTCAACATGCTAAGCAGCAAGAGTTTCAAAAACTCTCAAAGACCATCCAATTTTCCCATTCCAGATATTCAATTTTCCAGTACATCACCCAAAGAAAACAAATACATTAGTTGACTATGTAACTTCCCTTTCACAACATTGTTCAAAATCATGTTTCAAACAATGAATTTTACTCAGTGCCAGCAGCATGACTCAATCTAAAAAGAATTCTATTATGCACAACATGAACTGCACATTTCAAAAAGGTTTAAAAATTACAATAATCACTTCCATTCAAAGAAATATGTGTTTTGAGTTTGAATGAGTGCATATGGCTTGAAACAACAATTTAGTTGATACATCACTTAACTCTTTCTGTTGTCCAAATTTTATCTCCGAACAGACACAAGCTTTATTCATTTTATTAATCAATTTTCTACTCCAAACTTTTTCAATTTACAACATAACACCAAATAAGTAACAACTATACATAAAGAAAGACTAATTCAATCGAGAGATTGCAGTATTCTGATTGCTGAGAAAATGAAGTAATAAAAAGACTTTGAATTTCAGTTCTTATCTTTGCTTTCTCCTTCACTTTCTAGGCAATCAAACAGCGAATTAAAGAAAATTTAGTTCTTAGAATCAAAGCGAAGTACGAGAGAAATTGGAGGTACTTACGGCGGCGTTTTGGTGAGGGAGTTGGATCCGACGAGGAGGATCCGATGACCCGACAGATCACGGTGTCTGACTAAGAAGCGGCGATTGTTTGTTTGGTGGTGATAAAAAGGGCTGCGAGCTCGACGGGTGAGTTTAGTGTTCCCTGCTTAGGTTTCTGTACAGTTCTTTTTTTACATAATATCATCCAGTTCACTATGTGATTGTGCCATGTCAGCATCCCAATGGATTATTCGCTGCGTTTTTCTTTTCTTCTTCTACGGAATAATTTTTTAAAAACAATTAAAAAAAATATTTTCTCATTTTTCTAGAGTGATGATATTTTTTAGAATGATATCTTCTTTTATGAGGGGAATAATTTAAAAAAAAAAGATTTTTCTTTATTTTACGATAAACAATCTTTAAAAAAATATTCACAGTTTTTAAGGTAATAAACTTTTTTTGAAAAAAAGCTATTTTAATTTTTGTGAAAAATTAATAATTTTTTAGGGAACATGTTTTCTTTTTTTTATTTTTTAAATATTCATGTAAAGTATTCAGACTCTATGTATTATAGCAAGAATTAATCGACAAGTATATAGCAAAAAAAAAAAAAAAAATCATTTTCCTACGATATTTCTCAATTAATATTGTGTTTTAGATGAACTTGGATATACTCCAACTACCATCGACTGCCTTTTGAACAATAAATTCGAAGAGGATCTTGTTTCATGTTGTTAGTGTCAAACGAAGTTGGCTTAAACTTCTCATGTCTGAAAATTTCAGAATGCAGTTTAAAGGAACAAAATTTCAATTCGGAGATGTAAAAATTCTTCAAATAACAAGATGGAGCTTAAGCAATTTGTTCTGCGATTGAAAGTACCGTATAGTCCTGCAAATGAAGATTTGGTTAACTAAAAGGTTAAGCCAATAGATCAACACATTCCTCAGTTGTTATAGCATTCCCAGGGATCAGGCAACCTTTTACACATTGGAAGCGTGTTGGGTGTGCCACAGGGTATTGCGCTATTTACTACATTGTATTAAATAGCGCAATACCTGTGTTTAGTTGTAATTCAGCATTAATAAATAATAAATCCTTAATACAATAAATAGTTGCACCAAACACAATATCATTTTTGCATAACACTATTTTTTATACTATACAACACAATGTAATGTAATACAGTACAACACTATATTGTACATTGTAGCACACCAAAAACACCCTGGGTGTCCTTTAGGGGCACAATCAAGGTCTTCCAATATTCATTCAACCCATTTCTTCCAAACTTCTTATCCAACAATCTCCAAACCTCCAAGTAATTAGACAGAATAGAACCATAGAAAATGGAGAAATCAGGTTTCAAAGAAACAGGAACACAAAAAACTTTCCTGCCCAAACAAAGCCTTTGATAATTGTTTGATTACTAATTGAGCAATACAAAATCAATACATTTATAACGCTAATCGCTATCAGTGAGTTGCTCTACAGCAAAGGTTACAGTGTGACATGCAAGGGAGAAAACTAAATGCTACAAAAGAATCAAATACAATAATGCATCACCATTATAAATATTATACATGCTTGTCAGCTACAAGGCGGACCTTATTCAGAGATTCCTTAAATGCTTGCCATGCAACCATATAATGATCTTGAGAAGACATTCCTTCCCCAACAACTTGCATTGCTCGTCTGTACAAATGATCAAACCACTGGACTGGGTTAGTGATATCGAAATTATTAGACCCAAGATCTGGCACATATTGGCGTTTAAAATCTTTCCTCCATCGTGGTAAAATATACTGATACGGAATTTCCTCCACACCATTATAGTTAAGAATACTTAATGCGTGTCGGCATAGATAACCATTGAAGTTAAAGCAACTGCAAATGCATCGAACTTCCATTCCTGCTTTATCATACATGACTTCGATATTCCTAACAGTAGCCAAATTTCCCTCACCCTCACGTTCTTTAATGATGTATGTTACAATTGGTCCAGAAGTATGAACTTGTGTTATGCTAAAACAAGAGGACATCATCATAACCTCGTCCTGGAACTTCCTGAATATCTCATTTGTATATATTTTAGAAACCTGCAATGCATAATAGGACTCTCTGCTCAGAACGGGGCTTGAGTTTCTTGCTTCAAAATCATCAAGTGCTTCCTTTTGACGCTTCTTTTGTAAAACTAATTCATAGATGTCAAAGAACTCTTTCAAAGAAGTTTGTCGAAAAACAAAACCATCAAAAAATGGGCTCAAGAATTCACCCCTCCGGAAAGTGGACATTCCAGCAAAAAAAGTGTCTTTTGAATAAACTGGAGCCCACCGTTCTCGATCTTCAAATAATGCTCGGAGCCACTCATGATCCGCAATTCCAAATCGCCGGGTCATGTCTTCCCAGGCCATTTCAAATTCGTCCACCTTTGTAGAATCATAGACTGTACTACTCAATACCATTTGAAATGCCTCAAGGTCCAGATAATCTCGCAATTTTTCAAGAATGCTTTGCATGACATGTGACAAACAGAGACGATGGTGAGCCCTGGGAAATACCTCTGCAATTGCACTTTGCATAACCTTACACTGGCCTGTAATAATAGTTTGTGGAGGGCGACCTAACATGCAAGTAAGCCATGCCCTAAATAACCAAATATATGTTTCAAATGACTCCTCTGCAAGCAGACCACAACCCAACAAAACAGACTGCCCATGGTGATTTACCCCAACAAATGCTAGGAGTGGAATCTCATATTTGTTTGACAAGCATGTCGTATCAAATGCAACCACATCACCAAAAAAGCTATATGCAGCCCTTGACCTAGAATCTATCCAAAAAACATTCCGCAAATACCCTTCATCATTGAGATCCATCAAGTACACAAAATTTGGATCAGTTAGTTGAACCCGAGAGAAATAATTATAAATGACCTGTGCATCACCCTTATTAAGCTTCAAGCGTTTGGACCGATCTACAAAATTACTAACTTCTCCTTCGTTAGAGTTTGACCTTCCACAACCAACTGAATCTAAGACAGGTGTTCGATACAACTTGATTGTTCGTACCTCTACATCAACAGTTGGCTCCACCTTTCTTTTACTCCCAGCCTCCATCTTCTTATGTGACTTAGAATTTTGAGCTCTCTCAGGATCAAATAAGTGATTGTGCTCAAGTTTGACTTCATCTACCCTCCACCTGTTAGATTCCACCAGCCTTAACCTTATCATTGCAAGGCAACCGGTTCTGGTTTCCTTCCTACGGCTGTTTGCTTCTTTAATTGTTTTAAAACCCTCACAGTTGCAACAAAGCACCGCACCACGTTTCTCTTTGCTGTTACGTTTTGTCCATGATGATTTTACCCTGATAGCAAATCCTAGTTCCTTGGCATAGCAATTGTAATAATTGTAAGCATCATCATAGGACTCAAACTCCATGCCCACAACTGGTGGGGGATATTCGTTCCCTTGAGATGTATCATTTTGACCATTAATTAAAGATCTATCATCTCTGACATTTTCACGGCCATTACTTCCAGTGCCAAGGATTTGCTTGCTGTCATTCTCAAGCTCATTTCCTTCTATCTCGAGGCCATCACTTTCTATCTCAAGTTCATTGCCCTCAATATCCAGGTCATCGCCTTCAAGATCAAGGTCATTTCCATCAATCCCTAGGTCACTGCCTTCAATCTCAAGGTCATTGCCTTCATCATCAAGCAGTTGCTCACTGTTTTGGGAGCCTTCTTCTATCTGAAATATAAAATAAAGAATCAAATATTAATAATTTTGAGTTAAGTAGATAGCAATCCAAGCAAACTGAAAAGATCCTTAAAGCAACAAATTATTCCAAATCTCAACAGAAATAAGGTCAGAGAAATATAGCAAAGAATCATTTTCTTATAACATTAATTGTTCTGCTAATCTGTCAGCCCCTGCTTCTAACACCCAATCTCTATCATTTCAGCAGAAATCTGATTTTAATTCCAAAAAATCTTTTTCATCATCTTTATGATTATCCATTGCTCTGGCATTTCCATATGCACAAACCTCACCAAGATTGTGAGATCCATTTTACCAACTTCTCTTCAAGTAATTCCAAACTCTCATTGACACTCGAAGGTTGCGTCATCCTAGCTAGCTGATCTACTGTTCCAAAATCCCTCTAGTTCATTGCAAAGCCATTTCCATAATATGAAAATCCTCAACTGAGACCTGCCATCATGATTGGTATATCAATCAAACTTCTCAAATCTCTTAGCGTAGAAAACAAAGCCTATTTCTAGTCAAATTGACGTTCAGAAACCTGAAAACATTGTAAATGCTACGATCACACAATCCAAGGTGACAGGTAAAGAATTACAGTCATGACCACCCACAAATATCCCACTCCATAGCTTCACTCAATTTAAACATTCAACATTTATCCCACTCAAACTAACAACTAAATCTGAGAAATTTCCACCCAACATCATACATCCATCCACATTAAAAATCCTCAATTATTTCACCATTTTTAATCATTTGTCATCTATTCCATTTGATTTAACAACTAAATGCCACCTACACAAAATAAAGATAAAACCAAACTCAACCAACAAATATAACTTGAAGATAGCAGTAAAAAGCTAAAAGTTGATGACTTATCCCGGTCCCATCAAACGCTGCCTCGTTAAGAAAAACCCTCAGTTATATAACAAGAACTTGATCAATCAGCAGTCATTGATCTTCCTCACACATAAACCCAGAATCATCTTATTCCAAAATCCAAACACCCAAAACACTCAATTTAAACACACTTTTAACACACAAACAACGATCCAAAATTCTCTAATTAGTCCCTAAACCTATGCTTAAACATTAAAAAAATATAAACTTTAAACTCAAATATCTTCTTTAATTAATTTATATTTCCATTAATCCACAATTGAAAGCAATACCAAATTTTGAAGATTACAAAAACAACAGATATTACAATCTCACATATCGAAACATGAGAAATCAAAGCAACAGAGAAGAAAGTAGAGGAGATCAAAAGGCGACATACCATGATGTCGAGGTTAGGGTTGGGTGACAGCGCATCGCCGCCGGGAGAAAACGTGTTATCGCCTGTCATGCTTCACTCGCGGTCTGTCCAAGTCTGAACCTTCACTTTCGCCCTATGCAGTCAATTTCATGTTTTGTTCGGTTTAGCCCTCCTGTTTTCGTCTAATTTAAAATTGGGGAATGTAAATGCAATGTATATTGTTGAAGGTTGAGGAGGGGCTTTTTTGACAATTAACGTGGACGATGATTATCGAATATTCAAAGAAAAAGTCGTGAAAAATACTGTTTGTTTACATTGACGAACGAAGTATTTTCAGAAATATATATTTATAAATATATTAAAATTAATAATATTATTATTATTTTAAAATTTAAAAAAATTTAAAATTATTTTTAAAACAAAAACACAAAATAAACAGATAAATACAACTCGATTAATAATTATCTCTTGGATCCTCGAAAGAAACACTCACCTGTACTAGCATTCGAGTAAAGCATCCAAATCTCTTAGATAATAATACGCGGTGCAACCGTATGTCGGATGATTTTTCCTCGTAAAAATTTATTATATTTCTCATTGATAGTTTCGGATTGATCAACTACATTCTTGCAGGATGCCGCGCGTGGGTTGAAGAGCGTGGGCTTTCAAACACAAAACACATGAACCACAAATTTTAGAAGAGTTTAGTTAATACAGTTAAAAAACCGCCACCACTCTTCTACTCTTTACTCTCCCTCCCACCACCACCACCACTCAAAAAGACTAATGGCTTGGACTCTCCTCTCTCCGCCTTCGCCTCTCGCTCTCCCAATCTCCTCCACCGTTGCCACGACCACCACCGCCACAGCCACCATTAGGTGCTATGGATATTGGAGACGCTTTGAGAGAAAGAGAGGAACAAGAATCATAACAAATGCTAGTGAAGGTGAAAGTAAAAGCACAGAGAGCGAAGACACGCCTGCTTTCAACCCTTTTGGCTTTGTCACTGATAATCCATCTAGCCGAAACGCCATCCAGCTCCCTGAAAGTCCCGCTGAAGATGGAAATGTCGGCCAAATGCTTTATGTAAGTTACCGATTGATCGTGTCTTGGAGTTTTTTACTAGTCAAAGTGGCGTCAGTGGTGTCGGTGATAATTTGCTTTTGCCGTTAATTGTAATGCTTAAGATGTACTTACTCTACAATCTTTATAACAATTTTTGTTTCTTTATTTAAATGGGTTCCAAGAGCAGAATCACAGAAAAATTAACATTAAAGTTAAGAATTTTGAGTTCTAATATTTGGTCCAAAACCTTCAAGTCAAGCGGTAACTTAACGGAGTATTAAAGTCAAAACGGCCTAGTAGTTGTGTGTTCGAATCTTCTTAGTATCGATTAAAAGAAAACTTGGTTGTGAAGGAGGAAAGTTAAGTTTTTAGGAAGGTGGTAATTTAACATTGTGTTTTCAGCTTTCAGAAAAGTGATGACTTAAATGGAGCTTTTCAATTTAAATCGATTTTCTAGTTTCTGTACGGTATTATATGTTTCAACTCTACATATTTTCATACAAAAGATGTGTGTATCTCTTTGAATGCTTTCATATAGTTTCAGTTTTGGAATGGGCGCTGTATGTTTAGAATAATTGGATAATTATCTGTTCTTTTTAATTTTAGAGGATAGAGGATAAGGGAAAGGAGTATGGCTCATACATCAAATCGGGGAAGTTGAGATGGTTTGTGAGGGAGACTGGTATTCAAACTTTTCTCTAATGATATGTTAATTCCATTCCTTCAGCATAAAGTTTTAACAGTTTGAGTTTGATTGCAGGATCCCCTGAGAGCAGACGTGGAACAATTGTCTTCCTCCATGGGGCTCCAACACAATCATATAGCTATAGAAATGTCATGTCTCAGGTTGTGTAATTTTCTTCTGAAAATTGTGAGATGAATTGTATTTATTGGCATAAATTTATAACTTCACTTGTTAGGCATGCATATCCTCAACTAATGATAAGGTTAATCAATTTTAGAAACAAAATTGAGGCCTAGAAATTGAAATGCATGATTAGTCGAAAGCTGAAACATGCAGTAGCCAAAACCCGCAAAGGGACACTCCTCATGTAATCCTTTCAATATGTTCAATTAGTGGAGCAGCTAAACTTGGAATATTAGAATCTTTTACCTATATTTACAATTTGACTTCTAAAATTTTGAGATCTTTAAGCTCGTTTTGATATCATGTAATATACCATTTGATAGATGATTGTTATTTTTAGTATATCGTCTTGTGTTCACAAATAAAACTTCTTCAATTTTCACTACTGTGTTGCTTGAATAAGCTGCTAAATTGTTCAAATTCCAAATCCGTTGCATTGTTAAGAATATTAGGGATTATCTCACACACACTGTGAATACTGCTTTAACTGACTTTTAGATTACTGCTGCATTTACTGATTGAACATTCTCTTCATTGTCCTTAGTAGATGTCAGATTCTGGATTCCACTGCCTTGCGCCTGATTGGATAGGGTTTGGTTTTAGTGACAAACCACAGCCAGGATATGGTTTTGATTATACAGGTTTCCATGCATTGTGGAAACATTAATCCATCCATAATACAACTTTTTTCGTCTTCTAAAAGACTCACATTTCTTAACTTTTTTTTTTTTTTTTTTTTTTGTTACAGAGAAGGAATTCCATGAAGCGTTTGATAATTTGCTTGAGAAGCTGGAGGTCAAAACTCCTTTCTTTCTAGTTGTTCAGGTATGAACAAATTATAGCAGTGACTTAATGTGAACCATCTATATAAATGATACATTTTTATATGAAACTTGATTACTACCAGAGACATCTTATATTTAAATTGTAATAGCTGTAAAGAGTTATGTACCAATTTTATATACTGTTGCACTGAAAACACAAGTTTAACTTCTGCTTGCCACTTCTCTTGAAGGGGTTTCTTGTAGGTTCATATGGATTGACTTGGGCATTGAAAAATGAAAGCAAGATATCTAAGCTCGCAATTCTGAATAGTCCACTCACAGTTTCATCTCCCACTCCTGGACTCTTTCAGCAGCTAAGGTTCCCTTCGAATCATACATTAAGATGAATGTCAAATAATTAGGATCTGGTAACACGTACAACCACTAGTTATGCCTTTAATTTTCATTTATAGCCTTCTAGATAATTCAATTGTGTATCATTTGATTCTTGTCTAATCTTCACTTTTTACATCATAAAAGACTTAGTTCAAACTGTTAATGGTGGAAGTTCCTGATGGACAACAAGTGTAAATTATTAATTAGTTAAATATCTTCTATTTTGAGGGCAATGGAAATCCAGTTACCAGTGCCTAACATAGTCATGGTTGTTTATTTGATTCTGGGTATCCCATGTACCATTTTCATTTTGTTATGTTTTTGTTTTCCAGAATCCCTCTCTTTGGTGAATTTACTTGTCAGAATGCTGTCATGGCTGAGCGCTTTATTGAAGCAGGTAGCGCGTATGTATCCAAAGTGTATCTACTTGAGTAACTAGATGCATCAGATAAATCTTCCATGCTCCTTTAGATTTTGCAAAGATCATATCAGATAAAAAAAAAAATGAAAAGTATAATGTTGAGAGAAATTTTTAATTATAATCATAGTTTTTCAGAATTATTAATAGCAAGGGTTCTAGATTCACAAAGCTGAAAAATGTTTCATGCAAGGATGGTTCACATCATTTGAACTATAACATATTAATTTGTGTAGTAACACTTAGAGGAGTAGCTCTTACAAAACTGAGTAAACTAAAGCTTAATTACATGTGCCACAACTATTTTATTCTCTGCAAATGTACTTTATGCTTCTTTTTAAGCTTAGAAAAGTATTAGTAGCTTTAATCAAAATTTTGCACCATGTGAACACTTCATAATAATGTTGTGATGCATTCACATTAAGCAATTTTAGTGTGTAGAGAGCATAAATGTTTTTCTCATGAGCTTTGAATGTATAGGGGCATGTGGCATATCCATCAAATAGACAAATAGTATTCAGATATTGTGAATATGCTTCTACAGAAATAAATGAATTTCAGCATTGCTTATTAGTTTTGAATTACTAACTTCTTTATTTTCTTAGAATTTAGCAAAATTGGGTTTTGTATATACCATATCATAGAAATGTTTTGGTACATTTCTCTTACAAATTAATCTATTTTTTTACAGATATGTCTTGAAGCTCGAAAAAGCTGATGTATATCGGTTGCCATATTTGTCAAGCAGCGGACCTGGATTTGGTTTGTGACTCATTCTGCTTTTAGATTTGCCTGCAGAGATTAAAAGTGTCCTATATAAATATACGCTTAAGACTTTTTTGTTAGTGCAAGATGAAGACTAAGCAACTATCAGTTTAGTTAGTGATTCTCTTCCTTTTAGTGATGATTTATTACTTCATAGTAACAAATTTTTACATCTATCTGTTTTCATTTGTAACATCTTATGACGTTAGTTGATACATACTAGGACAGCAACATCCCAAAAACATATCTTTGATACATAGGCATAATCTTGTTATGTGAGAGACCTTTTCTTGAATGAAAAAGGTAATAGTTTTGCGGTACAAGTGCCACGTCTTGTTAGTATCTGAATGAGAAGCTGAGTGACGAGTATCAAATATTCCTCTATTTCAAGCATCTACTCATCCATCTTCGTGTCCTCCTATTTTATCACTCAGCTAGCTTGTTAATTTTACTGAACAAATATACATGTTCTATTTTGGTGTTTCAGCTCTGCTTGAAGCTGCAAGAAAAATTAATTTCTCAAACACCTTAACTCAAATAGCAGCTGGCTTTGCATCAGGAAGGTAGAGCTTTTCTAAATCTTTCTTTTCAAAGTTTATGAGCACACTGCACAAGGGAAAACCAGTACTGTGAACTATATATTAACATATTATGAACAATGAAACTTGTGGACTCCAGCTGGGACAAACCAGTGCTACTTGCCTGGGGAATAGCAGACAAGTATCTGCCTCAATCTGTGGCAGAAGAGTTCCAGAAAGGAAACCCTTCTGTGGTTAAGCTCAAGTTGATAGAAGGTGCTGGACATATGCCACAGGAAGACTGGTAATTAACAATCATCCATGTGCAATTCAACCGTTTTTTTTCTTTCTTTTGCGCTAAAATTTTGACCATTACAGGCCTGAGAAAGTTGTTGATGCTTTGAGACTATTTTTTTGAATTCAACACATGAACCAAAAAAATGTAATGTTTGATCAGAATGTTATTCGTGTAAAAGGTAAGAATAATGTCCTGCCAATTTTGAAAATCTTCAGTTTCTTTATGGTCTTTTTTTTTGGTTCAGTATGAGCAGTCAAATTCAATATCTAATTTGAAATTTCCTGCAGACATGGACATATTTACAATGAGTAGCTCCAACTGCCGTACCCAGCCGGTATCAAAAAAAAGAAGCTAGAAAAATTTGCGGCAATTGCATAAATGTGAATATTTGCCAAGCTTTTGTTCAAACAAGATAATATCAGTATCTGTTGCTTGATAAAGCTCCCATGTATAAATTAAAAAGTTCAACAATTTTAACCTAATGCCCTTTTGAGTGGCTAATTTTTTCACTTCCAATTATGCGATATTGGCTGTTGCTCTATGTCAAGTATAACTGAAATCAAATGCAGTTTTTCGGACATGGGTGTCATCTACATAAAGTGAACTTCAAAAAGCCTCTCCAACTTTTTTGAATCTTATCCATGGTTTTGAGGATTATTACTCGAGAATTGACTTCTCGTTAGAAAAATGTTGGGCTCCCATTTAGTCCGAACGAAAATGCTTTTGCAAATCTGCCTCTGAAATTTATAAAATTGAACCGACACTCAAATCCTGATCTACGCTAAAGAGACTAGGATAATTTCCACATTAGGATCCTTCCAAAATGATTGAACTTCCATCCGGTTTCATCTCATTTAACGACTAAACAAAAGTTACATACAATCACCAAAAGAAATTCCATTCATCCAAATATCAGAGTAGTTCAGTTTGTATTCACAGGAACTCATTAGCATGACCAGGAAAGATATCCATTGTATCAGGACAGACCTGGAGCCATGAGAAAAAGGCTACTCCATTCACACTGATTCACGAATTCAAAAAACAACATAACATTCCCAAAGTTCTTTCTTCCAAAATAGCAGCTGCTGTGCCGAACCTATTTCTGAAGCTCAGTAGCAACCTACTTTGCTTTCTTCTTTGGCTTCTTACTATTTTGACTAGCAAAATTTTTCGTAGATGTTTTCACGGCCTTAGTTTGTTTATTGTTTGTCACCTTTCCTGATTTCTTTTTTCGTGACTCAATAGCATCATCAACGTCATCGTCATCATCATCATCAGTGGCATCATCATCGTTGTTGTCATCGCTTTCTTTAGATTTTCTTTTGTTTGAAGACTTTTTACCTTGAACTACTGGCTTCTGCCCTCTCCTTGATACTGCTTTTGTTTTTCGTGATATATTGGCATTGTCATCATCATCTTCATCATCATTGGCATCATCACTGTCATTATCATTATCACTTTCTTTAGATTTTCTTTTCTTCAATGGCATTTTACCTTGACCTCCAGGTTTCTGCCGTTTCTTTGGCTTTACTTTTTCAGTAACCTCCTCTTCATCCCTTCCTGGTTCATCATCACTATTGTCTTCATCACCATTCCTGGCATTTTTTCTATTAGAAGTTTGCTTCTTTTCTTTAGCTCCAGCTTTTGCAACTTGCACTCCATTTAGCTTTTGTAACTCTGGTACAAAGGCTGTCGTCTGAGACCAGATATGCAAGCCAAACACATGAAATAGTTCAATACAGCATCAAAAATAACATAACATGAACAGGCCGGTTTCTAGAGCTACTCACCCTACCACCAACAGTGAGAAAATCAATTTTCTTCCCTGCCATTAAATAAAAGACTATCAATGTTCTATCCAAGGAAACCAAAGTACCTGATAAAAAACTGAGGCATAAAGGATAAAATTCTCTTAGAAGAAATGAAATAAGGACACATTATTTATTGATTCAAGAGTCAAACCAGTAAGTCAAGACATAAAATAATATATTTTACATGAACAGACACATGCACAGAAAGCAGACAGAAAAAAGCTATTGTTAATATGAGAACCAGATGTGATGCTATAAGAGAGATCACAAGGTACAGGAGCCAAACCATCAACAAAAGCCTTGCCAGGCTTCTTTTCACGGGAATGAAAAATCCAATTACTAGGGAACTGACTACTATCTGCCCCAACTTCGATTGCTTTTTCAATCACCTGTAAAATAAATTGCTTCGTCATAATGATCAGTCATATCATATTGTATCTTACCATTAACTTTTCCAGGCCTCTTGCCCCACCGAAAATGAAACAACCATTTATGAGGAAAGCGGCTGCAGTCAGCATCAACTTCAACCGCCTTTTTAACAACCTACAAATGTTGTTTTCTCCATCTTTTGCATGATGAATGCATGTTTTGCAAAACAAAATTCTACTATTGCAATTAAACAGCAAATATAAGCACTTTGTCTTACCTCCTTGATGCACCTGAGCAAAGTCACACAGCTTTCTTTAGACAAGCTGGAAGCAACTTGCTGTGGATGAATCCTGGCCTGCATGAAATAGAATTAGAACCTCTAAAGGCCTTTGTTTGACTTAAGGTTAGAATTCAATAGCTCATAAGACGAAAAGGCTATCAAACACGAAAGGCCATTGAAACTAAAGCGTCAACAAAAAGGTTTCTAGTTATACCAAAAAGTTACACTAATAAAGTAAAAAAATAGGGTTTCAAATCTAATTGCAAGCTTGAACTAATGAAAGCATGACATTCAATATACCTGAGGTCAATTACACATGTTTTTATTTACCACTCAATTATCTATAGGGCCCCCTATACACTATATGATTTCACTGGCCATCTTGTAATTTCTCCCTGCTTACAAAAACTCTCTAGACAATATGCTTAAGTACAGATCTTTTTAAGTAAATTTAAGAAAATAAATAAATGGAATATTTACAACTACCGATTAAACCAAAATACTTAATTATATTATATAACTGAATTTTGGGGGAAAAAGTGTAAACCAACATGGTATAACACTTCATCTGCAACCCAATTGCCAATCCCGGAAATAAAACTCTGCAAAAAAAGATCAAAACATGAGAGTCAAAAAGAGATGACAAAAATTTGCTTCTTTATGAGACTTGTAATTAATTTTATGTGTATTACCATTTGCGCAAATTTAGAGAACTTTTTATAATTCAAATAATTAATACATTTAAGCAATCAATTGATAATTATCAAAAACTTGCGAATATACACCGTCAAAAAACAATCACTGAAACAATTGATATTACTACTAATTTTAACTAAATAGTCACCGAAACTCATCACTAACACACTGGTGAAATTCAATTACAAGAACAGTTGTCGGCATATAAAGACATTCAAAGAAGAGGAAAGAGAAGCTAATGTTTTCTATTTAATCAGAAGGTGCTGTGACCTGTACCGCCGACAGAAGCTGTTTAGAATATTAAGTATCATACAAATGTTTTAGGAAAAAGGCAGAGGAGCAAGCATAAAGGTAACAACCTGATCAAGTAATAGAGTCTTAATTGCAATTTTCTTCTTGCTTAACGATTCAATAAATTCATCATCTTTCATTGGCTCCAATAATGCATCTGGACCAAGCTCAGATATGGGTGGAACAGAAGCTGGCTGTACCAACAAAAGAATCACAAAAAATTAATATAATTCCTACCAAAGTAGATTGGCATTGAAAACTTTATACACATAAACTAGCCAATGAAGCTAGAGTACATCTTGGAGCAGGCGGACTTTAGCTAATCGCCTCTTGTCAGTGAAAGACAGCTCCAAACCATCATCCAGCTGAACATGAAGAATTAAATGTTAACAATCACAACTATAGATAGGAAATTTTCACAATTGCAAGTTTCCTCAAAGTATGCATGGTTTCCAGAACAACTAAATTCCCCTGTTCCAATATAAGTCCTTTTTTTAATCCAAAAAAAAATCTAAATAAAGTAGAATCAAGAGAAGGACCACACAGATACTACATAATATGCAGGTTGGCAGAAATAAATGCCTATAAAACACAGACAAAGGCACGGAATATAGAAATTCAACCAATTCGAACCACTGTATGACACTTCTTGGCAAGGAAACAACAAACATAGTAATCTACACTATGGAACCCTTTTGATTGAGATCTTTTAGGTCTTCCCAGCATATTCACAGTTAGAATGCTAGAAATATGCTGATAACCTCAAAGTTTATATCTACCACAGGAGAACCCCTATAATGGAAACTACGAAGCCGACTAGACACAAACCTATTAGAAATTGACCATTTCATCATTGGAAGTCATTATTAGAGCCAGACTCCACAGTGGAGAGGAAATAAAAAGAAGAAAATATCAGCATTCATCAATGTGCCAACTGCATACCTGCTATACATGTCATAAAAAACTGACGACACCACAACTTACTAGTGACAGAATTAACAAGAAACATTAGCCCAGACATCAGAGACCATAAGAACAGATTTTTTTTTCCCTAATGAAACAGTGGGCCATAATAAGGCTCTTAACCCTGAGGCTGCCAATAGGATTATGTTAAAAATGTAGAAGCTAAAGAGGGACAATGCATGGAATATACAGGTACAAGATACAGAAAAAGCTGAAAACATTTCTTCCAATCAGATGCCAACTGTAAATTAAGAGGTGACATGATGACGACAAAGTACAGAAGAAACAAATTCTGAACCATAACTCTTACTTCAATGAAGAACTTTGAATATTTGGAAGGCCATTCATCGGTGTCCTTAACAGCAGACCTATCATAAGCACATGCCCAGTCATTAAAATTAGCAACTACAAAACGTTCAATTCAAAATGATTAGAATATGCACCAAGCATCAACACCGAAATTAAACAACTGAGACAATTTACTAAACAAAGAGGGACCACAAATTCCCTTGAAAAAATTCTGAACTCATTTGGTCAAAGGATGACATGTTGCATCCAACCAAATTTCCTTCTAATGCAAATAATGTTAAAGTTTGCTTTAAAGCCTTTCACTTCCAAAAGCTAGCAAATTTTCATATAAACCCCTCACCTCTTATATTTTGTCACAGCAACGCCCTTAATGTATACAGCACCAGTCATCCCTGAAATGAAGTAAGCCTCGTTAGTAAGTAAGAGCCTCATCTACTGTCCTTCCATATCATATCTGATTTATCAATGAACCCTCTAAGGTCACGTTTGGCGTGTATCATAGAAAGCGCTTTCGAGTAAACCAATTTTTCATCTTTTAGAAAAAAAATTAAAAAAAAAAAATCTTTTGAGCGGAGCGTACCAAAAACACAGAAAATAAACTAAAAATGCGAGCAAAACATTCAAACATGGCCTTAAATTAAAAAAGCCAATTTTTTTTTTTAGGGTTTTTATGAACTGTACCGAACTGGAA
This sequence comes from Boswellia sacra, assembly GCA_013180625.2. Lineage (NCBI taxonomy): Eukaryota > Viridiplantae > Streptophyta > Magnoliopsida > Sapindales > Burseraceae > Boswellia > Boswellia sacra. Next base: position 68,929 of record SNVD02009164.1, on the reverse strand, counting down.
GGAGGGAAAAGGAGGGGAATCGAGTTGAAGCCACATGTTCTTGCCCTTTCGATGAGCAGAAACAATGGTCTTGCCCAAAATCGAGGCTTCGAAGTCCGAGGCGGAAACTCCGTCGATGACTTTCGTGTCGTTGGCTATGATCGCTTTCACTATCTTTTTGCCTACGCAGTGCTCTTCTATGGCCCGCCTCGCCGCCTCCACCTCCGGTAGCTCCGGCATTTTCGCTAGGATTCAGGCCACGAAGTTTCGCGCGCTTTTTGGAGAGTTGAGTGAGTAGTCTCAACCTTGAAGACAAAGAGTAGACCCGAGTAAATTTTTTTTTTTCTTCTTAATTGTGAATATTTAACACTAAAAAAAATTTTTAATAAAATAATTAAAAAAGTGTAGTAAATTAATTAGGACTACTGTATCCTGCTTATTTTAATTCAGTAAACATTATTAAATTAATTATGATTTTATATTTGTTTATCTAAATAAAATAAATGGCATGCGCCGTGCAACCATTTCTTTTAGCATAAAAGTCGGAAAATTTAAAAAAAAAAAGAGTAAAAAATAAGCATAAGAATAGAAATAATGACTATTTTTAATTTTTTTCATTTTTTGTGAACTTTCCCTCTTTTAATTTTATAAAAATTGTTAAATTGATTATAATTTTATGTGTGTTTAATTAAATAAATGAATAATGGAATATGTTAGTTGTTTATAGTCTAAAGTCATATTTATAACTTCGGTTTTAATATCGTTGAATACCAAATTTTAGCCCAAATATAAGCACAACCCGTGTGTGGTAAGATTATCAAGTTCATCAAATATCAAAAGCCCATTTCTACAAGGCAATGGTACCAAGCCTACGGCCCATTAAGAGAATGCAATTTAATATCTCAATAAAGTTTAAGCAATTTCTACACTAACAAAACCCTTTTACAACTAACTATTTTTACAATCTAAGTTATCAAAAAAAAATCACTTGAGAAAAAAAAAACAAAAATGAATAAGGGTAATTATATATTTATTAAAATTTTGTCAACTCAAATTATATAGAAAGTTGGTTATAAATGGGTTATGAGTGTAATATTATTCATAACATTTAGTAAAGCAAAAGAATAAAGAATAATATTACACCTACAACCCATTTATAATCAACCCTTCCTACAAACTAATTAGGTAAAATGCTACTAAAGATATAATTACCATATCATGCATTATAACTTTCCTTATTCATTTTTATATTTTCCTTATCTAATGAATTTTTGTCAACTCAAATTGTTAATATTTGTTAGAGAATTTGATTGTAGATATAACATTGCTCAAAAGAAAAAGTAAAACCTATATTTAATGACACATTACCTTATCTGTTTGAAGTTCTTGTATCTAATTCCTGCAATTGAGGGAATCTCTATTTGCATCATAATTATTACAGCCTAATCATGATTAAATGGAAGTTATTAGCTCAACCCATATTAAAAATGTAGTTAACAGCTTACCATCTTTATAAATTGAGGACCAAACTACTCACTCTATTATATAAACATTACTAGGGGAATCTCAAGATAAGATCACTCACTTGCCATACGTTTTAGATCATTTTTTTTTTTAGTTCAAAGATGTTTATTGTAATGTTCATTGGGCCATTGGGCTTGAAGAAAGTCAGGTCCAGCCCAGCCCAAAAGTTTTTTTATAAAAATAAGGAAGGGTGAATAGGAAAAAGGAGAGGGGGAGAATTCTGAAAATTTGGAGGAAAATCCGTTTTTACTGTTCACCGCCGGTTACTGTTCACCGCCGGCTTTGACTAACGATTCCGACCAATTTCCGGTGAGTCTCGAGTCCCATAATGTATCATTTTGAAGCTTGTAATGTCCTTTTTTCATCCATAGATGTGTTGTCCTTGGGTTCTTCACCATTTTTGCGGATCGAAGCGTGGAAGCCGACGACTTTCTATGTATTTTCCGGCCAAAATCCGGTGAGTTACCGGTAAATCTTTACATTAAATTAAAGCTTGTTCTATGCTCTTTCTAACCATACCAATTTTGTTACATGTTGATATACAAATTTTATAAATCGGAGAGAAACGAAATTCGGTCACTATTTACTCGCCGGCGGCGACTTTCCGGCGATATTTCCGGTTATGATTTCCGACCATCAAATAATTCTCATAACATTATTCATCCATAAAAGAGTTTAAATTCAGCGAGTGGATTATGTTTCGAGAATTTTATATTATATTAAAGTATATTAAATTTATGGTTTTTAATATAATTTAAATTATTAGTTTAATTAATTGGGTTATATTAAATGTTTTAGAATATATAATAATAATTTATGTATTTTGAAAATTAACGTGTATAAATATTAAATTTTAGATAGAAGTGATAGTTATGGGTAGTGCTAATAGATTAGTTTCTGAATATATAGTAAACGTTATTTTGATAAGTTTGGATACAATAGAAAAATGAATTTAAAGTGGAAGTTGTAGAATGAATATATTTTATATGTTAATTGAAAGTAGAAAATTTTTGTTTATTATTGGGAAATAGACATTTATAATTAAATGAATTTGTATAGAAAATTTGAGGTGTTTAGTTATTTTCCTTAAATAAATACATATGTTGAAGAAATGGTGTTTTTGATTTATAAAATGATGAGTGATTTTATATTCAGAATAATAGTAAATTAAAAAGAAAAAGAAAAAGAAAAAGTTTTGGAAATTTGAATTTAATTCTGCAGGGGTGATAATGTTAAATTCTAAAACTGCTCAGCAGTAGGGGCTGAATTATAAATTTAGAAACTTGTTACTGAATTTGCAAGGACCTGAATGCAAAATTCTAGAAATTTTAGGATAGTCAAAAAGATTTTAGTTAAATCATGATATTTAAGAATTTGGAAATCTTTAAAATTCTAAATTAAAATTTTTGGGAATTAGTTAAATTTTGAAGTATAATTATGTGAAAGAATGTTATATAGAATGTTATATGCAAAGTATGAGATTTTGAGATAAAAATATAAATTATGGTTTATAGTGAGATGAAAAGTATTTTATTTTATGAGTTATAATGATTTCTCTAAAAGGTTATTTTTGTGGATATTTTAGAAAGTTTTAGAGAGAGTAGAAGATTTATTTTTTTGGACAATTAGGAATATGTTTTAGTATGTGTTTAATTATGTTTAGTTAGCATTTTATAGAATTTCTGAGAATATGTAGCGAATTTAAAAGAATTCAAGTTAGTTTCTTTTATATTTCTCAAGGGTAAATAGACCCATTTGTTATACTTATTTTTTATTATTGAGATGTTTCAAAGCTAGTTTTCAAAATGATTGTAGACATAAATTTTAGTTTCAAAATTAGTTTTGAGCAAAGATATAGCACTTTTAAAGAAAGATTCATATTATATATACATGAATTGGTTTCTATATTATTATAGATGCAGATTCTATCATTTTATAGAAAGTGTAAAAGCAGAACAATTATGATCATATTTTTTTTATAGCAATTTGATTTCAAGGATTTCTCAAAGTATTTGCAAGTATTCTTTTAAATATTTATTGTGGATTTTCAAGGATTTGGATGTTATGGGTTTCAGCTTACATATGTTTTACAAATTTTGATAAATCTGCTTGAGAAGCAATGATTTAGCATATTAAGCAAATTTTGAAAAGAAACCAGTTTTAGCAAAAATAAGAAAGTTTAATTATATTATGCTAAGCTAGCACCTAGCTCACTTAGACAGTGAGACAGCAGATTTCAGATAGAAAGATAGAGACCTTTGGGGCCCGTTCAGACACACATAGAGGCTTTGGGCCATGTGATCTGGGCGCTTTAGCCCTTTGAGGGCAGTTCTACACATGCATATGATCAGATAGCAGGCCTGTGTGATGTTAGATCTCGCCAGGTATAGATAGCTCTGCTTGCGTGATGTAGATCTCACCAGATATTAGGAGATTCAGATAGCAGGCCTGTGCAATGTTAGATCTCGCCAGGTACAGATAGCTCTGCCTGTGCGATGTTAGATCTCGCCAGGCAGGATCAGACAATTTCAGAGGTACTTGTTTAGTATAATAAAAAGAATTTTAAATATGTTTATATAAGTTAGTTTGAGAAAGAAGCATTATCCGTAAAAGTTTCTTTTTGAAAGAAGATTTTAAAGAAATTATGTTTTGTTTATTAAATAACTGAAGCGATGATTTTAGCATATCATCTTGAGTTTTATTTTATAAGATTGAGAAAATATGCATTCTTTCCATTGCTTTTAAAAAATATAGAATCAAGCAATTTTATTTGAAGATTTTTAATCAAAACTTATTTGTTTTGAAAATTTTATAAGATATTTGATGATATTTTGACAAGTACGATAGATTTTTCTTAAGTATAAATATAAGATGAGTTTCTTAATTAGAAATGTATTATATGATTTTATTATGAGATAGTCATAGTCATACAATTTATGATTTGTTTAGCGAATAAATTTAATAAGTGATTGAGTATATGATGAGAGAAATGTTATTTAAAAAAAATTCTATATTATTTTATTTCTTTTCGCATTTGTTTATACATTTTTTTATGGAGAAGAAAGAGATGTGGTGATAAATTTTGCAGTGTATACGAGATTAAATAAGGGTTCAAAGTAAATGTACGCAAATCATTTGCTTATATGGTTTAAGAATATTAAGTTATTTTGGTAACTAAGTTGAAGAATTATATAAAGTGTTTTCTTTACAGATGGTTAATAAAAATTTTACAGTTGTTTTATAAGAATGAAGTTTATAAAGAAAGTTGAGAAGAAATAGTCGTTTGTACGTTATTTTGAAAAGAAAAATATATTGGTTCCCTTTTAGAAGTGATTATACATTGTATTTTGTTTTAAGAAAAATAAAATTTTAGAACACAAAACTTTATTTAAGGAATGAGTTGTATGAAAGAAAGAAAGTAATATTTTATGTAATAAAATATGTCCACTCACTAAGCCTTTAGCTCATTCTTTTCCTATTCTTTTTCCTAACCAAATGCTACAGGTTTGGTGCTAAGCTGTCTTTGATGTAAAGGAAGGCCACACGATGTATACTAATTTTTTATGCATTAAAATTATTTCATTTTTATGTATCTTGTATAAATTTTTAAAGGTTAAGTACGTTGAGTATGATTTATTTATCTTTTAGGATATTGTGGTTGATAAGGACGAAAGTCTCAAAAAGAAGTCGGGATGAGGAATATTTTAAAAGTGTAAAAATGTGTATTTTTGCAGGGAGTTTTCTTCAAATTATAGGGGAGACTCTGCCGATTTTTAAAAAAAAAAATATTTCGAGTATTTTTTTATTTTATATAAAAGACATGAACTAAAAATAATTTTTTAATGAATAGTTTTATCAGAGTGACAGAGTAAAAAAAAAAAAATCTAGGAAGATAGTTAATTGAAAGGCTATTCTCTTAGTGAACAGTTTTAGGCATGACTTTGAGGTCTTGGGTTCGAGTGGGGGGAGACACTCCTAGGAATAATCCCTTGAGGGTAATAGAGGGTGTGCTTCGAGATCCCATTCCCCAAGACAGGGTAGTACCGGGGGACAAAACCGTGCAGGATCGGTGGGCCCCAGAGCGGACAATACCTTGGACTGTACTGACTGTAGTGGCGCCTTTTTATGTAAAAGTCTTGCAGTCAGTCTACAGTCAGTATAGTCCAAGGTATTGTCTGCTATGGGGCCCACCAATCCCGCACGGTTTTGTCCCCCGGTACTACCCTGTCTTGGGGAACGGGGGCTCGAAGCACACCCTCTATTACCCTCTATTGCCCGAATGGTATTCACTTCGAACGCCAATGACCTTTGAGGTCTTAGGTTCGAATGGAGGGAGGCGCTTCTGGGAATAATCCCTTGAGGGTAATAGACGGTGTGCTTCGAGCCCCCGTTCCCCAAGAAAGGGTAGTACAGGGGGACAAAACCGTGCAGGGCCGGTGGGCTGCCAAAGCGGACAATACCTTAGAGTGTACTGACTGTAGTGAGCCTTTTTATGTAACAGTCCTGCAGTCAGTCTACAGTCAGTATAGTCCAAGGTATTGTCCGCTCTGGGGCCCATCGGTCCCTCACGGTTTTGTCCTCTGGTACTACCCTGTCTTGGGGAACGGAGGCTCGAAGCACACCCTTTATTACCCTCCTTTTGATGTAACAGTCTGCAGTCACTACAATCAGTACACTCTAAGGTATTATCCGCTTTGGCAGTCCACCGGCCCCGCACGGTTTTGTCCCCCGGTACTACCCTGTCTTGGGGGACGGGAGCTCGAAGCACACCGTCTATTACCCTCAAGGGATTATTCCCAGGAGCGCCTCCCCCCACTCGAACCCAAGACCTCAAAGATCATTGGCGTTCGAAGTGAATACCATTCGGGCATAAATCAGTAGCTAACTTAAGCATAAGAGTGACCACGCTAAAACTTCTTGTGTCGACGCACTTATGATTGGCAATTTTCTTTGTGATTCGTAGAAGAGCGGGCCATCATCATTGTTATTAAGGATTTGAGCTTCCAAAATTTTGCACAAACGTCTGTTGTTATCGAATCAGTTATACTTTTCTATAATATAAATTAAACTTATGAAACGGATTGTAACATCCTTTCTTATGATTTTTTTTTTTTTTGCAAACTCAGTGTTAATTAAAATTGAATTTCAAGTGTGTGATTGGTCATTAATGGAAAAATTATTTTTTAAGAAAAAAAGAACCACATGAAATTTGATGAAAGTATTGAAATTCAGACGTTACAAGATATATTTGAAAGGAGAATTAGAAAAATTAAGATTGTGATTTATAAACCATATCCAATTTTGCAAGCTTCAAATAAAATGATTTTTAAACAAAACATTTAAGGATTAGAGCAATGCTTGTAACAACTGAATATTGGTTATATTATATTTTATTTACACACAAAAGAAGAAGATGGTGACAGTCAAACTTAAATCTCACGAAGTCTCAATATTTACTGAGTTGTTAGAAAACTTAGAAAAACTAGTTATGTATTTTAGAAATTAATTACATGTCCAACTAATAAATGCTTTTAGAAATTAAATAGTTTTTGGATAGAGCAATGATACACCTATGACCTGTTCAACTAACTCTCCTTATAATCTGAGTTGACAAAAATTTACTAGAATAAGAAAATAAGTAAGGATAATTATATCTCCAATATGATTTTTCTAACTCAAATTGTAGAGAGAGTTAATTGTAAATAGGTTGTAAGTGTAGTATTATTCTTTTGGATACACAATAACCTTAAAAATTAGTTTAAAGTATTTTTTTTTATGTTCTTTGCAGTTTTTTTATAACACAAATTAAACATGTTCATTTTTGCAATGTCCGCATATTAAACAATACAATACACATCCATTTTAAGAAATTTTTTAAATTTGATTGAAAAAAAGTGATCCTTTTACTTCATCGTAGTGAAGAGAAATTAAATTGCAAATATTAAACCCAATCTCAAGAATAATATTCGCAGATTAGTTGCTTTTATTTACATTTTTCTTTTTCTTTTTCCTTTTTTTTTTATTCCAACAAATTTACTAGTTGATGATGGATTAAATCAAGTTTATGGTAGAAAGTTAAAATTATGCCTTCAATGTGCAAAGAAGTGAAACTTCTGATTGACATTCATTCATTCATTTTTGTCACTATATTACTTAACTAACAAAAAAGATAATAAAATCCCAACATCATTTATCTTCAAAATTTATCGATCAAGTTGTAATCTTTTCGAGTTGTTTTTGTAATGAGAATAATTTGTATTATGATTCTTTCTTTTTTTAAATTTAGGTTTGGAGAGAAAAACAAATGATGAAGAATATGAAGTAGATGCTAATAACCCACTTTCTTTTCTTTTTATTTTTATTATTTTTATTTTTATTTGTTATGGCACAGATATATATATTGTTCCTCCTAACGTGTTTTTATTTTAACTTAGAAATTAAATGACCTATAATTAACTAAAACCAATTATAGGAATATAAAAACGAAGCCAACCCAAACACAAAAACTGAGTTAACTGACCCCTTAGCAGGTGCACATAACATTAAAGTCGAGATTTATGACAATATTTAAGATTTGAATCAATTTATACTAAGAAAAACAACTCTCTTATTAATTTTTCAACCATAATGTACCATTAAAGTTAGAGAGTTATGATTGTAATATTTGAATACTAATTCTGTATACCGACAACTGTTTTTTAACGACTTCTAGTAATCAAATAAGGAAACGAAATGCAAACCATTCCGGATCATATGTGGTGATGCTTCACTTGATAGGTACAAACTTGAATAATTCTGCCCCAAAGTCAAGAACAACTTGTCTCTCAATTGTGATTTCAATGCAAAGATAAAGCTTTTTTTTTTTTTTTTGTTTTGGGTTGGAATGGTTACGAGAACATATCCTTAATAAATAATGTTATACTTACAAAGCTTGTATATACAGTTAATATGACACTTCTAATTTAATGCCATATGATTTATTAATATTTATTATATAACTCGTATTAATATTTTTAATCATTTGATATCACATCAACTTTATACATACACTTTATAAGTGTAGTATTAGTATTTTTTTAATTTCTTCGTATAGTTATCCCGCTCTATTGAAGGCTTTGCAAAAGATTTTGCCATCTCCAAAGTCTCGAGGATTTACATGTCTGGCTTTGCTAATGGTTTTTTTTTTTTTTTAACTTCTTGAATGGAGCTTAGATGATTAGTGGTGAATTTGACAATGGCTGAGACTAATTTCTGCTAATTGTTTCCTTTATCATGATTAGTAATTTGGAGTTTAGGACGTTCTAATACTGTTGAAAAAATAAATAAACAATGACTTGAATATTGTTGGGTTTGGACTCGATTATTTTTGGAGTTTTAAAACGTTTCAGTCAGAATATCACTTGCCATGATAAGATAGATTACATAACTTGACCCCATTGGCCGACTGGCTGAAAGATAAATCTTGGAGAAAAAAATAACGAATTTTCTCAATTATGTCACCCATTAGATCAACTAAACAAATCAAATAAATGTAAACCATACACATTTATTGCAATTATGTTACAATATAATCATTTCATGAGTCGCAAACATCAAATAAGTCCAAGTACGTACTTTTTTCTTTGGCATGATGATGATAACCCTCTCAAACTTCTTATAGCTATTGTTGATCACAGGAATAGGCTAGAGAGACAAGTTCGACCACACATGCAATGGTCACTCAAAATATGTACAGTTGATCATAAAATTATAGAATTAATTATGATACAATGAAATTTGAATCCACACCAAGAAACTATTTTCTTCGACCTATCATATTAATATTACTGTGGATGCCTCGTTTGATTAGGAACCATTTCATTCTACCACAAAAAGTCAAGCAACAATGCATAAATATAAATTTGTCTAAAAAGCTGTTACAAGTGCTCGAAGTAGAAAATGTTTTTGTTATGGGTACATAATGAAGGAATTATTTTATTGTCATTTGATAAGTATCAAATTCTAAACATACCCAAATACATTTCTTTTTAGAACAATATATAAGGATAATAATAATAATCTCAGCTTTTCTTTGATGATTCTGAGTTAAACTTCTTATAACCATTGTTGATTATAGGAGTAGTACAGAAAAATAAACTTTGAAACCAACGCATGCTAAATCAACTCATATGTCCTTAAAATTAGAGAGGCATAATCATAAGATTTGAATTTATATACCAAGAAATTATCGTTTATGATTTATCTCATCAGTCAAATAAGATAAATAAATGTAAACCATACAAATAATAATATTTTATGCTTGGCATGATTGTCAAGTATGCCAGACAACCTGATCTCTGAAATGATTACAACTCGAAGTAAGTAAACTTATATTTTGTTCAGTCACGTAGCAATGGAAATCCTTTATATCATAAGTCACAATATCAAATAAGTCCAGACATTTTTGTGTACCTCCACACTACCACTGTAACACAGTGAATGCCAGAAAAATACATATCTTTCTCCGGTAGTTTAATGGCTATAGCCAAGCCAAGTTTAAGGGTGCTAAAAAAAGTAAGTTTAAAGGTAAAAATGGTACTGATAATAATAATTATTGTTATTAATTCATGAGCAAAGTGTTAACATCAAATGTGTTCATGGAAAAGAAAAAAACATATAACTTTTGTTCCATTACTTCGACCTTAAGTATAGAATCTTAATGGTAACCACGGATATTATACATGTATGTATTTTTTCAATCATATAATGTCATATTACCATATGTGTATTTATCAGATTATATAATATAAAATATAAATTCATATGCTAATTTTACTAAATGACTACGTGCGAACAAGTTTGTTATGCATTTCCAAAGTTGAAAAAAGTAACACCCAAAAGTAGAGATTTGAAGAAAATATATATGACCGAGATGCTTCAAAAATCAAAAGTAATCGTTTCAAGAGACAACATTAAACATTAATTTGAGAAAAGAAAAGATATAATTTTCTTTCATGGTTTTTTAACTTCGTTTCTGTTAATAGTATATTAAACATGTTTTCGAATATTAAAACTATTTGCAATACAACATAAAATTTTGAAAAGCAATGCTATACCTAAAACCTATTTACAACCAATTTTCCTTACAATCTGAATTTGCAAAAATTCACTTGATGAGGAAAAAGTAAAAAATAAAAAAAGAAAGTTATATGTCTAATAGAATTTTGTTAACTTAGGTTGTAAGTAGTTGATGGCGAGATTTAGTTACAGATGTAGTATTATTCAATAAATAAAGATAATTATATCTCCACTGTGATTTTGCTGCTAATTAACTTAGGTTATAGAGAAAGTTAGTTGTAAATAAGTTGCAGATATAGTATTACTCAATTTTGAATGATCTTTTATCTTTATGAGTTTGATATAACACAAATCAGCCTTATTTTTTATTATATACCCAAAATAAATATTTTGATACATCCAGTTAATGAAGACTTTTTTATGTTTTTTTTTTTTTTTTAGCAAGTTAAATCTTTTCAATATCTCTTCGTGACTTTCGAGAATCAAACTCTTTACACCTACTACCAATTTAATGTACCGTCGAAATTGGATAGGCATGATGGCAATAAATATACAATTTGACCCCTTAGATCAACTAAATAAATGAAATAAATGTAAGCCATGCACAATTTTACAAGTATGTTTCATGAGTCGCAAATATGCTTTCGATAACTCCAAGTACTTTTTTTCTTTTGCATGATGATGACAACCCTCTTAAACTTCTTGTAGCTATTGTTGATTATAAGGGTCGGATAGAGAGCGAAGTTCGATAACACGTGCATTGGTCGCTCAAATATGAACAGTTGATCATAAAATTATAGAATTAATTATGATACAATGAAATTTGAATCCACACCAAGAAACTATTTTCTTCGACCTATCACATCAACGAAATAGGAGAAATAATTAAATATAAATTATAGTATTACTTTCGATGATGCTTCGCTTGATTAGGAACTATTTCATCCTTCCTTAAAAGGTCAAGCGTAAACACATAGATACAAATTTGTCTAAAAAGCAGTTACGACTCAAAGTACAACATGTTTTTGTTATGGGTACATAATAGAGGAAATTTTAATGTCATTCCATAAGTAAAAAAAATTAAACATACCCAAACACATTCTTCTTTTAGTGCAATATATAAGAATATTACTATTAGCATTTCTTTGATGATTTTGAATTAAACTTCTTATAACCATCGGGGGTGGATTTATACAGCGGCCAGGGGTGGCCATGGCCCCTGCAAAATTATAAAAAAAAATTGTAAGTTTTATATTAATTTCGTTAATTTTGGTCCAAATTTTACGATCTCAATGGTCCCTCCTATTTTCTGATTCCATCACTTAGGCCCTCCATAGTTCCAAACTGTCTAGGCCCACCCCTGATAGCCAGTATAGAAGTAGCGCAGAAAAATAAACTTTGAAACAACTGGCCGCCAACGCATATATCCTTAGAATTAAAGAGGTATAAATAATAAGATTTGGATTTATGTTAAGAAACTGTCTTTCACGATCTATCTGATCAATCAAATGAGATAAATAAATAGACTAAAAATAAAAAATACATTATTTTACAACTCTCATATATATATATAGCCTAAGTGGCACCAATACATATCCACTAAATTCTGAATATTTCTCTGGTTTTTCATTGTGTATTTTTTGAAATAGAGGGGTATTTTTAATAATTATTTCAATAAATGTACAAATTGGGCTATTAATAAGTAGTTCTAATACAATTTTAAGTTAGGCTTATTTAATAAATAATAAAGTGGGCCTAATGTAGTTAATTTACTTTAAGGCCTATTTAATACTTATAATAATAGAGTTGAATTAATCAAAAATACATTGTACACGTTCGTGCGAATTAAGTGGTCAAACTTAATCACGTATAATCATGAACGTTTTTGAGGTTGTGGATGAAGGAGCAACGATAACATTTTACAGTATAAATATATAGCTCCAGATACATCACTCCTCATTCTATCTTTAATATTTTTTCTACTATCTCAACACCAGAGAAATACATTTAATTGTTTGTTCTTTATTTTCCGGAAAGTTGTGCATCTTGACAAGAAATTTACTGCCATTAAAGCATGGAGGTCAAACTGCCATTAACCCATATTACACCGGAATAGATTTTCTGAGGCGGCAGAATTTGGTCTTTATGTCAATGCATTATTTCACGTTTTGACAATTTGTTCAACAAGATACTGTTCACGATGTTGTCCATTGTGCACTGTTCACAATGACTGTTTATCATAGCATTGCTCATGACGAGTACTGTTTATATTACTGTTTCATCGGTACTTAGCATACTATTATTCATTATCACTGTAGTTGAGTAGTATTCATTGGTATTGTAGCAATCACTGTTTATAGTCATGTAGCAGACTACTAGTTTATTGCTGTAGCAAATTACTGTTTATTACTATAGCAGAGTCATTGTTCATCAGTATTGTGCGAAATCACTGTTCATTAACTGTAGCGGATCACTGTTTTATTGGTATTGTAGCAGAAATTACTGTTCATAAGATACTGTAGCGTAGCATGTTTCATAAGTACTATAGCTAGGATACTATTCATCGGCATAGCATAAACGGTTACTATAGTAGAATTACTATTTTTGTATCTTTTTTCTCTTACTTCATTTAAATGGTTAAGTGAAAGGTTTTAGTTATTTTACTTACATCTTAGTTGAAGTTGGTAGTAATTTACAGCAATATAATCTCTAAGAAAATTGAAAATTGGCCTCTTTATTTCCATTTTCAAAATCATTTTTTGAAAATGCTCATTTATCAATACATTTTATACGTATATTAATCATATATGGCCACCCAAAACCCAACCACATATTCTTACTAAATTTTAAAAATAAAAACTCAAATTAACAAATAAACAATACTTAATTAAGTATCATGGAAAAAGTTTAGTCCAAACCACTGTCTTTCTTCATATGGCATGTTACTTGGCATTCTAAGGTGGTGTTTGTTTAAATCACTTAACACTTTTTAGATCTAAACACTTTTTACGACTTAATTTATACCACTTAATAAGATGTTTGTTTGCTCTTGTATATACCACTTAAAAAAAATGATAAGAGTGCATCTTATTTTTAATATGAAATTTTTATCCTTATAATAAAAATATAAAATATTTATATAAAAATAAAAATATAAAATATTTATATTACATTTGTGCAGGTTCTTAAAATTAAATCAAAATTCTTTTTTCATTCAAATAACTAATGTTATATTTATTACAATCTTTTAAAAATGAATTTTGTTATGGAAATTAAAATATATGTCTTTAAATATGTGTAAAATAAATAGTTTACAAAATTAAATTGAAATATTAATATAGTAATAAATTAATAAGCTTATTTATTATAAAAACCAATATATTTATATTTTGTTTGATATAAGTCAAGATTATCAATAATTATATACTTTAATTATTTTTTAATTAATTTATTACATTAAATTTTTATTTATATTAATTTTATTAACCAATGCATGTAAAACAAGTCAAATTTTAAAAATTCAAATGCATATATATTAACTAAATTATATTATTGTAATTATTCTTTTTATATATTTTATATTATATACATACATAATTTAATTTTTAAATTAAAATTTGAATTTCAAATGCAGTAAGTAATATTATATTATTTAAATATTTTATTTAAAACAAAAAATAAAGAATTTGAATAAAAATAAAATATTTAATATTAATATATTTTTATTTCTAATACGAAATATTTTTAATTAATTATATAACTTTTAGTAATTGAATATAAAGAGTATTTATGGAATAAAATTATCACAAGATGACAGTTTAGATATTTCAAATTTTTCAGACATTTAGGAGAAAAAATTGATAAATTTTCACTGTTTATTTTCAGACAATTTTGTTTGAAAATAAGTGATTAAATATAAAAATAAACATACAAAAAAATTTTAGCCTCTTAAATCTAAATCCATTCAGATTTGAGCGGCCCAATCAAACGGGCCCTAAGTTTCTAACTCCATTGAAAACTTAAAAGCTTCTGCCATCTTCAAAATCAAGTATTACTATCAAATGTGTTTATCGTAAAGAAATAAACTTAACTTTTGTTTCGTTTCTTCTCAAATATAGAAACTTAATGTTAACTACTGATATTATATATAGTTATATATGTATTTGGTTAATCATATAATGTCATATTATTATATGTGTATTAATCCAATTATATAATATCAAATATGTTAAGTTTACTACTATTTTTAGGATTTAAAGGCCCATTTGTTTACACTACTTAACATTATTTAAAACTTAATATATATCACTTAAAAGTTTTTTTTTTTTTTTTTGCATACATCTTTAAAAAATTGATAAGCTATATCTTATTTTAATTTTGACTATATCTTATTTTAATTTTGACTAATTTACCTTTTAATAAAAACTATAATTTATTGTGCTTGAGAAAAGTTAGCAGAGGCAATGAAATTACTTGAAATAGATGAAGAGACAGTTACTGTGCTTGAGAATGTTGTTAAGAAAATGGATACCTTATCTAATGATATTAGTGAGCCATCAGTATTGAATCCACCAATTGCAAGGACTAAAGGAATGACAATAGCAGATTGAAAAGTTCTTTAGAGAAGCGAAAAAAGGAATGACAATAGCATATTGAAAAGTTCTTTAGAGAAGCGAAAGAGGAAAGCAAAAAAGGGTATAACTTTTTGTTCTACTACTTTGTTTATTTTAATTAACAACAAAATTACTTTATTATTATTAATACTTATTGTATATAGGACGATACAAAAACAAAACTGCTACTGGCCCATCTCATCCAACAAAGTTGACTCAATTAAGCACCTTTAACTCGTCATTTAATCACAACAGTTTGCTAGCTTCACAATTAAATAATAAGGTTTGTCATTTTAATTTTATAATTCATGTTGATCATAAATTGGCTAGACAAGAAATGATTAATTTTTTTTCTTTTGTAGGATAATTTTGAATTGTCGCATAGACATAGTAACTTGAGCTTTACAAGCATGCTTCAAAACATGGATCCAATGGCTAACTTGACTTAGGTTTTGATACAGACATATTAATATACCTTTATCTTTTTTTTTTTTGGTTAACTAATTAGATATACTTGTGTAGCACTCGTCCTCTTTTTTGTCAACAATTTTTACATTTGGACAATGGTCTCACTTGAATCAGGTTTGCTTGTTATTATGAATTTTTTTTGATATTTTGTGAATAAGTAATTATGATGGCATGAGATGATAATGATATAACTGTCTTGTAGGAGTCAGGAAACGATGGCACTGATCAATTCAATAGCCAACAATATTAATGGTTATGTTTTAATTGTTATTGTTGATTTGATACATTATGTAAGGCTTTAAATACTTATCATGTATATATTTCCTTTTAGTTTTCTGTTCATTTACTAACAAATTATAATTTTCTATCACATTCTTGAAGACATCACAAATACATCAAAAAAATGTGGGTTGTTAGTTTTTAACCATTAATGATTAGGCATGCTGGAACAAACATTTGGAGCTTTTGGATTTTTAATTAATTTGAATTCGGCTATATTTTATTCCTCATTGAATAGCACTTCGAGACTACTCTATGTTGTTTTCACCTTTTTACTTTTTATTTTTTGGTCTCTATTTGAGCTTTTAGAATTTAGTTGTTGTTTGTTTGTCGATGTCTCATGGATATGGCAAAAAATGCTAAACTAAGTGAATTCTTTTGTTGGAACCAAAAAAAAAAAAAAAAAAACATCATATCCATATGCATATAATCTTGTTACTTAGACACAAAATCCTCATTTCTGAGTTTGAAAATGCCTATGAATTGTAGCTCTGGTCGAGCATGCCATCCAACCACTAGGTAGCAAGAATTTGAAATCATTCCGTGCATGGATTCACCTTCATAATGTATCAAACCTGATACCAATTAGGTACCTATACTACATCAAACGGCCACTCCTGCTTGAAGTTTAGATCGAATTTGTACACCTCAAGCATTCCTCCATGAAGTTAATTACTTTGTACACCAGACCTTTGAGTCCCATTCTAATTAAATTCGTGCCTGGTAACATTGTGATAGATGGATGGTCAAAGGCTCAAAGCTCTGCCACAGATAGCTTTGAGAACTGCTATAATTATCCATAAGAACAAGGTTTTTAGTTTCCAAGTGCTACAAATTACTTTGAAGAACAACTACAAATTTAGATTTAATACACAAAAGACCCCAAAATCATCTTAACAAATAATTAATTTAGATTTAACAATTATTTACTTCATCACCATCAGACAAAAAATATATATATCTGGAGATCCAGCAAGAGCATATCCATGAAGTTTAAAAAATTAAAAAAAAAATTAGTATCATACAACAAAACAAAATCTAAACTAACAAAAGAAAAAAAAATCACACTCTAATATTCTTGTTCCATATTATAAGTATCATGTAATCTACAAAATTTTGGACCAAAAAAATTAAAAAATTGAGACAATCTACAAAATACAGCAATTTATTTCTTTGCCCTGCGATTTGTCTTCCAGTCACTGCCGAAACTTCACATCTCTACTCTTCCTCCCAATGCACCCAACCAACTCCAATCTTTTCATCTCTTCTCTTCCTTTCAGTGCACCAAACTAATGGATTTCATAACCATTTTTGCAACCCCACGGTTGGCCAAGAACCCAACAAGATCTGCAGTTGAAACAATCTACAAAATACAACATTCTCATTTCTTTGCCTCTGCAACTTTTCTTCAAGTCACTGCCAAAAAAACTTCTCGTCTCTTCTCTTCTCTTTCTTCTAATGCACCCAACCAACTCCAATCTTCTCATCTCTTCTATTCTCTTCCATCGAGTGCACCCACAAAATGGATTTTGTAACCAATTTTGCAACCACACTGCCGGCCAAGAACCCAACAAGATCTCCCTGGGAACCGCTTTGAGAAACCTCCTTGAGGTGCTGTTAAGGGAGGAAGAAGACGAGGAAGATTTTCTCTGTTTTTTGCATTCAAAGAGTTGCTGTTAAGGGAGGAAGAAGACGAGGAATTGCTTTGAATTTCAAAATTAAGAGGGAGCAAGTTAATTTGTTGGGCGGGACATGTTGGGATAAATTTTAATTTATTGAATAAAAATAAAATTTAAGTTAATGATGATGTGGGCTTCAATTAATCAAGAGGGCATCGCATGGCTACTTATTATTGGTTAGGCACACCACATAAGTATAATGAGGTGGTGAGCCAGGCGCATATAAGTTTTTCTCTTTTCTTCGACCTATCACATCAACGAAATAGGAGAAATAAATATAAATTATAGTATTACTTTCGATGCTTCGCTTGATTAGGAACTATTTCATCCTTCCTTGAAAGGTCAAGCATAAACACATAGATACAAATTTGTCTAAAAAGCAGTTACGATTCAAAGTACAACATGTTTTTGTTATGGGTACATAATAGAGGAAATTTTAATGTCATTCCATAAGTAACAAAAATTAAACATACCCAAACACATTCTTCTTTTAGTGCAATATATAAGAATAATACTATTAGCATTTCTTTGATGATTTTGAATTAAACTTCTTATAACCATCAGGCGTGGATTTATACAGTGGCCAGGGTGGCCATGGCCCCTGCAAAATTATAAAAAAAGTTGTAAGTTTTACATTAATTTCGTTAATTTTGGTCCAAATTTTACAATCTCGATGGTCCCTCCTATTTTCTGATTCCATCACTTAGGCCCTCCATAGTTCCAAACTGTCTAGGCCCACCCCTGATAACCAGTATAGAAGTAGCGCAGAAAAATAAACTTTGAAACAACTGGCCGCCAACTCATATATCCTTAGAATTAAAGAGGTATAAATCATAAGATTTGAATTTATGTTAAGAAACTGTCTTTCACGATCTATCTGATCAATCAAATGAGAAAATAAATAAACTAAAAATAAAAAATACATTATTTTACAACTCTCATAGATATAGCCTAAGTGACACCAATACATATTAACTAAATTCTAAATATTTCTCTCATTGTTCATCGTGTATTTTTTGAAATAGAGGGGGATTATTATACAATTATTTCAATAAATACACAAATTGGGATATTAATAAATAGTTCTAACACAATTTTAAGTTAGACTTATTTAATAAATAATAAAGTGGGCTAATGTATTTAATTTATTTTAAGGCCTATTTAATACTTATAACAATAGAGTTAAATTAATCAAAAATACGTTGTACACGTTCGTGCGAATTAAGTGATCAAACTTAATCACGTATAATCATGAACGTTTTGAGGTTGTGGATGAAGGAGCAACGATAACATTTTACAGTATAAATATATGTCTCCAGATACATCACTCCTCATTCTATCTTTAATATTTTTTCTACTATCTCAACACGAGAGAAATACATTTAATTGCTTGTTCTTTATTTCCTGAAAAATAGTGCATCTTGACAAGAAATTTACTGCCATTAAAGCATGGAGGTCAAACTGCCATTAACCCATATTGCACCGGAATAGATTTCCTGAGGGGGCAGAATTTGGGCTTTAGGTCAATGCATTATTTCACGTTTTGACAATTTGTTCAACAAGGTACTGTTTACGATGTCGTCCTTTGTGCACTATTCACAATGACTATTCATCATGGCACTGTTCATGACGAGTATTGTTCATCTTACTGTTTCATCGGTACCTAGCATACTATTGTTTATTATCACTGTAGTTGAGTACTATTCATTGGTATTGTAGCGATCACTATTTATAGTCATGTAGCAGACTACTGGTTCATTGCTGTACCAAATTACTGTTTATTACTATAGCGGAGTCATCATTCATCAGTATTGTGCGAAATTACTGTTCATTAACTGTAGCGGATCACTGTTTTATTGGTATTGTAGCAGGAATTACTGTTTATAAGATACTATAGGTTCAGAAGTACTGTAGCTAGGCTAGTATTCATCGGCACTATAGCAGAAACGGTTACCATAGCAGAATGACTATTTTTGTATCTTTTTTCTGTTACTTCATTTAAGTGGTTAAGCAAAAGGTTTTAGTTATTTTACTTACATTTTAGTTGAAGTTTGTAGTAATTTACAGCAATATAATCTCTAAGAAAATTGAAAATTGGCCTGTTTATTTCCATTTTCAAAATCATTTTTTGAAAATGCTCATTTATCAATACATTTTATACGTAAATCAATCATACATGGCCACCCAAAACCCAACCACATATTCTTACTAAATTTTAAAAATAAAAACTCAAATTAACAAATAAACAATACTTAATTAAGTATCCATGGAAAAAGTTTAGTCCAACCCACTGTCTTTCTTCATATGGCATGTTACTTGGCATTCTAATTTCTAAAGTGGTGTTTGTTTAAATCACTTAACACTTTTTATGACTTAATTTATACCACTTAATAAGATGTTTGTTTGCTCTTTTACATACCACTTAAAAAAAGTGGTAATAGTGCATCTTATTTTTAATATGACATTTTTATCCTTATAATAAAAATATAAAATATTTATATTACATTTGCGCAAGTTCTTAAAATTAAATCAAAATTTTTTTCATTCAAATAACTAATGTTTTATTTATTACAATCTTTTAAAAATGAAATATTTATTTTTGTTATGGAAATTAAAATATATGGCTTTAAATATGTGTAAAATAAATAGTTTACAAAATTAAATTGAAATATTAATATAGTAATAAATTAATAAGCTTATTTATTATAAAAACCAATATATTTATATTTTGTTTGATATAAGTCAAGATTATCAATAATTATATACTTTAATTATTTTTTAATTAATTTATTACATTAAATTTTTATTTATATTAATTTTATTAACCAATGCATGTAAAACAAGTCAAATTTTAAAAATTCAAATGCATATTTATTAAATAAATTATATTATTGTAATTATTCTTTTTATATATTTTATATCATATACATACATAATTTAATTTTTAAATTAAAATTTGAATTTCAAATGCAGTAAGTAATATTATATTATTTAAATATTTTATTTAAAACAAAAATAAAGAATTTGAATAAAAATAAAATATTTAATATTAATATATTTTTATTTCTAATACGAAATATTTTTAATTAATTATATAACTTTTAGTAATTGAATATAAAGAGTATTTATGGAATAAAATTATCACAAGATGACAGTTTAGATATTTCAAATTTTTCAAACATTTAGGAGAAAAATTGATAATTTTTCACTTTTTATTTTCAGACAATTTTATCTGAAAATAAGTGATTAAATGTAAAAATAAACATACAAACAAATTTTAGTCTCTTAAATCTGAATCCATTCAGATGGATTCAGATTTAAGCGGCCCAATCAAACGGGCCCTAAGTTTCTAACTCCATTGAAAACTTCAAAGCTTCTGTCATCTTCAAAATCAAGTATTACTATCAAATGTGTTTATCGGAAAGAAATAAACTTAACTTTTGTTTCGTTTCTTCTCAAATATAGAAACTTAATGTTAACTACTGATATTATATAAAGTTATATATGTATTTGGTTAATCATATAATGTCATATTATTATATGTGTATTAATCCAATTATACAATATCAAATATGTTAAGTTTACTACTATTTTTAAGATTTAAAGGCCCATTTGTTTACACCACTTAACATTATTTAAAACTTAATATATATCACTTAAAAGTATGTTTTTTTTTTTGTTTTGCATACATCTTTAAAAAATTGATAAGCTATATCTTATTTTAATTTTGACTATATCTTATTTTAATTTTGACTAATTTACCTTTTAATAAAAACTATAATTTATTTATATATTTTTTATTACAAACCAAGACTACCATTCTTATATGCTTTAATTTTTTTAATTAATTAATTTAAATTATTTATGATTAAAATAATAATATACTATAATAAATTCATTTTATTAAAATATTTTCAAAGGCTGATATTTGATTTTTTGGATTATAAATAATTAAAAAAGTTATAATTAGAAGAATTAAAAATTTTTAAAAAGTTACATAGGGTGTCAAACTACGTCGTTTAGCTTTGTCCAATAATTCTTACCTGTTGTTCTCCTAACCCAATGTCTCTACCATAGCTCTTCAACAGGGACGTAGCTAGAAATTCAATTCAAGAGGGGAAAATTTAATCAATGATAAAATTTAAAACCCTCAGTGAAAGTAAACATAAAACAGTCATAATATATAGTTCATGAAATTTTAGACACCCAAGAATATTTTTGTAAAATTATAAACAAAAAATGGTATTTTGATTGAAAATATTTAAATAAGGCTATTTCTATAAAATTATAAAGATGTAGTGGTATTTTATTGCTATCTATTGATTTTTTTTTTTCAACTCTCAAAAGGAAAAAGGGTGATTGCTCCTCCTGGGCCTAATGTAGCCCCATTTATGCTCCTCGCCTCACCAATCACCATCCTCTCAACCTGAATGTCCCGCCCACAGTCTCTTCAATCGTTCACGTCGCCGTAGCCGCATCACATCAACCACATGACCAACTCCAATCACCACCGATCGTCATCCCGGACTATCTACTCCGACAAATTTATTCCCAATAATCCCGCTTGAATTTTGATGGGCGGTTGTGGATACACACAAGGACGACAATTCAGGAGCCTGCACAATTGCTTTCATTTGTAAAGAAGGGTACCTATAGTATTTTAATAATTAAGATGTTTTACGAAAAAAAAGTTATTTTTTTTACTTTTTAAATTGGTTCAGATATTTTTATCTGAGAATAAGTTATTAGACATTGAAATAAATAAAAATAATTTTTTAAATTACTTAATTTTATTTAAATTCAGATTTAAGTGATTAAAACAAAAAGCCCTTATATATTTATATGTGACATATACAAGAGTTTTGTATACTTTAGACCGGTGATAGTTGATGCACTTGCAACCTACGGCCGCTGGACCAATATCTATTTGATGTCACATTAAGTTTGCAGATTTCTAAAATATTATATAGATATGGGTTTACTTTAATATTTGTTTTCTAATAATATCCTTATACCTACATATGTTTGTATAACACTATCGGTTATGGGAAAGTATTTAATTTCCCTTTCTTATGCATCACATGCTTAAATTATATCACACTTTGGTAATTATAAACATCAAGAATTTAGTGCAGGATCTGTAGAAAAGTATGGGCCTCAGAGTTTGTGCTATCATTTTCACTTGAAAAATAATTTCTTCTTGTTGGGATCCGATTAAACTATAATTTTCACGGTCAATGTAAGCTCCATCAATGCTTTATCATTATTGCGTAGATATATTGCTAGGTGTAGCCCGCGAATATTTTCTATTGTTTTTAACAAACCTCGATGGAATGTGAAAATTTTATTAAACGAATAAAATAAAAGAATTACATTTAGTTTGTTGGGCAGGGAGATCTGGAACATACTTTATCCCTTGAATATGAAAAAATTACTTTATCAAATTTATAAGTTAAAAGGGTTACAAATCAATTTGTGAAAATTCGTACCTATTAATTATAATAAAAACTTAGATTCTTAAGATTCTTTAAAATTCAAGTGAAATCAAATTAGGAAAAGAAGTCTGGCCAAAGAGTTAGGTAATTCTAGATCCATGCTACAAAATTTGATGAATTTTATTACATAGAGTTGGACCACAGAGACAAGAAAATGAACAGCAGAAACCAAGAAGTGCCGCCCTAGCATTTAATTATTAAAAAAAAAAGTTAAATAAGTTATCGATATTATAAGA
The DNA here is from genome assembly GCA_013180625.2 of Boswellia sacra. NCBI lineage: Eukaryota > Viridiplantae > Streptophyta > Magnoliopsida > Sapindales > Burseraceae > Boswellia > Boswellia sacra. The sequence goes on along the minus strand of SNVD02009164.1, from coordinate 45,599 downwards.
GGTCATACTACGGTACACCGGTTGTACCATATAATTGTTTTCAAAATTTTTGTAAATTTAGTATAAAAGTTGTAAATCATTATATAAAAATCGTAAATGTAAAAAATTTCACATTTACGACTTTTATATAATGATTTACAATTTTTAGACTAATTTTACAAAAAAATAAAAATAGTTGTACGATTAATGATTTACAACTTTTAGACTAATTTACAACTTTTTTTTTTTACATTTACGATTTTTATACAAAGATTTACAATATTTACACTAAATTTACAAAAAATTTGAAAACGGTTGTATCGGTACAACCGATGTACCGTAGCCAAAGCCTAAGATTATTTGTACCCTCCAAATTTTTTTGCACTGACCTTTTAAATGTATTCACGATAAGAAGTTCTAGATAAAATGTTAACATCTCTAGAATTCTAAGCACGAGCTTGATAATTTTAATTAAATGTTTGAAGTGAGTGCATTTAGAATTCAACTTTTTTCAGAACATGGAAAGAATGGTTTGATGACAAAGAAGGGAAAAGCATCATAGCTCTTAGTAATATTAGTTTTTGGAAAGAAATTGAGTTCAATGAAGATTTTGAAAAGACTATCTCTCAATTCAAAGACTTGGGATGTGAAGAAGAACAAAGAGAAGTCAAATTAGATAAATTTTTTAGATAAATCATCTAAGATTAAATATATGCATGTTTTTCCCATTTGAAATCCCTTTCGTCTCTTTTTCAATTTTCTAGGCGTGAAGAAGAACTTATCCCACATTGAAATTGAGAGATGCTCAAATCAAGAAAGTTGGAAAGCCGGAAGTTGCATCACTAATTCCATTTTTTGCATAGATTTGATATTTGACACTTTGATAATATCATAATATATCTCGATTACAATACCAAATTTCACGATCTTCTCTATCTTCTAATCTAAACTTCTAAGCGAATGAATCAATAACGACATATAAATAACTAAGAAAAACTATAAAAATATATATATAATATTAATTAGTCATTCATGTATTATTATATAAATAGATGTTACAAATTTTTGAATATAAGATCTTAAAAGTATCCACACAATTAATACAACAACCTATGCTAATTAAACAACACTTGCAAGTTGCAACAATTAATAATTGCCAAATTTTTAGCACAAATTGCATGAATTAATAGTTAATGCATTTAATTTCCTCTGCACAATGTGTCTCGGAAAGTCCATGTTTATGATTATTAAAGAGCTGTTGTGGGTTGGAAAGCCATGAAAAGTTTGAATTTTCACGTTTAATGTCATTTATTCACAAATCAAAAGATTTTACTTTTAAGCACGCACCATCATTGAGCTCTCTAGTTAGCATCTTTCCATTATTAAAATTTAATTTAATTTGATAATTAGCCTAACTAACTTTAATGGCTATTAATTGAATTGGGTACATTTTAACCTGTATATAGTACCAGCTAGATGGTATGGATTTCATAAAAAGGACAGAAATTACAGTAATTAACTTTGAAGTACCGCTCTATGTCTTCATGTTACCATCATTAAAAAAAAAAAAAACCATACACATATGGATTTTTTTTAAAATTATAAATATAACTACCAAGAGATCGACAAATGATTAAATCGTGATTCTTATTAGCAATACAGGTGATTTTATGTTGATCATATTATAGTTAAAGAAAATCGACTACTTTAGAGGTTTGATTTGTGATTTGAAGACGTTTATTGAAATATTGGATACAGTTCAAAATGTTGAGCGGTATTTAAAAAATTTTAATATCTAAAAATTTTTTTTTGACATAATATTCAAAAATAGTTTTTAGAATTGAAATTTGTGAAAAATGAAGAAAAATTGTTTTTATGCATAATCCAAATAAATTTTATGGTGGAATTACACAAACACAAAAATAATCACTGAATTCCCTTTTAGAAATACATTTATTATTCAATAATTTGAATAAATGAAAATTACAATGAAACAAAAAAATCTATAATATGTTGATTCTCTCTCTTTTTTTTCCTAAAATACTTGTTTCCATTAATTTTTATTAAAATTTATTCATTTTAATTGTATGTTTTATGCCGTAAAAATTGATATATTATTTTGTATACATTATATATTTTAATTTTCTAAGATATATACATATTTTTATGTAAAGATTTTCCTTTTATAATATTAATAAATGTACTTAAAAATAAGGTGTGTAAAGTACTTGTAAAAGTGCATATAGCCCACTTTAAATTTCTAGGCTGTGGTTAGTTTGATTAAAGTTGGGGGCTTCTTTGGTTGAAGTTTTTTATTAAGAAAAAGGTTTTATTAGGAATACTATAATAAATTATTAAATTAACATTGTATATTTTTTATGTGTCTAAAAATTAACCTTATTCAAATAATTAATTACATTAATTTATAAATAATTATAAATATAATTTTTTAATTTTTTAAATTAAAAATTGCAAAATTTATATATAGGAACTTTAAATTTATTTATTTAAATAATATATTATTAAATATAAATTTATTATCATTTATTTTTTAAATTTAGTGTCTAAAAATTGAAAAAGGGGCCATCAGAGGATAGCCGTCGCCATCCACCGGACGTGCCGTCTCACCAACTACTGGCGACAGCTACAAGGGCTCTTTGACGGCCCCTATTTTATTTTTCCAAAATTCTGTTTTTAAATAATTAAATTAATAAATATATTTATATTATTTATCACACATTTTTCTTAATTTTTAATATATAATTTTATATAAATTTATTATTTATTTTTAAAAATATATTAATTTAATAATATTATAAAATAATCTGGTAATTTTTTTTGCAAATTTATTTAATTTTAATAAATGATTATATATTTATTTATTTAATAAATCGACAGTTTAATAATATTTTTCATAATTTAAAATATATTATTTATTTTTAAAGAAAAGTGGAATTTAACTATTTAGAGTAAAAAATAAATTGTTTTACTATTAATTTAATAAATAATTATATATTTTTATTTAATTTATATAAAATTTAAACTAAATATGTGAATTTAATAATAGATATTATATATTTCAATGTTCAGGGTATTTATGTTCAATTAATTTATAAACCATTCTTGATTCTATTGAACAATTAAACAAAAGAAAAAGCTTTCTAAACCCCTTCATTTCTCCTAATTTTTTTCATTTCCACCTACTTTTCCTTTCCTCTCATTTTTCCTTTCTTGCAACCAAGCACACCCTTATTTTGAAAAACATTTCAATCAAACTTTTTTTTTTATTTTTTGATTCTTGTTTTTTTTTTTTTAGTTCAAAGTGAAACAGACCTTCATATTTGCAATTTGTATGCCTCTGCTCAATAAATTTGCCGAAGAAAGGAAAACTCTCATATAAAGTAATAAGAATAGTATTTCAAACTTTAGGGTTATATGAACCTCTATAAACTCTTTACACTCTCCCTTTCTAGAAATACTCAATACAAATTTAAGAGTACTTTGTCTAAAATATAGGAATAAATTTAAAAATAACATATATAATCAATATAAAATTAATACATTAATGGTTATTACATTAGAAAATATAATTAAATCATATATAGTTTTAATGAATATTGAGAATCAAGCGATTCTATAGACAAATTGTTTTATTAATAAATCATATAGTTCATAATTTTTTTATTTTGATAGTAATTTTCTATTAAATAAAATAATACGCTATTGGATTCAATTGGTTTTGTAGAGTTATTCTTAAAATTAGTTATTCTAATATTGAAATAGCTAGTGCATTCAAAAAGAAGTGTAGAAAACATAATAAGAGTTCATATAGCACTACCCTGCTTCAAAAAAAAAAAAAAAATCGTTACATATCTTATTAGTGTAACTATTAAACTTCTCTCTTAACGTTTTAAAAAAAATCTCGCCTACATTTTGAGGTATATTTTCTTCACCTTTTACATATTTCATTACTATTTTACTCTTGTACAAGTAATTTGTATCACAAGTAAGGTTTATGCTCATTATAGATTTACTCTAGATTTGATTAGTCCACATACTTGAATTAATTATAATGAGATAATAATTAGCTTCATATAAAAAGAATATTAGATTTAAATTTTCAAATGAATATATATATATATATATATATATATATATATATATATATTTAAATCTCGTTCCTATCGCAAGAGCCTTTTCCTTTACAATAACGTGTAAAATTACTTTTTGCACGTTTAATATCTAAGAATAAAAAAATTATAAATAGCTTTGAACGGTAATCAGGTTGCCAACTCGTTTAATTAACACAGAAGAAACATATAAACATTTTTCAGGTTAAGTGAAATGTTTCCAATTAGTGATGATGATGGCAATGACTAAATAACAAGCACTAATTACCATTAAAAATGTGGCAAAAAATCACATAATAATGTGACAAATCAAGAGTCTCAACACTTAATTATTGTTTAATTTAATTTAATTTAATTTAATTAATCAATCTCACACCGTTCACTTACGCAATCACTCAAATCAATCAATGGATTCAAGGGGGAAAAATCAAGGCCCCCAACCCAACATGTGATAAAACAAAACTGGCTCAACAACACCTGTGAGCCATCATCAACCGTCCACGTGGCGGCTATTCAACGGTGGATGGCCCACCTTTCAGTGCTGGTTGTCTTCATGCAGAGGGCTGGTGGCTACTATAATAAGCCACAATCAAACATTCACACTTTATCATTAGAGATAGAGAGAGAGAGAGAGTGAGGGTGAAGGGAAATCAGACCTTTAGCTACAAGGAGAGGCCAGGATTGCTTAACAATCCACTAGAGGGTAAACCCAACCAAAACCCTTATCCTATCTCCTCGCTTTGCTTTGCAACTCCACAAAAATGCTTCTATAAAGCACTTTTCAAGCGCTTCTATATCTTCCCTTTTGCTGTTTTTTAAATTTGTTTGCAAGCTTCGCCTTGTTGTTGAATTCAATATTGGTTGAGTGGTGCTTCTGCTTCATGCACATTAGTAAAGGTTGAGTTTTGTGTTGAAATATCTATGTTTTGGCAAGTGGGGTTTTGAGTTTTGGTGTCAAAATCTTATCTTTTTGTGGTGAAAGTTAGTGGAAATTGATTAATCAATGGCTCCAAGGTCTGGAAGAGGCAAGTCTAGTAAAGCAAAAGCTGAGAAGAAGAGGAACAAAGAAGAGAAAGGTTTCAAAATTTTCAATCCCCATTTCTTGAATAATACAATGAACATTTATATATGTTTCAAGATTCACTTTTCAAATATAAGTGCTTTTTCTAGTTATCTTTCTTCTATCTGCTTATTCATTCCTTCATTTTGTATCTTTGTTTCTGTCATATTTGCAGCAGTGCCTAATGTTCTTGACATCACAGTCATCACTCCATATGAATCACAAGTGATTCTCAAGGTATATTCTTCATTTTCTCCCCTCATAAGCAGATTAATTAGTAATTACCATTAACCATTAATAATAGAATCCAAACAAAATCAATCACTCTTCTCACTAGTGGAAAATTTTCTGAAGGGAATCTCCACTGACAAGATACTTGATGTGAAGAGGCTATTGGCTGTTAATGTAGAAACTTGTCACCTAACAAACTACTCCTTATCTCATGAGGTACCATCTCCAATCAACTTTTCAATATAATAAACTCTCTTGGTACTATATTTTTTTCACCTCAACTATTCATGTACCAAATCTTCAAGAAATTGCTTAATTAATTAATTTTTCTTTTTACATATGATTAGGTCAAAGGGCAGAGATTGAATGACAAATTAGAAGTTGCTAATCTGAAGCCATGTTTGCTGAGAATGATTGAAGGTAGGTGAAGCAGGCTCTCTCATAACTAAATTTCTGTATCAAAGTATCAACTCCCATGTGCTTTCTATTTTACTAGTCAAATTTCATGTCATGGATTCCCATTTTTAGATATACTTGTCCTGCACTTGCACTTCCTTTTTTACTCCAACACTATACTATATGCATAAAAAGAAATTTTAATTTATTTTAGTGGGTCACAATATCACATTTTATTCTCTTTATTTATAAAATTATTACTACTTTTGGGTCGTTATTTGGTAGGAAATTAAAAAAATTACAATTTTATAAAATTAAAACGGAAATTGGAAAATGACAACTCATAGAAGGACCCAGCTTTCTCTCTCTTATTAAAGAAATGACAGATTGCATTGTACATCCGTTGTACCTTGGTATGCTTCTTCTAGTTGTACATTCATAACTTTTGCGTCCCTAAAAGTCAATTAAAATTTAAAAGTCTTGGAGTACAATTACATGATTTGCAGATTTCAAGATTTCCAGGCTAGCATGCTTGTACAGGATCATTATTGTGTTAGACAAAGTTTGTGTCAAAACACGATCAAGGCTACGTTGCTCCCTGATATGAAAGCAAGAATTTTGTCGTTTTATTTTGTTTTTTATATGTTGTTTTTCGGGTACTCTCACACGTGAAAACCAAGAAAAATATACTTTTTTAAGAGTTTATAAATTGATAAAACATTTTAGATGTCATTTTTATTTGATTTCTTTGAAACTAATGAAAGTATATTTGCTTTTATCTTTTTTTTTTTAATTTCCAGTTCTGAATATATTGTATTGAAAATAGTTTCCAAAAAGGTGGGGATCCTTGGCCAACTAAAAAATGCTTTTCACTACATTTTTTTTCTTAATACAGAAATCCGATGCAAAAATTGAAAATGTGATTTGAAAACATTTTATCTATTTTAATTTTAGTTGCATTTTGAGAGTACTCCGGGAACACACGTCCATTGGCTAATAAAATTTGTGACAGAAAGCAGTCGCGTAGCTTTCCTTGTGAAGGAATTAATTTGTGAGCAAGTAGTGGGCAGCAGAGAAATTAATTTAAAATCAATTTTTTTTTGGTTTCGTAGGATTCATCGGACTTTACAATGTTTATTAGTTATGGGCTATAAAGTTTAATTAGAAGATATTTAAAATCACATAATTGCAAATGAACTTGGTTGGACCGTTTCATTTAATCGATTTATCACACAATGGTTTCATCACCACTGTCACCATTATAAATGGTTGGTAACATTAAATATTATACCCAAATCTGCCGCCACACCCCCACCGTCCCAATAGAATTCTAGGAGAAAATATGCCCTACGACGGTTGCATGTGTAACTACAAGAGTAATATTTATAGTTTTATTATACGTCTTAAAAGCATGCGATAAAATCTCGATGATTGCATCGTTTTGCTTAGAGGTTGTCTAGGTTTATTATAGAAATAATTTTGACTTTATGTTAAATTAATTTTACTCAATAATCACTTTATTTTGAGTTATTAAACATAATTTTCAAGAAAAAATATAATGTTTTGAGATTTTAAGGCTAATATTTATTTATTTTAATTTTGTCGTCCAAGATTCTTGGTTTTTTTTTCTTCCTTAGAGCCAATGTGTGCCTAACCTTTGAATGGAAAGACTTGTCACATACGGCTGTAGCCTACTATACTATGCAACTTGGGGCTACAACACCACAACTAACTTTATTGTTGCATTCAATTTGAAAGATCCTTTTGCGAAGGTAATAATGTGGTAATGTTCTTATAAGTTAGATTGGACCGCTATGGAGGATAATTGAATTGATAACGATGCAAAAAAGTAAAAATTAGGTTAAGATATAATTTGAATCATGTTCAATATAGTCTGTAGATGATATAATAATCTTAGATAATCTATATTCCATATATTTTTAAAATATACAACTTTGAAATCCTTAATTTTTGTGACTATGTAATATATATATATATATATTTATTGTTTGCTTTTATTCTTTAATAAAAAGATTAAAAATAAATTTATTATATGTGTTTAATTTTATTAATAAAAGGGAAAGAAAATTTTATATTCTAAATTTTATTAAAAAGGGAAAATATTAATAGAAAAAATAAAATAATAAAAATAAAAAACTTTTTTGGTTCAATGTTCTCCAGAATTTTTTCAATTATTTACATTTCTGCCACTCGCCCATGCAGAGGACTACACCGATGAGTCTCAGGCCGTGGCGCACGTGCGGAGGCTCCTGGACATCGTGGCGTGCACCACCCGGTTCTCCAAGTCCAGAAACGCCCGCTCGCCACCTTCCTCAGAGTCACGTGCCAAAAAGAACGGCGGTAGGCCCCACAACAACACGTCGAATCCGCCTAGACCGTCCGATGGAGGAGCAGCGGCAGATGAACGAAATGGTCTACGCACCACGTCGCCTTCCGATGGAGAGGCGGTTATGTCGGCCATTTCTCCGAGCCTCGACATGGCCGCCATTCACCCGACGCCGAAACTCTCCGAGTTTTACGACTTCTTCTCCTTTGCTCACCTCTCATCTCCAATCTTAAGTAAGTATTATTATTATTGTTATTATTATTATTATTTAATTTTATTTTTAATTTAATTTTTTGGTTCTCAGATTTGAAAAGATGTGAACGTAAAGATGAAAACAAGCGCGACGGCGACTATTTTGAAATTCAGGTGAAGCTTTTATAATAATAATAAAAAAAATAAAATTTTGATTGTTATGGATGAGCTAAGGAATGTTTGTTTTAAAAGCACTTTTTTATTAAAAATACATGAAAGCACTTTGCGGAGACGATCTGTGAAGTGATCCTCTACAACTTGAACTCTTATTTTATTTTTTAAATTTGTTTTTTTAATTAAAAAAACAATCAACGGTGTATTTGCAACTGCATTGTTGTTGTTAGTTGATTGGAAAAGTGCTTGAAAGTGCTTTTGTCAATCATTCCTAAACGCTTTTTAAGTGCTTTTGTGTAATTAAATTAAATACCGTAAATAGTCATGAAATTGAATCGATTATCTGAATTTTTTCTTTTCCCCTGCGGCGGAGTTACTGAAGCTGAAAATATATTATTCTATACAGATAAAGATCTGCAATGGGAAGCTATTGCAAGTTGTTGCATCAGGAAAGGGGTTCTATACGTTGGGGAAACAGTTTTTTCAAAGCCATTCTCTGGTGGATCTTCTGCAAAATCTCAGCCGAGGTTTTGCCAACGTGAGTACTTGAAAGTTAATTGGATGTATATCTTCAAAATGATTCCTTGTGCAAAGCTTCATTGTTGTATTTGAACCTATTGCCACTGCCAGACTAGGATGTAAAAGTCTCCACCATCCTAAATGTGGAGTTTTGCCGCACATGACTTTTTGTTTTGTCGTCAAATATGCTTGATGGTATGTGAGGTCTTCTTTTAATGATTTCTAAACGTGAGTTTCTCAGAGTGGATTAATGGGCTATTTTTCTTTTCTTTTTTTTTTTTTTAAGTCAAAATGGGAGGACTCAAAGGAGCAGCAAATGAGGGAAAGATATACTTAGTGGAGAGAACATTCTTCTTTGTGGTCATTGCTAACTATGATTACCATTATCAACATGCCCTAGTACCGTGATTTCAACCTTATCTTCACACCACACGATCTACACTTCCCTCGATTCCCACCAAAATTATCCACTGTCACACTCATAAGAGTCACCTCCACCATCACCATGTAGATGGTAAAAAACATGATAAAATTTCCTCGACCACCACCTCTGGAACACCTGCTAAGTGACATCTGACTGATTAATGGCCTACATTATTGCCAACAAGATCATTCTATTCCCTTGTATAATTATAACCACGAATGAGCATTTGCACCGTTGTGAATAGGCCATGCAGCCTATTTGTGTAGCAGTTTACAAGATAGGCTTGTTGTTTTTACTTTTAGGCTACTGAAAAGATAAAAAAGGTAAGGGAGATTCTAGTTTTTATGTTTGTGGTTCATGCCATTGTGAATACATGACTAGATTTAGAATCTAAGTGGGATTTGATTTATGTGTGAAAAGGTTTATTATTATCGCTGGTAAAATATTGCATAAATTGTGGATATTAGTATAGTAGGGAGAAATAAAAAAGAGATTGAACCTAGGCAATCCTGCACAAATGTAGTTCATTACATTCATTCATTTGATTCTATTTTTTCATGTATTGCTATCTTTTTGTTTCATGAAATCAATTAGCTTGTCTATCAAGTTTTACTCATATTTTTGGTTATTGTGCTTAATGCAGGCATATGAATCCTTAATGAAAGCTTTTGTTGAACACAACAAGGTAACATTTTCTGTGCTGGCATGTTATATTTCTTTTCAACGCAAATGTGATTTTGTTAATTACCTTGCTGAAAAAAAAAGTTTTTATACTTTAATTTAAATTTATTTATTTCTTTTCTTCAGTTTGGTAATCTTCCCTACGGTTTTCGAGCAAATACATGGCTCGTCCCTCCATCTATTGCTGGATCTCCATCACACTTCCCATCCCTGCCTGCAGAAGATGAGAGTTGGGGTGGCAATGGTGGGGGCCAGGGAAGAGATGGAGAACATGATCTACGACCATGGGCTACGGAATTTGCAATACTGGCTAGGCTTCCTTGCAAAACTGAAGAGGAGAGATTAGTCAGAGACAGGAAGGCCTTTTTGCTTCACAGCCTATTTGTTGATATCTCAATTTTTAAAGCTGTTGGAGCAATTCGCTGTTTCATTGATTCTGGTTCAAATGAAAAAACAAGAAGGTGTCGTCCAGGTGCTATCCTGCAGGAGGCTCGTGTGGGGGACTTGTCTATTACAGTAAAACGTGATATTGCAGATGCAAACTTGAAGTCTGAGGTGAAAATTAATGGCAATCAATCATATGACATATCTGCTGAAGGAATTGCAAGAAGGAATTTACTTAAAGGGGTTACTTCTGATGAGAGTGTAGTTGTTCATGTAAGTACATTTGCTGCTTACTTCTTATATGCATGCCGAAAAGCATGGTATGAAAAACTGATTGAATGTGAAATTAAATATATGGTAGCAGGATATAGTGCTATTTTTACCTATATCCTTCCCTCTCTCTCACTATATATATATATATATGAGTATCTCATAAACAGTCAAATTTTGGCTCTTCCTCTGGTTCTTAACTTAGTTTTAAACCTAACTATTGTCAGGCAGTAAAAAATAAGCCTACTCTTGCCAGTCTGTTTAATTAAGGTCTCTATTCTCTTTAAATGACATGATGGCAGCTCCTTTTTACTTTTTTAATCCACATCCTCTTTGATTTTCTGTTTGTTTTGTGTTGTGTATTTGATCTAATGACACAAAAATTTGTATAAAAAAAATGATGCAATTGATCCTAACGTATGATTGAATTTTTAGTAAAGATTTATGATAAAGTGCACTGGAAAAATATTGTATTTGGCAGGATACTTCCTCTTTGGGTGTCGTCATTGTAAGACATTGTGGATACACTGCAGTAGTAAAAGTTGTTGGTGATGTGAAGAAGGAAAAGTTTGATGCACAAGACATCAAAATTTCTGATCAAAACGATGGAGGAGCTAATGCTCTTAATATTCACAGGTTTGAATTATAACACAATGCTGTCTTCTAGTATGAACAATTGGCTGTTTCTTGCATTTAGCAATATGTACTAGTTTAGTGTGAAAAATTAGTTTCTTGATACAAGTTGGTGTGAGCTATACTGTTTAGTTGTCTATCGCATTTATTCATGATATGAAAAGTTTCCAGTTTAAACTGGACAGAAAGGTCCTGAAAGGTTTGATTGCTGGTGTTTGGGATCCTGTATTGAAAGGAAAGCACCTCTTCTCTATTTTAAGAGGGGATGTAGTCCAACCTTTTGAAAGGGGGATTTCATCTGAGAAATTCGAACTCAGGTTGTCTTGCAGCAGTAAGTTTGATAAATAAAACAAAGAAAAAAGTGCTGGTTTCATGTTAGAAAATAGAAGTATCCATTCTGCTAAAAGCACAATGTAGACTGGAAAATCGCTTTTTGCTCCTTTAAAATTGGTCCATGGTAGTGGACCACCTTAGTTATAACCTAATTAAATGACAGTTTATTTTGTTATTTTACTTTTTTTTCTCTTTCTAAGAATCTCAACAGCATAAGAGAATTTATTAGATGAAATCCAATGGATAACAGCTAGTCAGGGGAGATGTAATAAGTCTTACTGCATTGGAGCTTTTGTTCAAATAATTAGGAAAAAGAAAAACCGCATGAATAAATGCAATACAAACTGAAAAGAAATCACAAAAGCTATAATTATAAGCTCAGGAAATATCATTGCATGGCAGTCTACTTTAGCCCTAAGTTAGCTAAACCATCCACAACTCTGTGAGCCCTGCCAAAAAAATCTGAAAGGAAAACTGGTGCATTGTTATCCGATATTTTTTTGTTAGATGGTCGAAAAGTAACCAGGGCATGAGCCAAAAAACTGAAAATGAAAAAAATAAAATGTCTCTTGTTAGTAATTTTTCTTTGCCCAGATAAGTATTTTAAGTCATTTTATTTACAAGAGACCTACAAACATTGCTGATAAAAGTTCATAAAAAGAAGAAATGAGAAATATGCATTGTGAGACAAATGCTAAGTTGCTGAAATAGGTCATTCAATTTTTGGAATGTACTGTTTTAGAAAGTATAAGATTTTGTTTACAGAAATGTACGTATGTTACATGCACTTGTAATGCCTTTCTTCATGTACTTTGTTCTGACGAGGATAAATAAATTTGCAGCTTAAGGGTTTTGCTACACAAATCTTTCACTGCTGAATCACCTCTAGGAGGGCAGTCACCTCAGTACAATTTGGATGATTCAGAAGCTTTCAAAAGTCTTGTTCGAGGAGTTATTAAACAAAGTTTAACCAAGTTAGAGGAGGAGCCAGCTGCTTCTGAAAGATCTATGAGATGGGAACTTGGTTCTTGTTGGGTACAACATCTACAAAAACAGGAAACTCCAAGAGATCTGGATTCTAGGAGATCTGGGATCGATAATGAGACTGAGCATACTGTCAAAGGTCTTGGAAAGCAATTTAAATTTTTGAAAAAGAGGGATAACAACCCTAATAGTTTAGGTAGCACTAATGAGAAAGAAGGAAATGATACTGGACCATGCAGCATGAATGCGGGAACTAATGTTGGAGAACAGAACAATGGCGAGCTCAATAGTGAGATTGAACTGAAGAAACTAATTTCTGGAGAAGCCTTCATGCGTTTGAAAGAAACTGGAACTGGTCTCCATTTAAAGGTTTCCAAATTACTGTTAAATATGTTTTACATTTCACACTAAAAACTAAATTACATATTTTGTGGTACATGTGTTAATGCTAGTGCTTCTCTTTTTTTTTTTCCTTTTTATACTCCTGTGGTTTTTAGTATTGTGGTGCCAATATTCTTTCTTCTCTCCTCTGGAATAACTGTTTGAGTTAACTTATTGCAACAGGCAGTGGATGAGCTTATGAAAATGGCATACAAATTTTATGATGAAGTGGCATTACCAAAGCTGGTACCATTGATCTTATCTAGTTCTTTTGGCAAAATATTTTACCATTGGTTGTGCAACGTATATGAACTTACTTTTATACTGTATATATAGGTAACAGACTTTGGATCACTTGAACTTTCTCCAGTTGATGGCCGCACACTAACTGACTTTATGCATTTAAGGGGATTACAAATGCGCTCTTTAGGTCGTGTGGTGAGGAAAAGATCTCTTTTTTCTCTTGAAACACACCCACCCACCCACCCTCACACATTCATAATATCTTTCTACTGTAGTATTATTGTTCCTTTTCAGAATCATACTACAAGTGAAATATTTGGCATTGTTCAACTCTGCCATGACTTTGAATTTTTGTAGTTGTTATATGGTACCGTATGACACACCATTTGTTGGGAAATTGACTTATACTCAAAAGGCATGATATTCTTTTTGTTGGCTGTAATCCCCATTATATGAATCAGGTTGAACTGGCAGAGAAGCTACCTCATATCCAATCACTTTGTATTCATGAGATGGTTACTCGAGCTTTCAAGCATGTACTTAAAGCAGTTGTCGCATCTGTTGACAATTTCGTGGACCTATCTGCCGCTATAGCTTCATCCCTAAATTTCTTACTGGGCAGCTGTGGGATGGGAGATGAGCAAAGTTTGAATGAAGACCATGTTCTCAAATTGCATTGGTTAAGAAGATTTCTTTGTAGAAGATTTGGTTGGTCTCTGAAAGACGAGTTTCAGCATTTGAGAAAGATTTCAATTCTCCGTGGGCTTTGCCATAAGGTAATGTACCATTGATTTTATATGTTTTGGCTGTTGCTGTGTTTGAAAGCTTGAATTTCACTTGAATTATTTACCCAGATTGGTTTAGAGTTGGTTCCAAGAGATTATGATATGGAATGTCCAAACCCCTTCAGCAGAAAGGATATAATCAGCATGGTTCCAATATGCAAGGTGGGGACTTTCACTCTATCTTTTAGAGTCTGTTTTTGATTTATTTTTTACCCACTCGATGAGCCAGCTGTTTAATAACTTAATGTGCTATATTTTGGTGTCATTCTACAGCATGTAGGATGCACTTCAGCGGATGGAAGGACTTTATTAGAGTCATCCAAAATAGCTCTTGACAAAGGAAAACTAGAGGATGCTGTCAATTATGGAACAAAGGTAAAACTCCCTAATCCAAACAATATAACCACACTAATTCTTTATGCGGTAGGACTTTAATTTATCTAATTTCATGTATTACTTGCGTTTTAAGGCATTATCAAAGATGATAGCTGTATGTGGTCCCTATCATCGTACGACTGCCAGTGCTTACAGTCTTCTAGCGGTAGTTCTCTACCATACTGGAGATTTTAATCAGGTATCATTATCTTCTCAGCTGTTGGGCTTTTACTTTGTAATTCAAGTCAAACTTTATTAATTCCTCCTTTTGCTTAAAGACTATTGAGTCAATAATGCATTAGCAATTCGTCAGTTTACCGGAACGAGGGATTTGAATGGTTTGGCATAAAACAATTCAGATGTCATTTTTTTTTCACTCAAAATTTGTTTCTTTCTTCTTTTTAGGCAACTATATATCAGCAGAAGGCGTTGGATATTAATGAGAGAGAACTTGGTCTTGACCATCCAGATACAATGAAAAGCTATGGGGACCTTTCAGTTTTTTATTATCGCCTTCAACACATTGAATTGGCTCTGAAGTAAGTGAAAGCCAGTTGTTTGGCTTGTACTTGATTTACGTCCTGAAGTAACTTTCTTCTTTCCTACTGAATCTTCCCTTGACTAATCTTCTTATACAATTTTGTGTAGGTTGTTATTATTGTTTTTGTTGTTAGTATTAATCAATTATTTGATTATTTTTTCTGTCTTTTTCTTGATCACATTATTGCATTTCTGGCAGATATGTAAACCGCGCTTTATTCCTTTTGCATTTTACTTGTGGACTTTCACATCCGAATACTGCAGCAACATATATAAATGTGGCTATGATGGAAGAGGGCATGGGAAATGTTAATGTTTCTCTTAGATATCTGCACGAAGCGCTTAAATGCAACCAAAGATTATTAGGAGCTGACCATATACAGGTCTTTACATCTCCCTTCCCCGCACACCCCACCCACCCCCACCACCCCCCGCCCTCCCTTTTTTTTTTTTTTAATTTCGCCTGCATATATATGGTATACGACAAGGTCAATTTTACTCATGTTTCCACAATTGTGAAACAATTGTTGAACCGTTGGGTAATTTTGATTCCTCAGGTTGTGTAATATGTTAAATTAATGATCCTTGGAAATGATGTGCATTAAATGTGATTTTAATCATTTAACGTGTATTAATTTGATGGTTAAAAAATTTTGTCACAATTTCTGTAAAAATGAATCCTACATATACATGTATTGTTCGTATACTTTATCTGTTGTATACTTTTATCTGTCTGCCATTTTTGCGTTTCTGTAACTCTCCGTAAGTTGGCATTTTATTGGTTTCTCATCCTGCAGACCGCTGCAAGCTATCATGCTATAGCCATAGCTCTTTCATTGATGGAAGCATATTCATTAAGTGTACAACATGAGCAAACTACACTTACAATACTGCAAGCAAAACTTGGAACAGAAGACCTGCGTACTCAGGTGACCGCATTGAAAATATTTTTATTGTTTATTTTATTAAGTTAGGCCAGATGGCTTCTCTCTGGTTGGAAATATTTAAGAAAGGGGATAACTGATATGCTATAATTGAAGTGGGGACATATGTTAGTTGTAAATTCCTAAGAGAATGCTTCAATTTCATATTCCTAATGGGCTGCAATTCCTTTTGCAGGATGCTGCTGCATGGCTTGAATATTTTGAATCAAAAGCTCTAGAGCAGCAAGAAGCGGCACGAAATGGAACTCCGAAACCTGATGCTTCTATTGCTAGTAAAGGTCACCTGAGGTATTGATAGGGTATTCCCATATTACTTATTTTTACATTGTTTTTTATTTTCATTGTGGCACCAAGACCTGTGACCCCTTTTGCAGTGTATCAGATCTCCTGGATTACATAAGTCCTGATCAAGATTCTAAAGGAAGTGAAGCACAGAGGAAACGGCGTGCAAAGGTAGTAGATAGATATTTGTTATGTGTTTTGCTAGTTTTGTGTTTTGTTTTGTTTTATTATTATTATTGTTTGTTTTTGTTTTTGTTTTGGCTTTTTTTTCTTTCTTTCTTTTTTTTTCCCCTTTTTCCTGTCATGTTAGTTAAATTATAATTGGATGCTTCAATTGAATACTTTAAGGCTTTGGCTTAGAGTACACTCTGCTGGTTGCAGATAGTTTTCTCATTTATTTGAATACTCGAGTAAATCCTGCATCTGTGCAACCGACATGTAACTTTTGTGGGATAGTACTCTCTCTTTATTTAATGTACTGTGATAGTAATGATTAGAAGTGATAGAAGCAAGCAAGAGGCAAGTGCAAAGCTGACGATTATTGGAGAAAGAATCAATGAAGGACATTAGCATCTTATTTCCCTTGAAATTTTGAAAACTTTTATCTGGCCACTTTCATTCTTTTGACATCAGTACATAGTGGAAAAATAGCTTGAGCATAGAAGTTAGTGTACAAAATCTGGAATAAAATTGTTTTCTAATTCAGCAATAGCATATTGACCAAAAGTTGACAAATTTGAAGGATGTGATTCCAATTGAGCGATAGAATCACTGACTTTCTGGTTTACCGTATCTTGAGGCTTAAAAACTAAAATCTTTCAGGGATTGATAATCAGTTCTTAACATTGAGCTTATACTTCCTTGGTGTTGTTGCAAGATGTGAAGGTCCAGTGATTTTGAAATGAAATCAGCTCTTGGTGACTTAGTGAAAACTGCAAAGTATGAATACTGGATCTCAATAAAAAGCATTCTGAGAGCCAAGCCAAAATAATAAATTGAGGACTAGATACCATTTATTTTAGAGTATTTTGAAGTGCCTCTCTTTAAGAACAAAGATGGGGCAGCTGATTTAAACTTTATGAAGTATGGTAGATGGCTGTTAGATCTTATTCCAATTTAAAATGAGCAGACTGATGAGTGAACCTGGAGTATATATGAAGAGACAAAAAGTTTCACGTGCAATAGAAGGGTATGATAGATCTAACCTTTCTATATAGTAAATGAAGTTATTTTATCTTATTGACCATAATTGATCAATGACACTGTAAAAACCTTTTGAGTGCTTAATAGAGTTCTTTCTGAATTCTAACGTCATTTTGGAGGCCTTGATAAAACAAAACTGATCTTGCGTTATTTGAGATTACGAGACTAGATACATAATTTGCCTTGTTGACATTTTGAAGCCTGGTGCATTAGTTTGCTTTGCCATCTTGTGAGAAAACCTTTTGTGCGAAAAGACAAAAGAGTGGCATGAGCTTGACAGACTGTAGATATCAGCTAAATTCTCAAATGGACATTTGTCCACCATTATAACTTTAGAATGTTACCTCCAGTTATTGAGCCAAATCAAGTTCCCAGTGTTCTCACACACAGCTCCTGTTCAAATTTGTCTATTTTCTTGACTCTCAGAGAGTTTATTTTCATTACTTATTAGTGTAAAATAATATGATGATATTAACTATGAATTCTTTCAATGCTGCTGAATGTTTGATGTTTTTTATACTTAAATTGCCTTTCTTTAAAATTTTCAGTTAGCGCAGAATAGTGAGAAGACGCATGAAGCACATCATGATGTGATAGTTCAAGATGCCATGCTCCATGATGGAGTTGAAAACAATATGGCTAATGCAGAAAGCAAAACAGCAGAAGTAATGGTAAGCAAAAGCCATCCTGAAGAGCCAGAAGGGAAGGATGATATTACTAGATACAGACAAACAATTTCAGGTGAAGTTGTTGAGGAAACAACTTCAGATGAGGGGTGGCAAGAGGCAAATCCAAAAGGGAGGTCAGGAAATGCAGCTGGCCGAAAGTTTAGTTGGAGGCGACCAGTTCTTGCAAAGCTAAATGTAAATTCAAATCTTCGAGAAAGAAGCAATAGGCAGGAAATCATATCACCACCACAGAGAAAAACTCCAAGGACCATAGCAACTGAATCGTCAAAAATGAAGGATTCAGCTAAACTGCAGGGAAAAGTTTCCGTTTCCAAAGCATTAACAAGTCCAGCAAATCTCACTACCATGGCGTCCAAGTCACTGTCATACAAAGAAGTAGCCGTGGCACCCCCAGGTACGATTCTAAAGCCATTACTGGACAAAGGAGAAGTATGTGAGATAAGAACTGAAACCCAGATGTCTGAGGTTGCACCTGAGATAGCAAAGGAAGGGGCAAAGAATATTTCTCTGGTTGAGGATGCACTGAATGATGGTCAAACAGAAGAAATTCAAGAAAGTGTTACTCAATCAGAAAGTACTGCTGCAGAACCTGATGAAGTTCCTTCCTCTTCTAACCGGGAAAAACCTATAGAAAAAAATGGGAGTAAGCTTTCAGCAGCAGCTGAACCTTTCAATCCAGGAGCTCTCTCAATGAGTCACGCACTAAACTCCGTAGCTGTCACAAGTATTTATGATGTAAGAACTAGTCAAGGAATGCTTGCAGAGGCAGCTGGACCTCCGGCTGCTGCAAGAGTTCCTTGTGGGCCTAGATCACCTCTTTATTATAGAACCAATCATTCTCATTTTATGAAACGTGGTTTTCCAAAATACCATACTCCCATTATGGGGAGAAATGGATTTGGGTCTGCAAGGATTATGAACCCACATGCACCTGAGTTTGTTCCGAGGAGGGGTTGGCAGACAAATTTCGGAAATGTGGGTTCAAATGTTTCGAATGAGTCAAACTCTTCGCAAGAAACAAGTGAGGCAGAAGATGAGAAACTTGATAAAATATCATTAGCCAAGGATAATACTTCAAGAAAGAGTAGTTCAGCGGCTGAGAAGTCAGAGCTGGCGAGGCAGATACTGCTTAGCTTTATTGTAAAGTCAGTCCAGCATAATATGGATGCTCCAAGTGAATCTGTAGGTAATGAGAAGTTTGAGCATTTGGGAAATTCTTCAGATGCAATTGCAAACGACAAGGCGATCATAAAAATTCTTTATGGGAATGAAAAGGGCAACACAGACTTACCCTCTCAGCCCAATCATGAAGAACAAGCAAAAGCAAAAGATGTAAACAGAAAAAGTGGGGATGGTGAAGGATTTATAGTTGTCAGGAAGCGTAGAAGAAAAGGACAGCAGTTGCCTAACGGGGTAACTGAGCTGTACAATCAACAATCAATCTGCACTTAGAGCAAACGAAATGGTAGACACAGGAAGGTGTTGTTCTGTTTTTCTCGCTGTTTTATTCAACAAATTTCTTTGCTTCACATTTTAACACTGTAGAAATGGTTGAAATAACAGGCTAGAGGGAAGAGTTTCGGTCATAAGTTTATTAGCCAATTTAGATATCTTTTTGGATGCTCTAATAATATGTACAAAATCGCTTTTTTCTCTTGCAAGTGATTTTAATTGAGCAATAAAAAATTAAATGGCCAATTTTTCTTTTGGATGAGGCCTACTCTCTTGGTAATTTTATGGTTTTTTTTTTTTTTTTTTTTGTGTTGTGAATTTAAAAGTACTTCATGCATGTTTCTTTACAAAAGGAATCAGGATGCTCTTCCTAAATGAATGTGCAATTGCTTTGTTTTTGCCTTTACACGCTACACAGGTTCACCTTTAGGTTTCAGTTGGTAGAAATGTTGCAATTTATTACTTCCAACTAGATATTTGACTACTATTAGATTATCTACACGGTTTCACCTTGAGGTTTCAGTTGGTAGAAATGTTGCAATTTAGATAGGGTCTGTCATGCCCCGGAGGCATACAGATTCTCTCTCCAATTTATTACTACCAACTAGATATTTGACTACTAGTAGATTATCTACTATGTGATTATTTTGATCTAGCATAATTTTGATTTGCTATTGTTGCTCACACCGTGGATGTTTGGGAGTTTATTGAGCAATCTTCAGTTTTTTGTTGCTGTGATTATATACAGCACTCTCATCTTTGGAAGTTCAAGGTGCATTTTTTCTTTGAAGGTTTTTAAGTAATATTTTATTGATGTATACTGAATTTTGGTTTAAATAAAGGCAGACGTGAGATATTTGTTTAATTGACAACTTTCTTCTAGGAGAGGCTTCTAATATAATCCGAAGAGATCTTTTTTTTTAATTAATTAATTAATTATTATTATTATATATTTTACAAATGTGGCAGGAATTTTTTTTCCTAATAGGTTTAGAAATTTAAGAGTTGTTGACGAAAATGTGACTTTCGATTCCTCTCATATGATGGTGAAAGCTTAATAGAGGTTAGTGAATTTGTTTTCGATCAATCATGTGACTTAACAACTTAATTTATCACGTAAGGGCTCAAATTTATCCTTATAAACTTTCTACCAAAACATTTTTTGTATGTAACACCCGACATTGATGAACATATAATAAAAATTCGATTGAGGTCAAACTTTCTTGGGCGTAATGTGAAATGATTAAGTTGAGGGTTTTTATTTTTATTATTTTGTTTTATTTTTTTACTTTTAATTAATCTAATATTTTCATTGAATTTTGAGTCAATTTGACCTTATTTATTTTTATAAAAATTATGGTTTTGCTAAATTTTGAAACAATCCTTTTAATCAACTTGGTTATTTTCTCATATTTATGGACTATTGTTTCAATAGTATATATTTTATCTAAAACTTCAAGTCTGATTTAGGTTAGGGTTTCCTTACTAGGGTTGGCAATGGGGCGGGGAGGGGCCGGGGCGGCAGGTACCCATCCCCACCCCATTGAATTTTTTTTTTTGTTTAAAGAGAAGACCCGGACCTGTCCCACCCCGTCTTTATTAAATTATTTTATCTAAAATATAAATATTTATAACCATTATTTAAAAATTATAAAAAATTTATATTTAATCTACTTCATTAAAAAAATACATATATCTATAAAATTTTAAAATAACATAAATATAATTTATTCTTAATCTAAAATAAAATACATATACATATGATATATATTATAAAATATTTCATAACAAATACTTATTCGGCAATCATTAAAAGTTAAAAAAAAGTTAATTTATATTAGATAAAAAAATCTTTGTATAAATTTTTATTATATTAACATTGTATAAGCTAAATAGTGATTGTATTTAAACTTACAAGAATTAAAATTAATTTATATTATATGAAAAAATCAATTACCCATAAAGTTTATGTAAGTTTTTATTTTCATTGGTAATATGCAAACTAAATGTTAATTGTGTAAATTAGTTGTATCATCTAAAAAAATAGTGATCACTAATTACCATTTGATTTTATTAGTAATAATGTTACATACTCTATTAGAAATAATATTAAAAATGTATTATTACTTGTAAACTAGTTAATTGATAATTTTTCAAATAGTTGATAATACACTTAAATAATTTTTCAATATAATGTTGATTTAATATCAATCTAACAATAATAATAACATGATTGACATATACTAATTAATTAATTTAAATTAAGATAAATTATATATTCAAGGTTTTAAGATTGTTCTTATCGTATTTCTATTTACATATTTAGAAAATAATATATTGATTATATTAAAGGTATACATTTTGGAAATGATGTTATTAATATAGTAATAATTTAATTATTAATTAATAATCTATATCAAGATTGTATATATTATAAAAATTTAATTACTATAAAATACATATATTCTATTTTGTCATTATAACATGGCTAAATTGATGTTAATATACTAAAAGATGTTAATTATTAATTAAAATGTTTCTTTTGTCAAAGTATTTGTATTGTTTGTAAAGTTCTAAAGAATTCACATACATGAAAATTTAATAAATATAGCCTCAAAAATTTTTGAACAATTCTAAAATTTTACTAATAAACCCTTATACTTTGCGGGGCCGGGCGGGGCGGGTCAACGGGTCCAACGAATTGGACCTAGACCTGCCCCATTTTTGCGGGTTACACCAGGGCCCCGGACCGGTAGGTCAAATTACCATCCCTATTCCTTACCTTAAAAAAATTAGAGAAAATAACTAATTAAATTGAAGGGCTATTTTGAAAATAGTAAAATCTAGTTTCTTCTAATAGTCTAGGAAGGTTCAACTAAGGGTGGCAATTCGTGTCGTGTCGTGTCACCCATTTAATTATTCGTGTCAAAAAATAAAACACGGATTCGACACGGTTATTAAACGAGTTACCCACGTGTTGTAATCGTGTAATATTTAATTCACATAATTTACTTAATTATTTAACCTAGTTATGCATAATATATTATATTCTATATATTTATATCAATTAAAATTATTTTTATAATATAAACCATTGTTGGTATAAAATATTATTAAAATCATTATAATTTATTATTTTATAAATTAATTTATTTTATAATATAAAATTTTCAGTTTTATAATATATATGTTGTAAGTAGTTAATAATTTATATAATTAAATGAGCTTACATATTAAGCATAGAAAAAATATATTTAACTATTCGTGTCATTAAACGTGTTAGCGTGTTGAACCCCCTCAACACGAATCCGACCCATTTATTAATCGTGTATCGTGTTCGTGTCGTATTCTTGTCGTGTTCGCGTGTCATGACCCAAATTGCCACCCATAGGTTCAACTGGTTATCAAGGGTTAAGTTGCCGAGTACTGATGGTTAGAGATGATGAATTCATAAGCACAAGTATAAACAAAAAAATAAGAAAAAAAGTGTAACTTGTCAATAATAACAAGTTGATGAGCGGCCTTGTCAACGAAGTACTTCAATTCTTTCTCACACTTATTTGGGAAGATAATTTTGTCATTAAGGTTGAACATTACTAGACAATTGAAAAAACATATAAGTATTCTAAAAATCAAAATTGTTGCGTAAGAACGGAAGCGAAAGCAACAAAACAACCAAAATGCACAACCACAAACTATGCTAGATAATTGAATATAATAGCAACTAAAGAGGCAAATATCAACCAACAATGCAAAATAGAAAGAACAACAAGATTTAACCAGGTTCGTTATAAATACCTACGTCCTCGGACGCCGCTGAAGAAACCTTCCACTATCTTCAAAAAGAATTACAAACTTTTAGGCCATAATACAAATACCACAACTATTAAGCCAAACTGTAATTATCCAAATAGCTGGGTCAAACTATAATTACCCAAACAATTGGGTAATACTACAAATACCCAAAATAAAGGGGGAAAAATAAATATTACAAATTTTAAGGTCCTTAATGCAAGGCCCTTAAACTATGAGGTCTGATATGTGAGACCTTACAAATATAAGGGGTAGAGAAAAATTTCTAATGGGACAAATAAGTGAGAAGACTTGGCTTTAATTTATAAGCCCAAGTCTCTCCAACACAAAGACTCCCACTTCATGTGGGATCCTTGCACACACACAAATGGCTAAAGAGTCACAATTCTAACAAAAATACCCTCTTAACTTTATCATTTTGGCAATTAATTGATTTTCTTTTGTAGAAGAGGACGGTGAAGATGAGGTAATAAAACGTAGAAATGACTTTGGAGAGCATTTGTGTGGTTGGATATGAAAGAATGAGGAGAAGGCCACTGGGAGTGTACTAACTGGAGAACAGAAGCATAATTGGAGAGTAAAGCAATAACTGGAGGACAATGATATGGCAAGATAAACAAGTAATGACTCTTAGAACTAAGCAAAGGTTCTAGAAATCACAAGAAGCAGCATTTTATACGCCATTAAGCTTCTATATCAAAAGTTCCAAAAATGAAGCAAAGACAAAGATAATTAATGAATAGAAATGTAACTGAAGAGTAAGGAATTAACTGGAGAGCAGAGTTGGAGAGAGAATTTTAAAGGATCGAGGGTGGCTATAGACAAACCTTTGATGACCGAAAAATGACCTTGACATAGTGAAATGGACAATTGTTAGGGTTAAGAGAAAAGCCTCAGGGGATTGAAAGTGACAACATGCAACTAAGCTTCTTCTTCCTTGGGTTGTTAAAGGGTTGCTTCAAGATGCATCTAAGATGGTTGTTGGTACTTCTATAGCTAGAGACTCCCTTAGTTGTTACAATGTAGAAAATGGTTAGGGATCGCCAGATTTTTCATTGGCGTTAACCCTTCAATGCTTAAGTCAGCTTAGAGGTTAATCTTATGGTGAAAAATCAATAAAAACAAGTGCATGAAAGTGTGTTTGTGTATTGGTCAAGGAACAATGAAATAGTGACATAGTAATGGTAAAGCGGTGGTTGAATTGAGAGAAAAGTAGATAAACCATAGTCAGAGTATCTTCTTTGGGATAATGATATAGAATCTTTACTAAGCTCATGATCCCTTGTTTTGGTGCATCCTTAAGCTTTTATATATGATTTTACCATTTAATAACCTCTATCTAGAACATTCATTTTCACGAAGTATGACAATCCTAAAGGTTCATATAATGTTCTAGGTGCTTCTATTGAGATCCCAAAAACCCTAATTCCAATGTAATGAGCGCTCACCATGTGGCATGTTGATGCATCATCACTAATTGGTGATCGCTTAGAGCTGAACTTGTTGGAAGTGCGACCAAAATCCAACTTGGCTAGACATGGGAATGATCATAGTAAATAAGTATGGACAAGATCTCCATTGGTATGAGGCATTTTGGGTAAAATCCAATAAAGCAAATCCATGAGGGCTTGGGCTCAAAATGGAGAATATTAGACTACTGTGGAGTTTTGGGTGGTCCATAACCTTAACAAGTGGTATCAGAGCCCGAACCCAGACTTAGTCAGGAGAATAAGTGGAGGAAATTCTTGAAGTGCCGAACAAAGGATGGTGGGTCTCAGTTACGCCAAACTAAGGCGGTAGGGCCTGGGCCTCAATTAAAGCTCACGTTTGGGTCCATGGTTAGGCTTTATTGGACCAGGCGGTGTGCCTCAGATGCTTCATGGACGTGTCTTGACCCTAACACGATGAAGAGAAGTTGACCAGAATAGAGTAGTTCTCGAGGTAGTGGAACTCGATAGGTCGGACGATTTGAGAGGAGGCCCGAAAAAATATCACAATGATGTGGTTCTTTGTTTGAGGGGAGGATTGTTCGGAGTGCGACCAAAGTTCCACATTGGCTGGACATGGGGATGATCGTGAGTATATAAGTATAGACAAGCTCTATATTAGTATGAGGCATTTTGAGTAGAATCTAAAAGTAAATCCATGAGGGCTTAGACCTAAAGTGAATAATATCATATCAATATGAAATTTTGGAAGGTCCATAGTCTTAACAGAACTCACCTTTGTGGTTAACTAACAAACATGGCTATTCCTTAGGGTAATAATACCCCTTGAGTAGTTGCTTGGAGCTCTTGTCAATTTGTGAGTCCCTAGCATCTCATCATAACTAATGGATAGATCCTGCTCTACTCATTAATTAGTTGTAACTTAGATTTAGATCTAGGGTACATCTAAACTTAGCAAGCTCTCAATTGGAAATTTTATTTGGAAGTGTTTTGATGTCTCATGGCCCTTGAGTTGGATTAAGAGGGTAAATGGGCCTTTTACTTAAGATTGACAAATTGCCATCCATGGTTTACTTTGAAAGTTCAATTAATCAACAACATATATTTTAAGCCATGACAATCTCAATAATTAATCAATTACGTAAGTTGAATTAACACTGATTTTTCTCCATTTAATTTGTGAAAATATTAGGAATCAAGTCTTTTATAGAAAGACCAAAAAAAAAAAAGGTCTAAGAAGAGGGAGTCTCTTTGCAGAGACAAAAATTGAATATGCTCCAATTTGTATCTAAAAATATTATGACAAATTAAACGAAAAGAAAAAAGTAGAGGCAGGCTGTCTGGAAATCAGTTGACTTCATCTGATTAGTATATTGATACTCACAGTTTAGACCATATGGAAATTACATTTTTAGGTAAATGAAAAAAACAAAAATGCCTTTTGTTACAGAAAAACCCTCGCCATTTAGAAGTCATCACTAATTTGTCCGAAAATTAACAGAGCAGAGATACTTTGGTCATCAACGCCATTAACACAAAAATGTCAAAAAATGGATTTTAGTCATCCAAGATCCCATTGCGGCCTCGAGAGTTGTGTATATATTATCTGAATAAATCAAAATTTGCAATTTTCAGATAAATGTTATTAATTTTAAGGTATAAGTAATATTTCATTAATTTTAATTTAGAGATTATCCAGTATTTTAAAGCAAAGTTTTCCAGTCTGTTTTAGACTCACGCATTATTTTATTTAAGAAAAAGAAAACACATTTTGCCGTTGGACCATGGTAGATTTTTAAAAAGTCAGGAGTCAAAATTTATTAATACTGTCGTTTTTAGAAAATGTGATTAATTTCTCATTGTTTATCTCACAAATTCGCTTTGGAAAAAGAATGTGTTAAATGATTTCATACTATTAATGAAGACTGTTTGTGCGATTTATGCATAAAGTATTGCAGGTTGAATAATTATTGATTCTTTTTTTTTTTAAAAAACTAATCCTAAATTAGTTTAATACGTAGTAGGATTTAATTCTCAACCAATTTTTATGCCTACAAATGTTTAGGAAACTCTCCACCTGTTCTTTTGACAGAGTTATATGCCTTCTGGAAAACCTTTGGTTGTGATACAAATATTAGTGCTCTCAAATTTTTTGCTAGTTTGGACGATTAAAACCAGGTTTTATAATTTTCAGGTGATGATTTAGTCGCCCACAAATATGGAGAGTATTTGCCAACTCGCTAAGTATAACAGGATTTTGACATCTGGCATTCAAATCCTTTCAATTGTGTTGTGGGAACTGTAGAGAGCTGTCCTTCAGTCTCTTAGATATGATCATCACCGATTTCCCATGATGTCATGAGTGCATTGCCAGAACTGAAGTCATGTGCATTGTTTGTTCTCATCTACTTGAGGTGTGAAACTCATTGGTGAACAGCCCCAACGAAAGTAACGAGCTGATGACTTGAGGCCACCTCCCTGGTGCAACTGAGCTCCTTGAACTTTGTCGGTACGTACCTTATAAGCGAAGCTGAAGACAAAGCTCCTTAATTGGAAGAGGAAATGGGGTGGATAAGATGGCTTAGAAGGACCTTCTTCTGACCTTGGCGACAACTATTTCACTGTCCCGGCCGGCATTGGTAATGTCAGTAAATGGGTTCTCCAATCTTTCAACTCCTCGATGTGCTAATTCTGGAATTTCATAGCATGGACCAGTAAGTTCTTTGGTAACTAAAAAAAAAAAAAATTTGAAAGAAACGTTCAATATTTTGTCTGCTCATATTACTAACTTTTCTAAAATGTTATGCAACTTTTTAAATCAAAGTTAGTGCTCACTGACGTGGAGCCATCTGGATATGAACCAAGTCTCCGCAATGAACTTCTGCTAGAAAGTTCTGGGGTATGAGTTGGAATTATTATTATTTTTATTTTTAGTGCTAGAATTCATCAAATAAAAACACAGATTATAATATGTAACTGATCAATGACAATAAAATGGAGGTTTAGACTGCAAATAAATTAGAGCTCTAACCAGCCCTAGTGCCTAATGAATTGCTACAACTTTCACATCAGCATCCATATGAGCGTCCAGTTTCCTGAAATTTATCAATCACACCTCAAATTAATCAAATCTGTTGGTTCCGTAAATTTGCAAGGGAGTTCAGTTTACGATTACTTTTAACAACAAATTTAAGTTCTTTGAATGTCAAAACTGAAAAAGAACAAAATATAGCTTGTAAAATGATCAAAAAATAGCTGTAACAAGATAAAAATAATCAAACTCTATTTTTTTTAAGTGCCCAAGCATGCATTTATTAAGTTGTGAAGCAAGATATCGATTTACCAAGATGGTTTGTTTGACAGCTTGATAATGTTGGACAATTGTTAACCGATGTTGGACCTATGATGTCGAGTTATCAAGTAATGGCTTAAAGCGTGTGGCGTTGTCAAGTCTTGCGCAAGCATTTGAAAAATCGGTGGCAAATTAGGTACTTGATATTGGACGATTGACAAATGCATGGTTTATAAATTAATGCGTTCCAGGCCAAGTTGATTATGAAGACACCTATTTCTTTTGACCTCAACGGCAGTCACATTCACCTAATATCATATCCTTGCAAGTGGCCTAACCTCCTGTTAATTATTCCATTGAGTCCGGGAGTCTATTTTGGATGATTAAAGCAGGAAGTCATGGGATTTATAAAGAGAATAAATAACTCTATATCTATTAAGTTAATATTTTGAGTTAGATATCTGATCTTCAAACAAATGATATCACAGTTATATCTTAAATTCAGGATGTGATTGAGACTTGGTAATCTGTCTGAGATTAATTAGTATTATTCACCAAGTGTTTCGTTTGAGGGGGAAAAGAGCGATCTTCAAGTTTATCATGAGACAAAGTCATTTCATCCAATAGTTAACCGTTCAGCTGGTAGGATAGTCTAGAATTGATAAATCCTAATAGTTTCACATAGGATATGGAACGTTAAAGAGGGATTTTAGGGAAAAAGGATGGATTACTCCATCTAATGGAGATTATTTATCTAGATTCTTCAACAGTACATCTTAAACTTCTTGATTACTTATGATTAGAATCCTGCTAGCAAAAGTCAAGTTTATAGATAGGTAGAAAAAATGTTATTGCAAGCTTTGAGATGGTTCTAGCTAGAGTGGCCAACCTACAAAAGCTAGATGCCATTCAACTTCTCGAAAGTGATTTAAAAGGAATGGTGCTTCTAACTGCTTACAAATTTTAGGCATATATTTTATTATCTTTTAACAATTCTATTGAGAGTGGTTTTTTTTTTTTTTAATGTGAATTTCATAAAAACATGCGTGGTGAAGGTAAATAATCACGACGAAACCTAAATTAGGGCTAAAGAAATAACTAATCAGCTATTCTGAATTATTGTAGGAGACAATTTGTCGACAAACCCAACCAATTACTAAATTAATAAATTTCAGATACCATGAATCTAGCAGACGTATCTGTACTTCAATGGCAAAGGGAAACAACTGTGAACAATTTAATATGTACAAAACAACATGAAGGATATCAAATTAACATGCATGCATGCATTCAACCACTGAGCCGAAAAGCATCAACCGAAGAATCATTCGACCAAGCTATGCTGTTTAATAATCATCATCAGATTTGAAAGAGGAAGCAAAAGCATTTTGGGTGGCTTGATCCTCCCATTGTAGTTCTTTCCACCAAGCTTCCTTTCCTTTGATAATAATTTTATTTTCTTTTGCGGTGTGGGAATCAAGAGGAAGCCTCTTAAGCTCTTGACATCCTTTAACTTCAATTTTCTTCAGATGTGGGAAGGCCAAGGCTGTTGAGTAGATACTCTTCAAAATTTTCAGACCTTTTAATATGAGAAATTCAACTTTTGCAAATGGGTTAAATTTTCTAGCATCTCTGCCTGAAATTCACCCAACTTTTCATCAATGATTATTTCATTCATATTAGGGCAACTTGTAACATGAATAAACTTGAGGTTTAGAGCTAAAGCAAGCAATGTCAAGTCCCTCAATTTCAAGCAAAAGTTTGTTCGAACTCTTTGGAGGCGGTGAACACCATGTGGCTGACTTCTTTCTTCTACTTCCCTTGCATAATCGATCTTCAACTTGCTGAGAGTGCGATCAAAGTCTCACATCGACTAGACATTAGGAGGATCATGGGTATATAAGTATGGATAAGATCTCCATTAGTATGATGTCTTTTGGATAAAATCCAAAAGTAAATTTATGAGGGCTTAGTTCCAAAGTGGACATATCATATTAATATGGAGTTTTGTGTGATCCATAGTCTTAACACAACTCTTTCAAATATCTACAATATTCCACAATGTATAGTGTATTGAGATGATCCATCGGCTGAGCTTTAATTGATTTAGCCTCAGCCAAGCATTGACTGCAGAGGCTTTGTGTACAACTTTGAAATTTGTGGGAGGTCAAACACTACAAGAAAAATGGGCTATGGCAACGCGCATTTTGTGTTGCTAAAAGGTTTTCGCAACGCGCAAGCACGCGTTGCTGTTCTTGCTGCTGCGAAAAGTCATGCACTTTCCGCAACACGCACGCGTATGTTGCAAAATACAATTTTGAACGTTGCATTATAGCTTTTGGCAACACGCATTGCGTGTTGCCAAAAGATATGAGTAATAGAGATTCAACAACACGCAATGCGCGTTGCTGTAGACCTCAATGGCAACGTGCAATGTGTGTTGCAGAATGACAAATGGGAATAGAGTTTCAACAACACGCATTGCATTTTGCGAAAAGTTGCATAATATAATTTAGCAACATGCGCATGTTGCTATATAGTGAATATGACAACGCGATTTGCGCGCTGCGAAAAGTTGTAGAATATATTTATAATTGAAGATCCATCTTTTTGTTCATTTCTAATACCTATTTATTTTTAAATATACATATTACTATATAAATTATCGAAAAAAAATAATGTATAACAAAAGTACAAATTTTATTAAGATAAAATATTATCACAAATATCATAAATATGAGTACTTGTAACTAATTTGTAATACAATCCTAAATAGCTTAAAGACAATAAAAACATTAGCATCGATCTTGAACTTGAAACTCTGCTACCCGAATACCATCCTCAGTCCACTCCCAGACCTTTGTCTTACCAAAAGAAGAAAGTATAAATGTTTATACTTTCTCAAGGTTCTGAAACTGAAATGCCTGTAGAAAAAAAAAAGTCAAATAGAAAGGAGATGAAAGTTTAAAGTCAATATAAGTTTGATCATATTAATCATATTAATTTAGTACTACTATAGGATCAAAACAAGTTCTTAACAACATAACCAGCTCACCACCTTTCACTACAATTCCCCTACTTCGGTTGACTTGTGCAGTCATGCTTTTTATACCTATCTGTTGCCACAACAATCTTCATATATCACTACCTTTCATTCCTTTAATTTCCCCCCTTATGAATTGTGCCCTCAAAACTTTCTATATCTTTGACCTCCTCTAAAGGAGGATCCTTGTTTTTTTTTTTTTTTTTTCAATTACAGAGGTATAGGGTCTTCTTGCTGGATACATAATATTTGTTGCCTATATGACACCACTTAACTTATATTAGCCAATTCATAAATATGAGTATGCGTGCACGTGCGGGCCCAAAATAAAAAAAAATAATCTGTACAACTTTATATTAGAAAATGAGAGTTCTTACCAAGGAAAGAAGGTCTTGATCTGCAGGACGACTTTCCTTTCCTTATTCCTTTCTTTGTAAGAGACAGGGAAAAAAAAAATCCTTCTACACAAGTCAATTCAAATTTGTCAATTTAAACCAATAAACACAAAATTAAATCAATCATTAAATAAAAATACCTTTACAAATGAGATATTTAGTATTACTGAGTGCTTTAGCACAAGCCTTCTCGAAACTGATTAAACAATAATCTTTCATATACACTTATAACAGGTTGATCCAACAAAGCCTGACCTTGCTCAGATGGAGAAAAATAACTTTGCACCTAAGAAAATCCAAGAAATCTCAGAATCAATGGCTTTGAATGCAGAATATCCTGAAGTACCAGAACTTCCTAATAAATTCTGGAAACGAAAACGTGCTCTATGTCAAGTGACAGTGGAAAGTGAGAAAACATTAAACTCACATCTTCAGGGGCAACAACATGAAGCCGCTTTGGAGGCGCTGAAAGCAAAAAAGCAACAATCGAAAAAGGCTGCTTGTGAGGCAAAGAACCAGGCATCAAAAACCTAAGTGGCACCTGCTTCAGAGGATAAGAGATCTGGTATGCCAGTGCAGGGGCCAGAGAACAATGCAGGGAGTAGCAAGAGAGATCAAAAGTTGCAACTGTGATGGTTTCATACTCTATTACAGGATTAGAAACAGCAATTCTAGTAAAGTTAGAGCTTAATATCACCAGCAATGACTTCTAGTCTTCTTCTTCTTTTAACCCCAATTGAGAAGGATCTTTTAACTTAAAATCTTAGTCTTTTCTTTTGGCTAAGATATCTAATCTTGGGGATTCTAGTCTTGCCAGCTTTTTATTGGTTGAATGAGTCTTGTGAGTCTTCTTCTTCTTTTAACCCCAATTGAGAAGGATCTTTTAACTTAAAATCTTACTTTTTTCTTTTGGTTGAGATATCTAACCTTGGGGATTCTAGTCTTGCCAGCTTTTTATTGTTGACTGAGTATTGTGCATACTTTCATGAGAAATTCTATCTTTTTATTTTTATTTTTTGGGGATGTTTTGCTGCCTATCTCTAAAGCAAAAACAAGAGGTGGCTGGATACATATATAGATATATAAATATTGTTCCAATAACTTGAAGGTTACCTTGAAAATAAAAACATAGTTTTTTCCATGTGACTATTATTATTACAGCTCTAGGGCTGCAACTCGAACTAACTCACTGACAAATTGCCAGTTTGAAATAATTAATTGGAGATGTGCATGCCATTAAGAAATCAAATGATGAGAAATTAAGGGAATATATATAATACACTCTTTTATTCAGCCAAACAACCCAAAGTAAATGAAACATGCTACAATTGAACTAAAGAATCTAATTGAGAAGGAACCTTTGCTTTGTGAGGCGTGTGTTCTCCACTCTCCATAGACCAAACTAAATCAAATTGCCCATCAGGCATGGTTGCTACAAAGCATCTGCAACTTGAAAAGAAAACCTGCTAATGTTAATGTTTTACAGTGTTACATCCAAGACTATACTTCTATTGTTTCTCATTTACAGCTAAAGAAAATTGAGGCAATCATCAAGCAAAGATTCAAATGCTCATGCAAAAGACCAGATCATAAATGCTAAAAGGTCTGGTTGATTCGATCAAATGTATCATAAATTGGTGAAAAAAAAACATATAATCACAAAACAGGGCAACAACAAAATAGGACTTACTCTAATTCCAAGCATCCAAATGACTAGCTGGTAGTGGAACCCTCATATTTAACCGCTGCATTAATCTCAACATGATGATAAAGCATATAATAACATTGCATAAACGGAACCCTCAATCCTCAGCATCGCTAAAAATTTAAACTCTAAGTCAATAACTGTCAAAACAGATACTTTAGAAGAGGAATAGAGAGGGTGGTGTACTTTGTTCTGGTCGAAGACATCGACGATGGCGACGAGTTTGCCATAGTCTTTACCGTAGTTAATGAGAGCTTTCCAGTCGATCACCATGCACCTCTGGAAAGGCTAAAAAAACATAGAAAATGATGTCAGACACACAACGCCGAGAGAGAGAGAGAGAGAGGCCAACCATTCTTGCTATCCATCGTGTGTGTGTGTGAGAGAGAGGAGGAGTGCGAAGAGGTGGAGATGTTTTAGAGAAGAAATGGAAACTAGGGTTGTTATCTGTGTTGCATTTATAAGGGTTTTGTAATTTATGTGTGGTAAATTTGTAACTCAAAAACACTTAAAAATGTTAAATTTGGGGTTAACCGCGAGAAGGCAGAGTGGAGGAGGCCGCGAGTGTGAGAGACAACGGAGTGGAAGCGTGACAAAGATATTGAAGTGGAGGTGGGCTGCGACCACGATAGCATCGAGTGGACGCGAGGAACGGTGATGCTGCGTTGATGGTTGAGGGAAGCCGTGGAGCGCGAGAGAGGCGGAGAAGCGCCTGAAACCGCTGTAGAAGTCGCACGCGAATTTGGGAGAAAATTATGTTGAATTTTGGGTTGGATTGCTCACCCTTAAAACCACAAAAAAAACGACATCGTTTGCCATATAATTAACTAATCTAAATATTTTAGAAAATTTAATTTTTTTATTAGTTATAATTTATTAACTAAAGATTATAAATTCCAATATATCTATATTAAACCATAAAATTATATTATTTAAATAAAATATTTAATGTTGATAAATATTTAAATTTTCAAAATTCTAATACTATATAACTTTTTAAAATTCTAATTTAGTTAAATTTTTAACATTAAAAATTTTAAATCTAGTATATCTATATTCAAAGTTCAAAAATATTTAAAATTTTGAAATTCTAATATTAGTTAAATTTTTATGTTAAAAATTTTTAATTCTAATATATCTATATTAATGTTCAAAAATATTTAAAAATTTAAAATTCCAGTATTAGTTAAATTTTTAATGTTAAAAAATTTTAATTTCAATAAAATAAAAATTAAATTATAAAAAATTATAATAAGACATTTCGCAACGTACGGGTTGAGCACGTTGCTGAATCCGATAGTTTTAGCAACGTGCATTTTTCTGCACGTTGCAAAATATAATTTTTCGCAACGTGATTACATGCGTGTTGCTAAAAAGGAAATTTAAAAACTTTTAACAACACACAAGAAATGCACGTTGTGGAATGCATCATTCAGCAACATGCATCTGTGCGTGTTGCGAAAAATGTGTTGCCGTATCCAACTTTTCTTTTAGTGAAAAATCGTTGGAGTGAATGGGACCTTCTTATGGGGATCAACACATATTAATGTTTTAAATGAAGCAATTCCTCAAAGACAAGTTACACTGTCGCTGTCCAACATTCTTAGTACTTGCAACATTGAAAAACTAGATATCAAGTGTTGTGGAATTATGTGGAGACGATATTTGCTATCTAAGTTCAAACATTTAAGATTTACCAACGCTGTTAACTCTGTCGACAACTCCTTTATGGAAGTCTTTGATAGATCAAGATGTTGGAGGGAAACTAATTTTGAAATTCCTGATGGTAAATCAGCTAGACAAGGATTATGTGATAGATTTAAAACTTTGAGAGCAGGGATGGAGCCAGAGGGGCAATAAATTAAAAAGCAATAGTTATAATAATTTTTCTCAATTAATAAATATGAATACATAAGAAAAGTTCAAAAAATATTTATTGATGTATAACTGTTCACGACGCTTTTCCATATTTTGAAAGCGTTGTGCAATGATTTCATTTTCAATACTACTAGCTATATCTTTCTCTATATATACAATCAAACTATCATTCATCCATTGGTCATTCATCTGATTTCGTAATCGGTTCTTCACAATATTTATAGCTGAAAATACCCTCTCCATAGTAGCTGTAGCAACAGGTAGGATCAAAGCAAAGTCACAAGCATGTAAACTCGTGGATATACCTTATCCCTTTTAGTTTCAACCATACGCCTTGCAAGATCACCAATCCTTTTCAATTCTGAAAACTCAACATTAGAATGCATATCCATAATATAAGCATCAAGTTGAAACTCAAGTTTAAGCTCTATTGTAGAGAATTCTTTAGGATAAAATTGCGCAAAATGTATAGGTTTTTTCTTATCAAAAGCAGAAAATGATTCATTTGGACATACATATGCCACACAAAGAAGTAACTCAGTGTTAGTCTTATTAAAACGATTATTCAACTCTTGAAGTTGCATATCTAAAATGGAATAAAATAGCTCAACACGATAATGATGCAAGTTTGTGATTGCTTGAGCTTTGTGTTGTGATCGCCTTGGATTTAGAGACATATCCTCCATCTTTGGAACATGAACACAATGCTTGACACAAAAAGAAGTAACTTCATCAAGCAAAGAATCCCACCCATTTTCTCTCATTGTTTGCAACCGTTGTTTGCACAATAACCAATATCATCGCATTCACAATATCTTGATCCCTGCTTTGTAACGCTTGTGACAATTCATTTGTGACACCCATTACATCTTTCATCAAATGAAGAGTAAACACAATATTAAATGATTGCATCCACATTAGCAATGTCTTTGCTTCATATTTTTTATTATCATTTGCTCCATCATCAGCAATTATTTCAAGGACATCAATTATCGTTGAAAACATATGAATTATGCTCACAAAAGTACCAAAATATGAACCCTACCTTGTATCACCACAATGTTTCAATATAGTCTCTTGATTTAATCCTTGCCCACTTGAAAGACTACCATCATTGAGTGCTTGGATAAGCTCAATAGCTCGTTTCTCTTAAAGAATATCACGACATTTAGATGATACCCCAACAACATTCACAATATTAGTACCAACACTAAAAAGAGTATCAACATCACCATGATTCCTTGCAACAGCAACTAACGCTAATCAAAGTTGGTGAGAGAAACAATGAATATAATAAGCACAACTATTCTCATTCATAATTAATGCTTTAAGACCATTAATCTCACCTTTCATATTAGTAGCTCCATCATAACCTTGCCCACACAATCTAGAGATGCTTAATCCATGCCTTGAAAATAGGTTATCCAGTGATGCTTTAAGTGAAAGAGCAGTAGTACTAGCAACATGCTCAATTCCTATGAACCGCTCAACTACAAGTCCATTCGAATCCACATTAACGTAATACTACAGTCATTTGCTCTTTCATTGATATATCCTGAGATTCATCAACGAAAATGGAAAACAATGCATCACCCATCTCTTTAACAATGACATTAGGGGAGGGAAGAGGGGGAGAAAATTTTCTCTCAACTAGGGTCGCTGGAGTTACTGTTCACTCCGGCCAATTTGCGAATCAGCCTTTGAGATCTACGTATGTTGTAGATCGAGATATCTTAAGACAACTTTTCTTCTGGGCCGCCCTCAGTTTTCGACCGAAAAACGGTTAAAATTGCAAAAAACAGTTTCGAATTTCACTATTTATGATCGACGACGAGCGAGTGGGATGCCACCTTTACCATCATCGTGTTGGTCTTGACTCGATCTACAAGTTTTCCTTCATCAGCACCACCAGATTCGCACCACAGCACCTCCGTTTAAGGCCAGAAAGTTTCGGATTGTTCACTATTCACCGTCGCCTGCCGCCTGTCACCGACGAGTGGCATCTCACCTCCATCAAATTCTTGTAGATCAGGTGATGTTCTACAAGTTTTTCTTCATCACTGCCGTCTGTTTCGGTCGGTAGCACTCCCGTTCGTGGCCTAAAAGTTTCGGATTTACTATTCACCACCGCCTCTCACCGTAAAACGGCGAGTTGCATCTTACCTTTGCCACCATCTAGTAGATCGAGCAACACTGACCAACTTTCCCTTCTTGGCCGTCATCTGATTCCAACCACAAACCCTTCAAAGCGCCGCTTCTTCAATTCGGATAATACTGTTCATCGCGGTGATTACTATTTATAATACTGGACATACTGTTCATCAGCCATGCCCAGATTGTTTTTTAGGTTATTTCATGCAACTTTGCCTCTTGGTCGATTTCCTGATTCCTTGTGATTTGGTCTATGGATCTGCCTAAGACTAATTGGGCCGACAAAGTTAAGATTACTGATTCGAGTAGTCGATGCAAACTGCTGCAGATTACTCCCAAGAAATTGGGTACAGTGCTTGAAATCCCAGATGAGATCGTCGATGAAAATGTAGCCGAATGGCGTAGATGTCTTGTTGGTTTCTTTCTGGGATATGTGATGCCTTTTCATGCTGCTCGCTCGTTGGCCATGCGTGCATAGAAATCTAATGGCTTGGAGGATGTCCGTTCCAGAAACAACGGGTTTCTCATCTTCCACTTCCAAACGGAGGAAGAGGTTCATAACATCATTGCTCGCGGTCCTTGGATGTTCGGAGGTAAAACAATTGTCTTACAACCTTGGAACCCGCATTTAGATTTTAATACAAATCAATTGAGATATATTCCTGTTTGGATCTGATTATATGGCCTGTCGTTCCCTTTGTGGACAACCAAAGGTCTTAGCATTGTCTCCAGCATGGTTGAAGAACCTTTATATTGTGACAAGATAACTTCTGATCTTTCCAGATTGGAGTATGCGAGGGTATGTGTTCTTCTCGATGCAAAACACCCTCTAATTCAGAACTTTGAGTTCATATGCAAGCTTTCTCCTGAGCCCATCCAAATTCAAGTTGAGTATGAATGAGTTCCAAAACGTTGCTCCAAATGTTGTAAG
Source organism: Boswellia sacra (assembly GCA_013180625.2). NCBI lineage: Eukaryota > Viridiplantae > Streptophyta > Magnoliopsida > Sapindales > Burseraceae > Boswellia > Boswellia sacra. The sequence continues at coordinate 7,312 of SNVD02009164.1, read as the reverse complement.
TTTGGACACCGTTGTTTGGAACCGGCAAAGACTTCAGGTCAGGATAAGAATGAGGCTAGCAACCCTGATGGCACCTCTTCTGATGGTACCCCTTTGAATTTGGGTAAGGTTGTGACATAGGTCGTTGAGAGTTCAAAACTTGTTGCTATTCCAACATATTCTCTAGTGCAAGTTGTTCCTCCTAAGACGGCTACAGCTTCAAGTGCAGAGTCAGTCTCAGATTCTGACTCTTTATCTCCTTCTGCGACCGACCAGGGTAGGCTTTTAGGTACTATCCAGTGTTCTATTAATCGTGAGGCATCCGTTTCATCAGGGTGAATAAATACAGGACAACCTCCTGAGTCTTCTCCCTCTCATTTTGAGCCTTTGAATAGGCTAAGTGATGAAGATCAATCTAATAGGATTGATCATGATCATTCGGACACCCCGGCTACCCCTGTACGAAAGGGTAAGAAGAAGAAAAACAAGAAGGGTTAAAGTTCTTGTATTTTTTTGATTTAAATCGTTTGTGGTCATTTCTCATTTATGTTGTTAAGGCCGTTTGTGGCCTTTTTTTACTTTTTTTAGGCCGCTTGTGGCCTTTATTTTCTATCTTTTGTTGGATTATTTGTTTGGACTTTATGCCCTATTTGTAATTCTTGGGGTATGCCCATCGGATTTTTATACATTATAATTTTTTGGATCTATTTTACTAAGTAACTTTTTCAAAAAAAAAGGTCTCAACTGCAGTAGCTTTAACAATGTCTTTTTGAATCTCAAGAGATGTCAATTTGAGGTTATCAGGAGCATTTTTCAAGGTAGCAGCTTTAATATTCTCATTATGATCAGAAGGAATTGTAAAAGCTCAAGAAAGTTACCTGGATTGCATGAATCTTCAGATTCATCATTACTCCGAAAAGCAAGCCCTTGTTTTAAAAGCAAACGCAATCAATGGAAGCAATCAAACGAGTTCGATACTCACTTCAAGCTTAATCAGAATGCTTGGAGAAAAACGTTTCAATATATTGGTTTTGATTCATTAATGCTTCACAACTTCTCCTAGCTTCATTGTGAATACTAGTGGGACCTCCAACATGTTGTCTAAGCTTTTCTTTCTTCTTCTAACACTACAAGAAAAAATGCCATATTTGGCGGTCATAAAAACGACACCTATGGCACCGCCAAATATGGTATATTTGACAATATATGACGGTCGGTCAAAACTCCAAATATGGTGTCAATCATATTTGTCATATTAAGAACGCCAAATATAATCCATAATGTACTGTTAAAAAAATCACATATTTGTCACTTTTTGTGACAAAAGTGACAAATATAGAGGTTTCTAACGGTCAAATTTTTGAATTGCAACATATTTGTCGCTTTTTGATCGATAAATATGGCATCGTAACGGTCAAATTTTTTAAATTTCACCATATTTGGCGCTTTTTGATTGATAAATATGATTCTCTACTATATTTATCGCTTTTTGTCCGATAAATATGGCATGCCAACGGTCAAATTATTTAAATTTCATTATACTTGGCGCTTTTTGCTCGATAAATATGAATCTACTTTCTATTGTACCATATTTATCGCTTTTTGACCGATAAATATGGCATGCCAATGGTCAAATTATTTAAATTGCATCATATTTGGCGCTTTTTGTCCGATAAATATGGCATGATAACGGTAAAAATTTTTAAATTTCACCATATTTGACGCTTGTTTATGGTTATGTAACAGTCAATTTTTTTAAATTTTACCATATTTGACGTTTTTTGACCGATAAATATGATTCCCTACCATATTTATCGCTTTTTGCCCGATAAATATGACATGCCAACGGTCACATTATTTAAATTTCATCATATTTGGCGCTTGTTGACCGATAAATATGATTCCACGTTTTATTATACCATATTTGTCGCTTTTTGCCCGATAAATATGGCTGTTATACAATATTTATCGGTTTTTGACCGATAAATAATGCTTTGTAATTACAGATATGGTTTTGCTCCTTAAAAAACATAGTAGTACTAATTTTTGTTATTTTTCTACCCTGTACGACTTTGTCAATACTCCAATTTGACATATACAACACACACAAATAGCTCCTCTCCTAGATTTATTATACACTATTGAAATAAATGATCTATGCGAGTGTTTAATTAAAAAGATATATAAATAGTTCTTTGTAACAATCATAATAGTAGACATGTCAATAAGCAAATTAAATAGAATCGGAAAAAGAACAAAATTTAAGGACACTTGCAGTTCTTAACCAGTAGCTACACTTTTTATCCGTTGCTCCTGCATTTCAGCACTTACTGCAAAAGTAGAGCAGATTGCAACCCCAAAAATGAGTTTTATGGTATTAGAAGTTAAGCTGACAATATTTGACCGTAATTTAAAGCATACCAATCATTCACTTTCAATGATTCAAATAAGAAAATAAGTACAGTAACCACAACCGAAACTAAGCCACTATAGACAAGAAAACGTGCATTGGACAAAAATACATGGATCGAAATCCTTTGTAAATCCTGAAATCTGCAAGGTCTATTATAGGCAATAGGACAATCAACTTCAAGGTTACTTTTTACATACCTGGTTGTGCAGCAAGGTGCCAGACTTCCTTAACCAATAGCATCTGAGTTGAAAACCAATGCTGGCCTTGACAAAATGATTTTAAACGACATTTTTGATATCCCATGGAAACTCTCCTCACCAAGTATGACCTACATTTTGGACAACAATTATGAGAAAGAATATACCCAGATAATGAAGGGGCAAAGAAAGATGCAAGTCACAGTGGCGAGTTTTGTTGGGGTAGCAGTATAAGAAATTCAGAATAGCTTCAGTACTCAGAAACAAATACCTTTTTTGGCAATAGGTAAAAGACGAGGACAGTAATTGATTCTACAAACTCTAGAATAAGATTTTATCTCACAGAAAGTACTAAATCATAAAAAACCAAAGATCAGAGCATGCATAAAGATTTTATCCTGCAGAAATCTTTTGATGCATGAGGGGCATTAATCTGTTCAAGATCTAAGCTCAAAAATGCTACTAAGCCAACAAAAATCCATGTGTATGAGAAGAAAAAGAAAGATCTAAATGCAAAATTGTGACTAACTCACCAGGCTGGTAATTATACTACAATAATGAGCACGCAATGGTGATGCCTTCTTATTGACTAATGCTTGACTGCAATCAACTTCATGCAGGTCCAAAACCCAAACAACTGCAAATTTGTCAGCAAAACAAACATGCTTACCATCATTGCTAGTAGCAATTGCAGTCACTCTCTTCTCTGAGCTCCTGTTACATTTAGAATCAGTGAGTAATTTCCAGTTAAAAAACCTTCCACAGCAAAGAAAATAAATGCTGAAGATGCAATAGTTAGCACAAACTATTTACTTTCAGGTGAGTCACATATAATGAACAACACAAACTAAATACATTATCTTGTAATATTTATTGCACAAACTACCTGCTTTGCTAGCCTAAACAACCAAAGTAGCAAAACTAGAGCAATTCTGCATTAGCATTGAATACAAAGGAAATCCAAATACAAGTTGTGCAAAAGGAAGCTTCAAATGATATAGTAGAAAACTTGCCTAAAGAATTAAAAAATAAAAACGGCTAAAAAGAACACAACCAACTTTGAACTTTGCATTCTTTTTATTTTTCATTTGTTCTGATATCCAGAACATTGAACCTAGCAATTCTCAGCACAGTAAGTGACCAACAATTTAGACAAAATAGAAAAAAATTAAAAACAGATAATATTGGTCTTAAAAAAAAACAAAGCCATTAACTAAACACCACCAAAATATCTTAACAATTGATATTGGCAGCCAATGTAATATATTTTGAATTAAATAAACCAAGCAAACAAACAAAATTAAAGAAAAGAAAAAACAAAAAAAGAAACCCACCAGGATCGCACTATTGGTAGAACTTCTCCATGTTTGTAACATCATCTAAAATCAAATATATAACATCTGAACATGATCCAGAAAATCAAATATATAACATTTGAAAATATAAAAGCTAACTACAGAGCATAAATTAACAAAACAAAAAAAAAATCCATGAAACCTATTTACGAAGTCAACCTACTACTTAACAGTCCAATAAGTACAAAATTAAACTTAAACTGTACAAAATCAACACACTTACCTTGTCTATAACAAATTCAATTTAACTTGTTCATAACAAATTCAATTTACAAATTACTTAAGTAGATTAGCTTAGAAAATTAATCATATACATGCAATGGTCAACAGTACACCATGAACAAATTGTTTTGACTTAAATTACATCAATACATAGGAAATGCAATATGCTTAAATTAAAATCAAGCTAACCAGCCAACTTCTGTGGTACATAACATCACAAATTGCCAGAACAAAGGAAAAACGATTAATATCAATTAAAACCCACTTACTAAACCTTGGTTAATATAGAAACTAAAAGCTAAAGATCTATTGGGCAGTTGAAGAAATTCAACTACAAAAAGACAAACTTGTTTTTCTCCATTTTGTTCATAATTGTTGTATTCAGATAAAAAGGTTTTGCACAAAAATATTTGCAAAACATAACACTAACTTCAAACAAATCACCAAAAAAAGGTGAGATAAATAATATATAAAAGATAACTTGAACTGTCAAACTGAATTAAAATGCAACTATTTACTCACTTAAACTGTACTTATTTAAAGCAACTTACCGCATGTGGTTGCATCAAGGTGAAGGAGAGCAATGGAGAACCAATTGCGTCCCTAATATATTGTTCCTGCATATAACAATACACAATTAAGCTATGAAGTATAGGTAACACAAACAACAGGGCAGCTATTCTACCAAACATCAAAACATTAAGTTACAAAATCACCGGGGAAATAAATAATAACTTTGATCTACAATAATTCATACATTAATGAGCATTTGATATACTATAATCAAAGACAAGATCTTAATATCCAAGTTAAAAAATGACCCCCAAATAGCTAGAGCCTCATACCTATTTTCATAAATCCCAGCAAGTTAATAAAGCAACATATCCTAACTTAAATATTACCACCAGAAAATGTTGATATAAGACATTTCAATTGCAAACAGTAAAATAACAAAAACAATTGACATAAGATATTTACGGAAGATATTTACACGAATCATGAAAATTAAAAGATGTTTTGACATTAATAAATTAATAGAGTAGAATGAACACAGATTGACAACAAGCTAAGTGTTGACTGGCTTGCCGCAAACAATGAAGAGAAAAATTATTATAATCATTGCATTGAGGAAAAAAGGTTCACACGCAATACACTGAAGAGAACTGAAACTTAAAAAAAAAAAAAGAGCATCTAGCTATATCCATGACAATCCCTACAAAGAGCCAATCATTCACATAAGCAAGCAACACTTGTGTTTATGGTTAAGCCTTTCGGATACTAAAAACTAGACAAAAACTTATCTTGCTGGTAAGTTCAAAAACACCAAATAAGTAGTGGCCGTACTGCCATTGTTATTTGTTAATGTTGACACTAAGCAACTACATACTTCCTTTCAACAACAAAATCAAATTCCACACTGCCATAAGTATAGCTTCAATCCAATTCAGACAGGGCAAATTTTCAGCACGTCCGCTGAGCAAAACGAACTAACTAAAAGGTAAAATATAATATAATATGACAAAAAAAATCCATCCATTAGATCAACTTAAGTATCTTTGCAAGTTCAACTAATTTTTGTCTCGAAATCACAAACAAAACTACTCATATAATCATCCATAACAAACATAAGTCCAAATGAAACAAACATCTATTCTAAACTTCTCAGCAAAGCTAGGATTACCTTAGTACCTCCTGCCTGGTCCACCGCCCCGACCAAAAACAGTAGGAGCAATCATCGCCTGTGGTTCAACTTCAACAAACCCAGAAATGTCAGACATGCCAAGAGCAGCAAGCATTTCCTAGGTTTCCTTGTCAACCTTAATCTGATCAGTCTTAATTGCAGACTCACAATATAAAACTTTGACAACCAGATCAATTAGTTACACTAATTCAGTTTAATAATTGAAAGCAAGTGGTAGAAGAAATACTTTTATCTTCCCCAAGTAATAGGGTGAAAGAGTCACTCGGTGCTGGAAGAAATAAGACTCTTCTAATTTTTTATTTTTTCATTTTTACAAGATATTTTCTTTTAATACAAAAAGTTGAAGAGATAATAAAGTCCATAAGAATACTCCCTACAGAAGACTTGAGACGAGGAATTTAAAGAGTAAACTCAAATACATAAACCTGAACTCCAAGCTTCGACATGTAAAGTTTATATTTCAAGGATTTCAAAAATTCCATGCCTATATTCACCAATACCATCTAAGCCTCATGACATCATCCTACATCATGCCATCAATTAGTTAATGAACACCCAATTAACCACAACAGAAAACAAGTTAAAGTGCACAATATTAGAAGATATTCAGTTATAGTTTCATACAAATGATAGCAACAAAATGCATCAGAAACTAAGCTCAGAGCACTACAAATAATACCTGATGCTCAAAATGCTTTGAGGATATTGTATAATTCACAGTTCTCTTCTCCACTTTCGATGAAGTACGATGCTTAACCCTAAATATCTCTGAATCAGAACCATCAACCTACCAAGAAAGAGCTTTGAAATCAAATTGTGACCCTGCAAGCATGCATTAAAAGTAAGACCATGGGACAGAATGAAATAAATGGATAGTACTTACCTGCTGCTTCTCAGCCTCGATTCTTTCCTCTTCCATCTTCATTTCCCTGCAAAAATATATAAGTTTATTTCAAAGCAGCAAAACAAAGCAAGTACTCCATCAATAATCGAACATATTTCATAATCATTATCGCATACAGAAAATATATGTCAACAATGGACTAGACAAATCCAGTCCAATGAAAGAGTAATCGTACACAAACATGTTATCCAATCTCCATTAACCAACTATTATCTTACATGCTATTGAAAAACTGTGAACACTTTAATAAGTTTTCAATTAACACAATTTGTCAATGACAAAGAGGGAGTTTACAGGGAAAAGTCAGTCAACTTGATAAATCAAAAAGGAAAATTCATATTGTCATCTCATTGGTATCTTGCATTTGATAATCATTTAAAAAGACACCAGAATTTAAAAGAATAATAGAAAATAGTCATAAGGTCTGACCAGAACAACACTATTTTAGAAAGGTGCAGCAAAAAAATTAAAAAAAGAAGAAAAGAAACCAGAAGCCCATATATGAGCAACAAAGGTTGGCCTATGCATGTTCTGAAAACC